>VWZY01013658.1:62645-125991 GCA_013399075.1 Chloroceryle aenea | reverse complement strand
CGTGCATCGCCTTGGGGCTGCCCGCTCCCCGCTGCGGCGGTGGTGTGGACAGAGCTGCCTGCAGCCTGGGACAGCCGCTCTGCAGGCAGAGCACAGCCAGGCAGCTGTCTTGCCTGGTGACCCTGGCTCTGCTGCCTTGGTGGCACCCGGCATACTGAGGGGCTGGACAAAGTAGAAGAGTTTGTGCTCTTGTGCAACAGACTGACTGGCAGTTTGAGGGCCAGGATGGAAGAATTCCATTTTCTCATTTATATCTCTGCTTTCCTGCCCTTGATTGTGTCTTTTATGGACAAATTCACAGTCAAGTATATATGATATGTGTGCATTATTTTAGTATCATTAATTATAATTCAGAAAAGATTTTAAAAAGTCAAGAATGAGCCAGTATCTGGTAAACTCTCTATGATAATCTTTCCAAGGGCTTTGTGTAATGAAGGCACCACAGCTCCTCTGGTGATAGCAAAGCCATTGGGTAAGGGTATAGTACCTTAACAAGCTACCAGCCCTTGCATGGAAACACAAGAATATTCATAAAATGTTTTGTTATGGTGTTTTTTAAGTTATTGTCTCTGAACCTGTGGTTCTGGCATCTGAATATTTGAAATCCTCCTTAAAAATGAAGACAATGAAAATAAAAGCAAAAAAACCCGGAGTGAATCTTTCCCCTTCTTACACTGTCTAAATGAAAATTAATTACCAAGAGCAAAAGTATTTGCAGTTCATTATATGGGGACTGACTTTTCCAATTGAGGAATTGTGAGACTGTGAAGAAAATTCAGTTAAAAGATGAGCCCAACTCGGAGTCTGTTAAGTAGTGTCTGTCATCTTCCCTTCTTCAGTCAAGCTGTATTAATCTGTCTGAAAGCTCACATTCCCAAGGGCCACACAGTGCTTGTTATACTGTGGCAGTGACCTGAAGGAAAGTGTGTTACTTGTGTTATTTTGTAGAAAAGCTGAATCTAAATTTTTTTACCTAACCAAAAACATAAGTAAAACCTGCAGTTGAAGTGCTAGAGGATCCTGTGCCAAGGGGCACTTTTCTCCATTGCCTCCATCCTGCATATATCCATCTTTGCATGTGATTGAGTTTGTCTAAAAGACCCATTACCCTTTTGTAGGTGCAGAGCTTATCTGGTGGTAATGAAACATGGGTGTTCAAGTCAGCCAAATTCATCTCTGAGGTCATTTCAGTGACTTCAGTAGAATTAAAGCAGGACTGAATTTGCTCCTAGATCTTTACATTTGCAAATTAATTTGGGTGGAATCTACTTTTAATTATACTTCACCTAATTACACCAGATTTACTATCATGAGGGAGGAATGTTCTAATATCCAAAACAAGCACAGTGAGTATGGGCATCCCCTTAGATTAATGTTACATTTATGCTGTCTGTGTCATGTGATGATGGTATATATGTATGTATATATATACATGCAAAGTGTTACCAGTATTAAAGGATGTATGAGATCAGAAGGGACCTTTGGGGCTGTTATTGTGGTCTTCTGCTATAGTCAGCGTTCCCACTTGACGCTGCCTGCCTTCTGACATTTTTTTGCCTCTACTGGTTATATTGCAAGGTTGTTCCTGAGTCTCATACCTTCTTTTCCTAATTTCTAGCCTAAACACCTTCAAATGTAGTCTATGTTCATATGCTCATCCCTTTCAGCTGCTGAAAGTTTTGCTTTCCCTGCCATCTTGTTGCCCAAGGCAAATGCTGCTGAGTCCTGAAGAAACACAAATCTGTCAGTGTGAAGCCTGAGTTCTGGTATCATTATGTCCCTTTCATCCTAATAACAGTACCTAACCTTATGATATATGCTGTGGATGTCATAACATCCCTGCAAAATATCTGTTAACCCGTCAGCTCCCACCTGAGAACCTCTGCTAGTGCAGTACACTGGAAAAATACCTATAGGACTGTAGTCAAAGGCACCTTAAAATTCCCGGTTGGCTGTTAGATTTTCAGAGAAACACATTTGAGGCAGTCTCAGCTCACAGAAGGGTAGTGTAACTCCTCTGGTGTGCACCATGACACCGTGCTGTGCAGCACTCTGGTCAACATTTTTACCTGGGGTGCCCTCCCCGGGCTGTCTTGCGTGCAGATGAACATCGATGCCGACGCACACGCGAGGTCTTGCCAGGGACGTGCAGCACCACGCGTCCTCCACCTCACCTGTGCTAGCCAGCAGGACACGTCCCTGCCCCGGTGGCTTTGCAAGGCATGTGGGGAGTGGTGAGGAGAAGACAACCTGCTGCCTGAAGGGTGTGCTGTGTTGGTAGGCAAGGCAGACTGTGCTTGTGGCTGTGCTGAAGGCTTGTGATGCACAGCTCTGATCTGGCAGAGCATATGGATGTTTGACTGACTCTCGGCGCTGGCTTTTTATCATTTCTCTGGTTACTGAGCTGTTCAGCCAGGGTGTAACACTTCCTTACCTCTGGGGGAAGTTTTGCTTAGCGGTATTAATATATAGTTTATTCTCATTTTGCCTCTCTGTCCCGGGCAGAGCTTGGGGGGGTGGAGTTTGTACAGCACCATGGGAGCCTGGCAGTGCCAGCCTGGTGCCCAGACCTTTATCTAAAGTTGTGTGGGAAGTGCTCTGACTTCTGTGTAGCCTATCTGCAGTACCAGGATGGTTCATGCTGCAGAGACAACAGGCTTGCTGCCCAGCATGGTTGGGATGCTACCTGGCCTGAACCACCACCGAGTAACAACCCATTGTGTTTTTCGTTCTGCTTAGCAGAATATCCTGCACTACAGAGGGGAGAAGCCAGCAGGGAGCTATTAGCTCCGGTTCGGAGATGAAGAGCTAGGCATTTGGTTTCAGCTTTGACTGACCTCGTGTTGGGTGACTGCCAGAGGCTGGTGCTGGCTCCCCATGCTCAGCTGCACGTCCCCTCTTGCCTCGTGCCAGCCCCAGACAGGGATGCTGTGCGTCACCAGGTCATCTTGGGATGCCATGGGGTAGCATTGCCCCTTTAGGCAGCTGCCTACAGTTGGATGGGCACAAAAGCCTAGGTCTTGCACATCATTAGTGACAAGCTTTTAAGTATAACACAGACATTCCAGCTTTGGCTCCCTGTCTCCCCCATACTCCAGCCCCTTTGCTATTGCAGCTGCTGTTACAGAATTTCCCAGATCAGAGATCCCTAGACAGCTCTGGTATCTTCTGTGGCCGAAATGAGCACTTTTATGCATTGAGGGACTAACTAGGAACCCTTTTATTTTTGTGATACCTCTTAATGCATTTCGCTTGAGGAAGCATTTGTTAAAAGGGTTGAGTAGGGTTAGAGAAGATAAATTTGGGCCTCTGGGCAGGCTGTAGCTTGATGGGCATGAAGCTCTTTCTATCTCTGCCTCTATCAGAGACTTGCAGAGCCATCATATCAAAGGCTGGCATCGGCTACCATCAATATTCACTTTTCTCCTCCTTCTGGCAAGAAATTTGCTGGGAAACCATTTGTATTATTTAACTAATGATGACTAATACTCCAGAGTGGATATCTGTGCAATACAGGGCTGTGCCTATTCAGCATCGCAGCACTTACCCTCGGTGTTCTGTGCCTAAGAACGCAGCCTTCCCTAAAAAGATAAAAATGAAAAATATTTTTCAGGAAAACTGTTCGTTCCCCTTTTAGAGAGTGACTCATCCTGAAAATTAGTTCTCTGAAAATGCTCATCTCAGTGCTTGTTGAGGCAAAACTGGGTGATAAACAGTTTTGGGGGAGAAACAGAGAAGCACTGGAGGCTCTTGTCTCTTCTGGGACATGCAGTCTTAGGCACTTTTGGGGACTTTTTGTCCCAGTGGTGTCTGGCAGACAGATCTCCGTCATCTTCCTCCTTCTCTTCTTTGTGTGTGGAAGTGTAGGGACAAGGGGTGCATATTTCTGTGATTCTGGAGCTGTCAAAGGCTGGACTTGGCTCCTGATCACAAAGTGGAAGATGTCTGGAGCATCCCTGGGCTCTGAGGGTGAAGGGCAGCTGGGCTTTTGCAAACATACCCTTGTGCGGTCCTGTGCCGGTTGCTGCAAGGGGAGCAGCAACCCACATCCTGGACACCTTGCACTGGGCAAAGTCCAAATAGCTTCTTGGAGAGTCCCAAGCAACTCTGTATGATGGAGCAGCCTGGTGGAGCACCCCAGAAGTCCCCTGTTCTGCGACATGTGCAGCAGATAGGGCTGAGCTCACCAGGAATGAAGCTTTTGCCTCACACATGCCATGTTGAGCACCACGTTGTGAACTGCGTGCTGTTCTGCTTTGGCCTGAGTGTCCTGCTGCAAGGTACTCACAAAGCCTCCAAGGTCTGAGAGGTCTCTGTTTAATTTAATTTGTTTTGTTCTGTTTTGTTTTTTAAATTACTCACCTACTTGCCATCTTACTCTTTGCTCCCCCATCGTTTTCAGGACAGCGTCTGCTTCTTTCCTAAAGAAGCCATTAGCTTGCGTGCGCCAAACCAAAATGTTAGCTCAGCTGTAACAGATGGATGGATATGGGTATCATGTGGCAACTTAATGAATAGTATCTATCACCTAATTTCCTGAAAGTTGGCATGTAATGAGGCTGGTGCCATGATTATTACCTCTGTAAATCATGACTTTAAGATGATGACAATCCCTCCTGCCCGAAGGATACAGGACAGCCAGACGATGATGTACATTTAATTGTTGTGTGAGAGAGGCAGTGTGTTCGGGAGCATGCCATTGCCTCTAAATCATCTCCTGCAGCACAGACACTAGAGGAGATTAATGCAAGATTGGAGGGGAGGGAGGACCCTGGCATCCTGCGAGTTGCTGTGTGTGTTTATTCACCTCTGCCAGCCAGTGGTGGTGGTGTGAGCTGGGATGGAGGAGAGACCCACGGGTGTGCCTTCTCGGTCTCTCCCCACAACCAAAGAAGCAGTGGATGAAGAGGGGATCACTCACAACTGTGTAGAGAAGCTTCCTTTGTTTTTCTGTGAGTGTTTGTGGTGAATACTTCTGTGGACAGAGGACTGCAACCTCCCAGACAGTGACCTTGTCTTGGGGAGTGAAAGCTGCCAAACCTGCTCCCACTACAGGAAATCTCTGTCCCTGTTTTCTTCCTACCACAACACGTGGCTGGCCATAGAGCAGAGCCAATGCCCACATTGTGGGCTCCCAGCTTGCTCGTGCGGCTGCTTCGTGCGGCCAAGAGAGGCATTCCTGCTTGCAGTGCTCTCACAGGCCATCTCATCTTCATCAATTGATTGAATAACCACTCCTAGATAGATTATCCCTCTGCTGGGCATTAAAGACGTCTTTCATTAGTGCTATGCTATGACATTTAACAGGGATGTGGCTGGATTGTGGAGGAATCAGATATTCTAGATGACCCTCGGAGAGCAGAATCTGCCAGCTTCCCTCTCCTGCTGGTTAATGCTGTTCTTTTTTGCTGCGTTCCCCCCATTGCTTGAGCATTTTTTTTTCATTTGTACTTCTTTTCCTTTTAATTCTGCCCCCATCTCCCTGGTGCGCTGGTCAGTGTGGTTATGAGCTGGCTGGACTTAGGGTGGAGCAATGGACAAACTCCTGCTCTGGTCCTCTCCTCCAGTTTGATGCCTCTGAGCCATGTGATGAGCAGAGGTGACAATAGCCTTAGAACTGTGACAGTGGCTGCTTTGAGTCAGACTAAAGATCCCCCTGACCTGATGTTCTGTCTCCAGTAGTACCCAGGGGAATTAAAACTAGGGCAATGTGATGAACACATAGAATGATGTGTTTCCTTACAATACTTGCCTGGCCATCAGCAATTTGCAGCTCAAGCACATCCCAAGCCAGGAGTGTTACCTTTGGGTTTGATGGCCCCTGTGCAGACACTGCTGACTATATCACAGCTACTTCCAGTTTCTGCAGCTCAGCTACCAAACTGGTTCATGGGGAGATGGTTGTAAAACCAGCAATGCTATGATTGTGTGGATAATGTGAGCAATAGGCCATTCCCAAAGCCACTCAGTGCGCTGAGCTATGTGGGATGGGACTGCTCAGCCCTGTGACAGTGGCCACATGGTTGTGGAGGAGCCACTGAGGTGCTGGAGGAGGATACCCATGGTGCCAGTGGAGCCCCACATGTGCAGGGGCATATCGGGACTGAGTTAGCCTTGTTTCCCCCTCATGCCAGCTCCCACAGCAGTGACCAGTGCCACCCAAAGGGGTCAGCTCCCAAGGCGGTGACCAGTGTCACCCTCCTCTGACCCTGGCTTGCAGGGCTCCCAACAGCAAACATGGGCAGGTTCTGCTGATGGAGGGTGAGGGTGTGAGCAGCCTCAATGAGTACAGAGCTAGAGTGGACATGTGCAAATAACTCGATAAGGTCCTTCCAAAGCTCCTCAAGCAGCCACTCTTGGGAACACCCTTGGTTCTTCTGTTCCCTGAGGGTGTTTGCTGCTGAAAGGTGGCCTGGAACATTTCTTTACTTTCCTTCCCCAAAGTAAGCAAACTCCATCCTGACAATGCTTTCTGCTAGAAAGATGCTATCTTCTAAGGCAGTGGTGGCCATGCTGATTGATTTCCCAAAGTAACATCCGTTTCTTCTCTTTAATTCTCCACAGTGCATTTGCTGCTATTGGTCTGAGCCTGTGTGGAGCCTTTTTGTCACTAAAGACATTGTAGTGCTTATGGCATTAGTGGTTACATAAGTTGGCTGTCTCCGAGGGGGCTTTGCCCTTGCGTGATGCTCCTTTAGGGTTAGGTAAGAGCCAAACACAGGGCAGGGGGATGTGAAAGAAAATACACGGCTGTAGTTGAGAGACTTATTTGGACTTAACACACCCCGCAGGAAAACCCGGATTTTGGAGTTTTCACGTATTCTCTGGCTCCGCAGATTAGAGGGGGACCGTGGGAAAGCTGCCAGGGCTTGGAGATCAATCCAGCCTTTGTAAATCCTTTCATCTGACTGGCGGCTTCATACAATTGAGTATTACCCAGTTTATTATTGTTGGTTGATTAAATTCCTGTTGGTCAACACAAATAGTGCTGCGCAGGCTGTTCGTTCATGGGATGGAAATTGGCATTGCAAAGCACTTCCTAGAGAAAGGCAGGGACGACCTGTCATCTCAAACTGCATTCAGGGGATGTTTGGTGGGGGAGAAAGGACAAATCCCTCCATGCAAGCAACTTCCCAGGCATTTATCATGTGCCTGCAGAGGCTGAGCCTGCCATGAGTGAGTGTGAAGGTTGGGTCCACACTTTTCTGGCAGCAGGGATAAGCAGCCTCAGCAGGGATGTGCTCACCAAGCCCCCATGTCTGCAGGGTGGGGTTGGTGTGGATCCAGCATGTATAACCTGGATTAATGGAATGAAACTGGGTGAAGGAGAAAGTAATCAGGAAATGTTTCCTCACGGTAAAAGCTATTAGGCTGTGGCACATTTTCTCAAGGGAAGCAATGGGTGCTCACTTACTCAGGTTGTGTTAAGCCAAGGACATGGGAAAAACACAGCTTTGGGAAGGAGATGGGTGATACAAGTGGCTGGAGCAACATGTGGTTGAAAAGAGGACGTTCATGTCAGGGTCCCATTCCCTATCCCTTCCCTTCGCCTCAGCTCTGCTATGATGTGTGTAACCGGAACTAACTCACGGATGTGACACTGCGGAGTGAGCAGGGGGCCATGCTGATGAGAAGCCTGCTCTCCAAGGCCAAAATGCAGAATATGCATTGAAGGCAAATGTGAAGAGGTGGGTCCTGTGTGCCCCTGTGTGCCCCTGAGTGCCGTGGGAACAGTGAGGCTGAGAGCGAGCCGAGGAGCCTGCTCTGGAGACCCAGAGCAGCACATGTTGACCCATCTTGTGGGGAGCAGTCAGCCACCAGTTCAAAGGGCTTGAGTGAGAGGTAATAAACCTGTTAATAAATAACAGGGAAAGTTGGCTGCCTTGCTCAGTTTTAATTTCAGAATGTAACGTGGAACATGGTAGAGGTTTGCACAGTACTTCTGCAAAGCTTTAGCAAGCGCTCATTTGGCCTGTAGGGTTGGAAGGTCTCCTCTGATCTCCTGCCCTCTGAATCATTGTGGGATTGGTTTTATTATCGCCAGTGGCCAAATGCGTGGGCTGGCCATGGCTGCTCCAGGCAAGGTGACAGTGCAGTCGCCTGCTGTGCTCTGATCACCAGGGGACTCATCCTGTGCCGTGCTCCCAGCCACCTTCCCTCACAGCAGGGATTGTTCAGCACCCCTTGGAAAGGGTCCATGCTGGAACACAGGATTCAGAAAGCGCTTCCTAAAACTCCTGGCTAAGAGTGGTAGTGTAGACAAGAGTGAATCACAGTTATTAAGGAGATTTATCTGAGGATTGACTTGCCATTTCTAAATGATTTCTCCTATTTATGTTAGTAGCCTTGTACTATTAACTCCCTTTAAAACACGTTTTGTTTCCTATTGTCTCATTATTTCAATCCAGCCCCGTGATACATTGTAATCTGCTCCTCCTTCTTGTTTGTACTCCCTTTAGACATTGGAAATGCTTAGATATTGCCTAGTCTTTTTCTCCAGGCATTAATTACACATTTACTGTATTGAGATTCTTAAGCCATACCATGTGGCACTCGTGCAGGTATTTGGGGTTCCTGTTCTGCTTGGGTTTGGGTTTTAGTGCATTTCTGGCTGGCCTGCTGCAGTTCCCAGCTGGCCATGACAAAACCCACACCGGTTTGGCATAGACAACGTTACACTTGACAGCCCTTTTCCTATTTAATTTTCTTTTGCTACCTCCCGTGGCAGGGCAGCAGCTGCAGGTAGGAGGTGGGGCATGGCTGCTTTCCAAAAGGAGGATTTCCCTCCACCCTCTTGTAAGAACATAGGCAGCAGTCTGCTGGTTTGTGTAATTCGATGGCACGAAGGGGCTCCTCTGTGACACGCCTTTTTTTTGGTTGAATTTCATCTCAGGTAAAAGCTGTCAGGCACTGGATTCATGCCATCTTCCAGCTTGACACTGAAATACAGTGAATTAACTGTACATACTTTATCGTTTTTATTTGTGGCTGTTTTTCCTGTCTATGTTGAGTCCTTAAAGGTGTTTGGGAAGAAACACACCTTCCTCCCACGGTCACGCTGGCATTGGAATGTGTTTGTCAAAAGTGAGTTAAATTGCTAGGCAATCACAGCACATAATGTTTAACTATGGTCTGCAGTAGGAGAGACAGCATGAGGCTGAGTGGTTTTCTGCTGGTGGGTGGAGAGGAAGAACTGAGCAGGTGGAGAGAGAAGAACCACTTCAGAAAATACCCCAAACTGGAGGGGACTGGGTGGCGGAACAGGGTCCCCTCAGTGCTCTGGACTTCAGCAGAGTTTCCTGAAACGCTGGCTTGCTGGGAAACACCATCACATTAAGCCAGCTAGTTGCAAAATACACATCTGGCACCTGTGCAGATGCCCATCTGAGCTGATAGGAGCCACTGGCTCTACCACTGCAGATATTTTTGGCAAACAGGACCAGGCGCAGGGTTTCTGGCTGCAGTGTAGCAAGGCTCTGTATCCTTGGCCATGGAAGTTTCTGTGTCTTTGACACAGACGTGTAGAATCCCCAACTCCATAAGAGCTTAGCATGCAGGGATTTAGACGTTCCCCGGCGATTGCCTTAAGCCATGGGCTCGTGGCTATTTTAGGCTTTCTCCCTTTCTCTCTGAGGGTCTGACCAGAAATTTCATCCTGAGCTAAAAACTGCATGAAATTGGATGCCTGTGTTAAAAATGCTCTCATGATAAATCAGCATTTTCGTATGAAAAAATGCTTTACCTAAAAATTCCCATCCAGCCCTGTTCCCAAGTAGCACAGCAAGAATGGGTGGCACCATGAAATTGTGCATCTTGCTCATCGCTGGCTGCCAGACCCAGGTGTGGGAATGAGGTTTCTTACCTCATAACTGGATGAATTTTTTTTGTTGGAAGAAGACTCACAATTCTTAACACCTTTGCTACCTTGCACTTTTTTTAGGTTCAGTGAGAGAGAGATGGGGACAGCCAGTGCTGGGGCTTGGGGTGGGGTGTGCGGCAGCCTGGGCTGGAGCAAGGGGGAGATAATGAATTCCTAGGCACACAGAGGCACAGAGGCTGTTCAGTGAGCACTGGGCTCTGGAGGGCCCCTGGGTGGAAGGACTTTGATCTGACTCCAGCCTTTTCCCACCGAGGCATCACTTTTGAATGCTTTCCTGCTCTCAGACTTGCTGTGTGAGGCAGACAAAGGAGAAGGGAATGGGGAGAAAGTGGGGGGGGGCTGTTTACCCTCATCAAGAATGGTCCAATAGCCTGAGTCAATAGAGCCTACTTTTCATTAACCTAATCATTATTTTTTTCTCACTGTCAATTAAATTTTTCCTGCCAGTACTCAGAAAGGTATCGTTTGCATCTAGGAGATTTTTGATTTACCTTTTTTTTTTACTAGGGGGATTCCTGAACATGGTGGGGGTATTTGAGGAAATTAATTTCTCCCTGGATGGAAGAGGATTTTTAAGTTTTAATTATCACGCAGCTTGGATTCCTGACGGTTGAGGACTGCATTGGAAAGGCTGGATTCCATTGTGTGAAGCGGATAATTATGCAGCCCTCTCCCGGGCTCACTGCGTTTATTGTCCAGAAGAATCTTCCCAAGGAAAAGGGGGAGGCAGATTTACAACCCAAAATGCATTTTCAGAGTCCACAAAAGTTTCAAGTTGATGTTTGCAAAGAAGGACTTTTGCAAGTATTTAAGGTCATCTTATTTACCCTCTTAACAAAAAAAAACCCCAACCTATCTGTTAATCTGGTGATCTGCCTTTCCCCCTGAAGGTTGTTTAGGAAGTAGTTTTGTAAACTCAAGGGTGCTGTTCTGCAGCTTGACTGCTTTGTGCTATCAGTTCCTAAGCAGGGCTCTTTTGAAGGCAGTGGGAACTTCTGCATAAAACCAACCAGCCCATTGTATGTACAATGTCGAATATAAGGTTTATAGCCATCTGAAACTTGGCAGTGCTACTTACCTAGGAGGTAATGTTAATCTATCCAGGAGGAAATGTTGAAGGATTCAAACAAACCTAAAATTTCATAGCAAAATTCACTCACAACTGTTCTGTTTCACAAGGCTGTGAAACCTGAAGTCTTTCCCACACGCTTTTTAACTGTTGGTTAGAAATTTGCCATGAAAATGGAAAAAATTCAGGAATGGTCTTGTCAAATATGGGGAAGCTTCTGCAACTGCAACAAACGCATGCGCACACACAGAGCCCTAGTCCTTCAAGGGTGAGATCTGATCTGTGTGTGTTTGGGTGGGTTCAGATCTGGGGGCAAATGTCTTGCACAGCTTTGGTCGGTGTGATGACTTCAAAGAGAAAAATGTGGATTGTGAGGCCTCATTGTTTCTCCTTGCTGAGGTGGAATGGCAGTAGTGCAGAATGGAAAAGAGGGAGCAGGTTGGTGGATACACTTGCACTCATTTCAGTGGATTTGCAAGAGGTAACTAACAGGGCAGTTGTGCATGCAAATATTTCAGATCAGCCTATTTTCCAGAGCTTTCTGGCTGTGACAAAGGGCTCTGAACCCAACCTGACTTTCATTTGCAACTTTTTTTTGGTTTCAGCAGTGCAAACTCAAGAGTCTTTGGGCCTCTGGTTTCTACCTTCCTATCTTGAAGGACCATGTGGTTGTTTTAAGGAAAGTGATGTTTTGAGGAAGGCTATTTCTTGAGCATATTTCTATTATGGGGGTGTTTGGACTAAATAGCTGAGGACAACCCAACCTCCATTCCGCACACACTCAGTTTTAAAATTAGCACCTTTGTACTTGTTCTTGTGTTCCCCTAAGACTCATAGACATGAACACAGCTGTCTCTGTACCGTTCTCAAGCCCCTTCCTCTGTCACCATGCCTGCGAGCCTTGACCACCACTGGACTGTCAGTGCTGCTGAGGCTGTTTCCTAACCCAAATGGTTTCCTGGTATTCCCCAGCTTGTCTGCATTCACCAAGCTCCTCTTTTTTAAGCTCTTTTAGCTAGAGACCATATTTTGTTGCTATAGTCATACTGAGCCTTATGCATGTTGGCCTTCTGTGGTTTAGGACTGTGAATTTCTGTGGAAAAGCTGGAAACAATAACTCTTAAAGATAAGAATTCTATTTTTTTGGTGGGTGCTAACTATTGAAATCCCTGATGGTATTTTAAAACAGTCAGCTGTTTCCAGTATAACCTTCTGACTGGAAACATCCCATTGGTATTGGAGGGCCCTACCCCGGCACCTCTTGTTCTCCATGTGCTTTTGCCAGCTCTGCTTTCTCCTTTGCCAGGCACCATGCAGTTAGGTGGGACTTTCTGCAGGTGATGGAAAACCACAATATGTGGTGGGAAACCAAAGATATTTCAGATTACTGAATCTTTCATGCCAATCAAAGACTGCAATGATTTCATTTTTGCCTTCAAATACTTTCAGTGCTTGTTTTCTGGAATTTAAGTGAAATAGCCACAGATTTTCTCATGTGATATTTGTACATGGCAGGCATGGAAAACAAAACTGATGGGCTCTTGGGGTTACTTAACCCATCTCTTTGCCCCAGGGCAGACTCGGTTCTACCTAAACTACTCCTGACAGATGTTTGTCTAAGCTGCTCATGAAAGCCACTACCAATGGCAATTCCACCATCTCCCAAGGCAATCTCTTCTAGCCCTTAAGTATCCCTGTTATTAAAGAGCTTGCTTGTCCGGGGTGGACACAGAGAACAATTTATTCGCTTCATCTTTTTATGAAAATTGTTTACATATTTGAATCCATTACTATTTCTATGTTTGGTCTTTTCCTCTCCAGGCTAAACAATCTGGATTCCTTCAAGATCACCTGCTAGATTATGCTTTCCACACTCTGATCCTCCTTATTTCTCTCCTGAATTCTTTCCAAGTAGCCTGCATGAGTCTTGAAGCGTGATGTCTAAAACTGGACACAGATCCCTATTCGAGATCTTTAATAGCAGGATTATTTCCCCTGTTTACATGCAGGGCTCTTGTTTCTGCATCACAGTGCATTCCCACATACTGCTTTTGCTTCAGACACTGATTTGTGCCCAGTTTATGAATCACAGTATCTCCCAGAATCCTTTTTCACAAAACTTCTGTGTACTCGTAATTGAAGGATGCTGCCATAAATTCTAGGTTGACCTCGTCAAAGGCATTGAGCCTAGCACTCTGGCAATGGGATGGGCTTAGCCTTTGCTTGCTGTTGTAGAGACAAGGACAGTGGCTACTGTAATGGTAGCCAGAGACATAGAATCATCATAAAATGGTTTGTCTTGGAAGGGACTGTAAGACCATCTAGTTCCAATCTCTCTGCCATGGGCAGGGACACCTTCCACTAGACCAGGCTGCTCAAAACCCCATCCTACCTGGTCACAGAATCACTGGATGATCAGGGTTGGAAGGGACCTCTGAAGATCATCTAGTCCAACCCCCGTGCCAGAGCAGGATAGAAGTAGAGCAGATCAGAATCAGATCAGAAATGCATCCAGACAGGTCTCGAAAGTTTCCAGGGAAGGAGACTCCACAAACTCTCTGGAGAGTCTGTTCCAGTGCTCTACAACCCTTACAGTAAAGAAGTTCTTCCTCATGTTAAGGTGGAACTTCCTGTACTCAAGCTTGAATCCGTTGCCCCTCATCCTATCACAAGGCATGAGTGAAAAGAGGCTGTCCCTGCCTTCTTGACACCCAGCCCTTATGTATTTATAGACATTGATTAGACCCCCTCTTGGTCTTCTTTCCTCCAGACTAAAAAGCTTCAGGTCTCTCAGCCTTTTCTTGTAAGGTAGGTGTTCCAATCCCTTAATCATCTTCATAGCCCTTGAACACCTCCAGTGACAGAGCATCCACAACTTCTCAGGACAACCTGCTTCCATATCTCAGCACCCTCATGGTGAGAACCTCTTTCTAATTTCAAGTCTAAATCTATCCTCTTCCAGTTTGAAGCCATTACACCCTGTCCTGTCACTACAAGGCCTTGTAAAAAGTCCCTCCCCAGCTCTCTTGTAGGCCCTCTTCAGATACTGGAAGGCTACCTGAAGCCTTCTCCAGGCTGAACAACCCCAAATCTCTCAGTCCATTCTCATATGAGAGGTGTTGCACCCACTGATCATCTTCAAAGCCATCCTCTGGACCCGCTCCAACAGGTCCACATTAGAGATCTTGTGTTGGGGGCTCCAGGTGGGGTCTCATGAGAAGTGGAGCAGTTGGATTTTGGAGGTCGGAAGGATGAATTAAGTAACTGGATTGATACAGGTGGAAACAGGTACAGCCTGTCCCCTTGGTTTCAGGGATTTTCACCTGGGACGGTGCCCTCTCATGACTTCCAGAGGCTGCAGTGTTTGTTGAGTGCCCTCAAAAGGAGGGCATGGAGAAAAGCAGGCTACTTTTTCTGAAGCATCCAAACCATCCCAAATGTTTTGAGTTGTTTCTAGCCAGTGGAAAGCCACTAATCGGCTTCAGGGCTTTTTTTAACTGGGTCACGTGACTGTGCTACCAAGATTAAAGCAGCACGAGGAAGGAAAAGAGGCTTAAACAGCTGAGGGTGCCTGGCAGGTCATTTTAACCTTTTTATAATCATTAAAGCTGCAGAATCCCATTAGTGGTGAGTGACTTGCTGCTCCAGTCCCCAAACGAGTGCTGGTGACACAACTTTCCGTTCACCTCTGCCTTCCCCTGTGAAGGAGTCTGGCACAAATGTTTGGTAGGGCCTGAACTTCAAGCAGTCTGTCCATTCCTATGCATTGAGGAGTCCATTGCACCAATGAAGGCCTATCAGGTCTAGGATTTATCTCTCTGCATCTAAAATTAGACTCTCATGGAAGGTCCTGCTTAGGCAGTACTGTGGTGGATCAGCCCTTGCCCATCTGTGGCAATAGTAGAGAGGTACAGGATAAGGAAGATTACGATGATCTCCTAATTCATTTCTTTGGCACTGGTCAATGGGCTATGGCTTTACTCTGCTGGGACTGGTGACAGCAGAAGATCCTGCACTGCTGCAGTGCAGCTCTGACATGGGAAGCAAAGCATTTTGGATGGACCTACATTGACTAAGGCATGAGACTGTCTAAGAACTTCCAGTTCTTTGGTGTTACTTATCTTTTCCTCTCGCATTTTTTCATGAGCACAACACCACAGTCAGTAGTCGGTCTGATATTCTGCTGTCCTTTCTCCAGCATCTTCATCTTTCTCTGTCTCACTTCATATCAGCTTATCAGTAAGCACTGATAGAGAAATGATGGTACCACAGTGTCTGAAAGGGAGGATCACTCTGATCCACCTCCAAATTGAACATTGTGCTACTTTCTCTAGAATTACCAGCAAATGGCTTCTTAAAGATGCCAAGGAAAACCTGAATTCCGGCTGGTGTCACTGAACTGTGATGGTGTTGCAGGTATTACAGCACCTGGAACTGATCCAGAGAGCACCTGCTCCCTCAGACTGTGCAGGCTTCTGTGTGAAGGGAGCAAGAGCAGCAGATGTAAATCAGCTTTCCTCTGTTACACATACACAAGTCTTGGTTGTGCATATCTTGGACATTAATATTTCTGTAACTGTGTTTGCTTATTGCATCTGATTACAGCCTGTCCACTCTTGCTTGACAGCTCAGTCTGAGGCTGAACCTCTGATGGCTCTCAGAGTGAGGCCCACAGTCAGGCGTTAAAACATAACTTGTCTTTTCCTTGGTTGTTTACCTTCAAAATCTCTAGGTGATAGAAGGAAAGATTTGCCCAGGGAAACTGGACAAACAGTAGAAACTAATAATCAGGGCTGAGCTGGTCTGTCATGCAGGCAGCATGAAGTGTGGGGAGTGCATCTGAGCAACCAGGAGAAGGTGCCATCCTCTGCACATAGACTTACAAGGAGAGCTGTGGAGAGCCCTGGAGAGCTGCAGCAGCTGTGACTGTCCTTGCCCACTCCCAGCAGCATAAGAACACAACTGCTTGTCCCCCTCAAGAAAGAGGAACTGTGGTGTCAGACTACAAGACTGGGAGGTATTTTACCACCTTCAGCTAAGCAGGTTTTACAGGTTAAGTGGGTTAGACATCCTCAGATGCAATTGCTCTTCAGGGGTTCCTGCTGTGCTATGCCATGACAGAGGGACAGCCCCTGCAAAGATTGTAATGTAAAGATCACCTGAGCAAGGAAGGAGAAACTGGTGGCCACTTTCTGATGGGACAAGACAGCTCTCTCCTGGCTCTGCCACAGCACACAGGTGCACACATGCACACGCTCCTCCTTCCCTATTAGTCACCTCCTAGTGAAATCCTGATACTATATCAGGAGCTCTTGAGCTCCTGTTGACAGTCATCACGGGCAGATGTTTTGCTGTG
The DNA here is from genome assembly GCA_013399075.1 of Chloroceryle aenea. Classification (NCBI taxonomy): domain Eukaryota; kingdom Metazoa; phylum Chordata; class Aves; order Coraciiformes; family Cerylidae; genus Chloroceryle; species Chloroceryle aenea. Next base: position 109,686 of record VWZY01013658.1, on the reverse strand, counting down.
TGCAGAGATGATGTCATGACTGGAAGTCACAGTAGTGAGCTGTAAAAGCTGAAGTCAGGAGAGACCTTATCAGACTGTTACAGACCGACTTGAGGCCGCTAAGCTCCCAGACAGGCCTGATGAACTGTAACGGAGTTGGAAACGTGTGGTCTTGAAAAACTTCAGAGCCTGTAGTTACAGGCTTGCTATGAAATGTTAATTGAAAGCTGCAGTGGCATATGTTGTATCCTGCCAGAGAGCAGCACTTTGCAGCAGCACAGCCGTGTTGCCAGTGCGTAGCCACTAGCTTGTGAGTTAAAAAATAAGTTGTACTAGTCTGAGACCAGATTTCTTCTTTTTTTGTGTGTGTGATTGGACTGACAAGCCACTTCTCTGTCGTTTTGACTAGTGCTGAATAACTGTTCTATACCTGAGCTATCACCTGCACCTTGAAAGTGAGGCCTGATCCTACTGCTCTTATTCAAACAGATGCTACCATGGGTGGCTTTGGATGTGACATATGGGCCTTTAATTTTGAGTAGTCTAAGGCAGTGTCTATTCAGTAAAAAGGTGCTGCAGCATCTCAGATATGGAAATAGTCAAGATTTGGCCTTAGTTCTGTTTCTGTAAGTGCCTTCCTGCCACCTCTTTAACACTGCTTGGCAGAGTGCAGAGGAAACTGCTCCCTTACAAAGATGTGAGTTTCATCTTCTTCCAAGCTGCTAAGAAAGAGTGCTGTTGCCTTAATAAATCAACTTCTTTACAAGATGTAACTGCTGGCCCATTTTTCAGCCTGCTTGTCTGTGTCAAGAGGCAAAACCAGCAGAGCAATACGAATCTGAAATATGGTGTGGAAGAGCAGAGGTCTGGTAATGAAAGTGACAACAAACAGCAAAATTTTTTTCTGGTAAACAGGTGAAGGCCTTTTTATGAGACAATTTTGATGGAAAGGGAGGAAGTGAAAATGTCAACATCCCATCACATGAAGGAGAAGGAGGCAGCTGGCTTCAAGATGCAAACCTGGCAGAGCATCACTCCTTCCTCCATCTTTCTTCCCATGCTTTGGATTTGGGAGACTACCTTTAGGGATGCTGCTTTTTATGAGGAGAGGAAGAGCCTTGTTTGCGGGACATAGGAATAATAGAGCTGTGCTTTTCTGTCTTAAATCATGCTTAGGAAAGCTAGCTCCTGTGGAGAAGATGCAGCAGGAGACAGCAAGTGTCCAGCTGCAGGGGGTATGGGGTACCTCTGTGGTGCATGTGGGGATGGTGCTGGAGTGGGGCACCATGGTCCTGTCCTGCCAACCAGCACCCCAGCCCAATACTGCGTAACCTCCTCTTTGTAGCAGACAGTGAAAAGACAAATCAAACCTCAGTGGGATGCTGTGGAAGAGAACTAAGGCACCTCTGTTGGCTCAAGTCTGGTCATGCCAAGTTGTTTCATATTGCTTTGCTTGGGTGTAGGGAGCATCCTGCTGTGAGTCCCATCAGAGAGCTCTAAACAGCTTCCTTGTCTCACAAACACCTACAGTAACCTTTTCTTGCATCTCTGCTGCACCACCCTAAGTAAAGGGATTGCAATTTTTTCTTCTATTAATTTAAGTGCTACAGAATAAATGTATAATTCATCATATTTACCTCTCTGACAGATTCCTCTGAAATCTCTGATGACTTTCAGAAAGGCTCCAGTGTCTCCAAGTGTCTTTTAAAATGACACTGTTCTGTGCTCTGCAGGCTGAAAGATTGTTTTGATTGTTAAAAGTTTCCGTGTTTTAAAATGTTTTAAAAAACTTCAGGAGCCAGGAGGTTCCCTGCTCTCTTAGAGGCCACTGAGTTAAAACAAGGTAGAGTGGTTTGTCTTGCCTCAATTTAGCTGTAATGAGTATTAAGTGGTTTATCTATGTGGAGAAAAGTTACTCACCTAGATTACATCCAAGTTGAATTACACCTTGTTCCAGATGGAGTATATTTTTTAAGACATTAAATCTTGAGGGTGGATAATAACGGTAATGCTTCTTCCCAGGCTAGAATGTGACATACCTCTCTGGGAGATAATGTGTGGAGTGACATCCAGTTAGTTTTTCAAAGGCTTTGTAAAGAAACAGGACTTCAGGTTTTATGACTTTGCGAACAATTTAGCTTGAAGCACTTATATTGTAGAAGTGAGTGATGGCCAATGGTGATTATGGTTTTCATCTGTTTTGCTCTCATGGATAGCTGCCTGGCAGGGCGTGACACCAGCTCTCTCCCAGACCTCCTCTTCTGCACTGTGTGACAGGGAGGGTGTTTGGTGAGAGGTAATATGTTTTGGTGGAAAATTCCTTCTCTCTGGTACCATCTGGTCCGCTAAGGCACCCATTACTCATGGAGCTGCAGTCCTGAGGAGTAACCTGAGGAGGATGTTGGCCCTGCTGGCATCCCTGGTGGCACCAAGTGTCAGAGCATCCTCCCAAAAAGCTTATCTTTGCTCACGTGTCTGTGACCACCATCTTTGCTTCCCTGATACTGTACCTCCCTTCACTATGCCGTGATTCTTCAGTGCCAGCCAGCCTGCTTCTCCAGACAGGGTAAGATGAAGTGTCAGGACACACCACCAGGTATGGATGGACTCAAAGTCAATGTCATTAGGTGGTGGTTGGGGGCGTGTGCTGGGGGTACACCCCAGCAGCCAGGCCTGGGAGCTGCTTCTTCAATCGAGGAGAGTGCATTTGGGCTGGTGGAAGTGGAGCAGGCTGGTGAAGGTGGAACATGCCTCACAGCTGTCAGCAGGCTTTGACAAGGCAATGAAGACCATTCATCTAATTTCTAATGAAGCAGATAAGGGGGTCTGAGCCATCAGTGATCCAGTTCTGCTGCCTTTCCCGGGTGGATCAGCAGGGTTGTCCTTGCCCCATGGTTCTTAGGGAGACAGGAGAGGAGGGAAACTCACTGATAAGAGGAAGGTCAGAGGAAGAAAAATGTAGGGAATGTGTTTCTTGATCTAATGTGGGAGCGACCCAGCCTGGGGTTTCACTGCTCAGCCCGACAGTGTTCCTGCCTGCTATTCTCAGGGTTATGGGATTTTTTAAACCTGAGATGAAGCAGCAAATGGCTCATCTGGCACCTACCTCAGCACAGGCAGGTCCAGAAGATGAAGGCGATTAATTTCTGAGGGCACAGTGAGGATGGTGATGCCTCTGAGCACTGTTTCTCAACCATTGCCTGAGATGAAGCATCTTCTACCGACAGAACAGCTCATTTGCTTTTTTTTTCTCCATATATTTTATGTTTCTCTGGGTTGTTTCTGGCTGAGGTCAGACATCGAAGAGTGGTGTTTGAAATATGCTAGCAAATCTCAGAGCAACCTTTCAGGACTGGGGGTAGCTGTGTTGTGTATTGGCTTCTGGGGATACAGGGCTTACCTTTCTAAGAAGTACCATTTTGTGGTTTTTTTTGCGTTGTTTTGTTTTGTTTGTTTGTTTGTTTTCCTGCAAGGGTTATGAAAACAAAGTGAGGAAATAATTCTCTCTCCATTTCCTTTTCTTTGGCAGCCATATGCTATTCTTTCCATCCCCCAGCCAGTCAGTTCTTGTAGCATTCAGGGCCTGAACACAACAGCTTCTGTGTCACCATTCATCCTCTTAACCCTATTTTCCTGTAGCTGGTAGCTGTGCTGGAGCCTACCACAAGCATGTTGCTCATGAGTTTTAGGTTGCCAGCCTCCACCTTGTGTAATCTCCTACTGTGCTCCAGCAGAGCTGCTGGAGAGGACCTTCTGAAATGTATCTGCCCTCTGTGGATGTAGAACTGTGAGAAAGGGCTCGTTTGCATCAGAAATAGTGCCTCTGAGCTTTCTTTTTTTGATTGATGTTCTTTGCACGTAAGATGGTATGGTGATCCACAATATAAACACTTAAGAATGATAAGAAAACACAAAGGTGAGGTGGGACACTGCATATAGCAGGCTCCCTTCTGCTTGGGAAACAGGCTTGGACTGCTAATGTCCAACAGGCTTAGTCAATGCTGTGGTTCTTGTGGAGCCTGTGTCTGTCACTGGCATCACATTGTGATCTTTAGCATTATCTAGCATTTCTACACTTGTTTATGCAATTGTTGCTGTCTGTGCAATTCATGCATGCGGAGACTGTGTCCAGGGGTGTACCTTTGGTTCCTAGGCAGGAATGGATTGAGCCTCTCCTTTGATACCACTTTGAATCCTTCCCCGAAGCTGCTTTGAACGCCTGATACTTTGAGACAAAAGTCAGAACTTGCTGTATGAGGATCACTGCATTTGTTGTGTAAAGGCTCTCAGCTCTGCTGCTGCTGTCCTGGCAGTATGCAGGTACCAGTGAAGCTGGAGGGCAGGTAGAGAGGGGTACCTTACTTGACCATATGTACCAATGGAATTTGTTTTATCCAGCACAGGAGTGGAAATGGTGGAGTCTCTGGTTGTCTTCAGACAGAGCTGGAGACCATTTAGCCACATGTATTACTGGAATGGATTTAGGGGTATGGCTTGGGACACAGAGGAGGTCAGACCAAAGGGTCCATGGTCCTCCTGGCTTTGTATTTAAGGCTCTCAAACTTCCCTCTCACCTCGCTGGAGGACAGATTCATTACTAATTCAGCATGTTGTTCAAGCTGATGCTGAAATCTTGCTGAATTAAGCACCTATCTTCTGCAGCATTATACTTGCTGCCTTTTGATATGCATGACTAAATTCACAATGCTGTTTATAGGAGACCTTCACAGGGAAGGTGCTACGGATCAATCCTATAACCCACTTGCTTTGCCCTTTTCTCTGACCTGGAGACTTCTCCTGCATCAAGGTTGTTGGGCAGAGAGTTTGTGGTCCCTGCAGCTGAAGATACTTATTACTGTGAACCTTACTACCACTTAACACTGTTCACTGAACTTACAGAGCTTCCTACGGTGTCTTCTTAACCTTTACATGAGGACTTGTTTGGATTTCCTGAGTTTGGACAAAGCGCAATCCAAACAAAAAAAGTAAGCATGTTTCCACTGAGAGTGTTTGTGCTTTAGATGGGCACTTGACTCTGATCTGTCCTGCTGTTCCTTTATGTGTGGTTTGGCACTTGTCTCTGTCAGCACTTTTTCAAGCATATTCCAGTTTTTCTCTTGGATGGTCAAAGTACTCCCGGTGATTAGCTGTAGCTTGCATGCTAGCTCTTCTGCTAAACCGCCCCCAGCGTGGCCAAAACCCGGCATCCCTCCCGTGCCGAGTGCATCTGGCAGCTGCTGGCAAAGGCAAAGAGAAGCTTTGTTCAGCGCGGAGCCGGCCCAGGCTGTCCCGGTGTCCCCTGTGCCGGTGTGCGCGGCCGTGCCGCGGGTGGGGCCTGCGGACTGCGGTGGGACCGGTCCCCAGAGGTGCTGGCCAGCAGTAGCCTGCACTGGCATCGGCACTGCCGCGAGCACCGCTTCCTCGGGTCACGCTCGGCGACAAGTCCCGTGGCTGGATAGTGGCTTTTGCAGTCAGGCTGTAATAAATGCAATAATGTCAAATATAATTCCATTTTGCATTGGTGCAGAAAGTGTTTTGATTTTTTTCATATGCTTAAGCTGCTAAACTCTCTCCCTCTTTTCCTCCTGCTATAACGGCACACAGCCTCTGATAACAAAATTACAAGTGAAAGAGAAATTTTGCAGACATCCAGATGGGTGGAAGAAACTACTGCAAACTGCTAAGCTATAATGAAAATGGAGAAAAGGTTTTCCCAGGTTCCTTTATTTTCTTTCCTGTGAAATTTGCAAATGTGTTGCTTCAAAGTATGTTTGAAAACAAACCCCAGATGTTTTGGACAGCAGTAAGCCACCCACAGAGCTCTCCAGCAAATTATCTTCTATGCCAGGTCACTCTGTCTGGTCTTGCTGTCTTCCTACAGAGGTGAACTGACTTCACATTCCTTCAGGTTGAATATTACCATTTTATGTGAGGGTATTCTGTTCTTTATTGCCCTGGTATTTCTTCTGTTTAGCGTCACATGCTCCCACTAGAAAAAAAAGCGCTGTCGTGGGTAGGCCATTGCTGTGCGTGTCGGGCTGTGTGCATGCTGCAGTTCCATGGCCCTGCTGTCTACTCTTCTTCCCCTTTTACAGCACTGGGAGTTGTGGCAGTGACCTCCTTGCACAGCTGTGCCAGCAGCTTGTTTTTGTGAGTTTTTCAGTTGTTTCTGAAAGAAAAGGCATGTGTGTGGAGGGGTTGTTTATTCAAACCTAAAAGGAAACAACATCTCGTTCCGTTGTTGTATTTTGGAGCATTTTAGATGAATGAGAATGGCTTTCAAAACTAGGAAATTGCTATTATAAAATTATGAAACACAGGATTTCAAATTCACTTTACTTCTGTAACCCCCAGCCTGGTGGCACTGATACAGATTGACAGGTGATACTGCTGTTGCTGAATCTCAGATTTTTAGTGAAAAAAAGCTTCTGGCAGAACCCCCTCCTCACCCTATATGCTTGGTGATTTATACATTTGGTTTTTTCCAAACTTGCCTTCCACAGAGAGGGAAAACAGCACAGTCTGACAGTTGTCTGTCACACAAGAAGCTTAAACATTTTTTTTTCCTCTTTTCCTAAAGATTCGTCTTCCAACTACATCAGGCAACTTGAAACAAAAGTGAAACTGCTGGAGGATGACAACAAGCTTCTTTCCCAGGTAGGTTTTATTTTGCCTGATAGATACTAATGTGACTTGGTTCTCCTGTTTCCATATAATGGTGTCTGACTGCCCACTTGAATGCATAAGGGCTTTTGGTGGATGTGTTACCGGAGGAAGAGCACAATGCTCTTTTCATATCAACCCCCCCTGACAGAATTTGGCCTCCTGTTGTTAAAACAAACAAACAAACAAAAAAAAAGAGAGAAAACACCCAAAAGTATGCCCTCTGTTAGTGCCTGTGTGTGTTTCAGAGATACATTAATGCCTCCCTGCAGAGCACCTTGATCCACCACTGCTCTTAGGGATGCTGGGCGGCTCTGGTGCTGCCTGTGTCCTTGCTGTAGGATTTTGTCTTGCTTGCCCATTTACATTGACTTTTATCTTGTTGAAAGAGGAGGCTGTAGTCAAAGGACAGCCTTGGGAATAGTTTTGTGCAGTGCTGGCTCATAGCTTTTATTTGAGAACTTGCTTAAAACTGAATAGACATCTCTAAACTGGCACTTTTTGCTTGCATCTATCCTTCAAAGTCTACTCCATGTGCCACTGGGCATTTGATCACTCCTGGTGCTTACCTATCTGTACATAGCAATGTCAAGCAGTGGGAAGAAGAGAACAGTCATTCTCTCAGTCTGGAATGTCCCCTGGACCCCTGTGAAACACAACATTTGGTGTAAACATGGGTAGCTTTGCTGAATTCAGTGAAACACTATTTATTATCAGACGAGTTACCTTTTCTCTATTGTTCTTTGTGTCCTTTCACTATTGTATCATCTACCTCCCTGGCTTTGCTTCTTACTTCAAGCTCACGATCATTTTGTTCCAGATTCTTTTCAATTGTATGTACTGGAAATAAAATAACTTATTTTTTATATGCTTTTTTGCCAGTTTACGTTGTGCTGTTCTTCACAATTCACCAAGTCTGAAAATAGACTGCTCCAGGATCATATGTTTCTAAAACATTCCTGTTTAAAAAAAAACCCAACAAAAAAGTCTCTATGCTGACTGAAATTTCAGTAAAATAATTCTGTGAAACCCTGCTTTTCCTGAAATACACATTTTGACCTGACTGAGCTTTTTTAAAATTAGCCCAAATTTCCATTGTACTCATTGGCTTTGCTGTCCGTGAAACAAAACTCCCAAACCCCAAAGGGTGCTCAACTCATAAGCCACCAAGTGGCTTCCTGTATTAATCAATGGCTAATTTAATTTTAACTCCTCTGTCTTTCTCCCAACTCGTGAGTGTGCTGGCGGCGGTCGAAACTCTGAGACTATTTAATTGGAGCTATTGATAAGCAGATGGGCTGTGCGTGGGCAGTTGGGATGCGCATGGATTCAGGGACAGGCTTGATGTGCCCTTGGCCCAGCTTTGTCCTGCCACAGCTGAGCACATTACTCCATCCTATCTGCCATATGAGGTCCAAAACAAGTGGTTGGTATTTAATGAGTGGTAAATTAATAGGGGCTGAATAGCTGCCTGGGCTTATTGCACTGGGAGGGTGAAGACCAGTTAGTGTCAGGGTGTGTGAGCCCGAAGCAGCCCCACACATCAGCCCTTCACTTTCCTGCTGTCCTGGGTGGGGAGGCTGTGCCTTTTCCTCTGTGTGCACAACTGTCCTCAGGTGTCCGCACTTGTCAGGCTGTTTCACTGCAGATGTTGGAATCCAGGAGAGAGGGAAATGATCTTAAAATAGCTGTGGGCTCTGGAGAGGGACAGCCATCTCCCCAGCAGCAGCAGGCACGGATGCCAGCCTGCCTGTGCCGTTCTGTGCAGCCCCTCTGTGATGTCTTAATGGACCTCCAAATAGACCGGGATCCAACCTATTTTAGGTCACGCTCAGGAAACGCCTCTTTTTATCATAAGCAAGGAGATTGCTCTCCTTAGGACAACAGGAGAAGTGTTGAAGCTACTACCATGGTTTGGATGAGCTCTCTGGGAATACTGAGCTGCATCACCTCCAAATCTGTCATGCTACAAAACCTAGATTTGATTTTTTCTTTTTCAGTGAGAAGGATGAGGAAAATCTGTACAGGCACAAACTCACATGTACAGGTACACACTGCACCCAGCACTTTCCCAGAAAAGTATAATCCACTTATTGTATTCTTACTCGCTTCATCTGATTGGAAAGTGTTTAGCTGTTACCATGCAGATCTCGGGATAAGACTTTAGTCAAAAGGATCCTGGCAAACTTTCTCTTGTTTTTTAAAGTTGCCAGGTGATCCTGGCCGTTTGAACTCTGTAATGCCAAAGTGGCTTGTCAACACCAAAGTCACATTTTAACTCAGCTTGGCTTTCTCCCTGGGAGTATTGACATTGTAATAATGTTTGCAGTCTGGTGTCAAGAAGTTCTATCACCAGCGTGCTGAGGAGTGATGAAACCTGACGTTGTATGTAACAAACAGTGCCTGTGCATTAAGGGATTAACAAATCAGTGGTGGTTATGGAAGTCTTCCTGGCTTCTCTCCAAGTGCTAAACATAGAGCTGAAATAGTGCTTCATTCCGAGAAACCCGAGAAGGCCAGTGCTGCAAATGATATTGCAAGCTGTACGGGAGGATTTATTGCAGTGGCTGGTGACACAATGCCCCTTTGCTAGCTGGTGCATCCTGAGCCAGATTTGTTGCTTTATTTTCTTTGATATCTGGGATGTGAAGCTATGCTGAGAGATGGTGTCTTTGTACCCCCTTCAGGCATGGGATTAAGTTAGTTCAGGGCTCCCCATCCACCATTTTTTCTCCTGCTTCCTGACATCCCCTTTCTCTGTAAGCACTTTGGAAGAAAATCTCAGCGGGAGAGGCGAGAGCTCTCTGGCCAGTGCCGAGGCAGCTGCTTTGCTCTGTATGTGTTACCTGCAGTGCAGGTACACTGGGATTCACACTTTTTTTTCTGATGGGTCTTTTGAACAGATTAACAGAGAGAGCTTCTTCCTCCCATTGGGAGATTAAGAAATACCACCTCACAGGCCACACTTTGCAAAGGGAGGAAAGTAAATGGAGAAGTGGATGTTGTCTATGATAGATGTACTTGGAGTTTTTGGGTTTAACTACTTTGCTTTCTAGGGAAGGAAGGGTGTACTTCCAGTTGAGAAATGAGCTTCTGACACTGCTAACCCATCGATAACCACTGCTCTTCCAATTCTCTCTTCTCTGAGGAAAAACAACTCCAGTTTTATACCTTTCTTTGATTGAAGATTACTCTGTAATGTTTTGCTGGCATGGCCATGGTAACTAGAAAGTCGTGCTCTTGGATGGCATCGCTGTGCTGGCAAAATTCCTGGCAGCAATTCTGACAACACACAGCTTTTGTTGCCCTGGTTTATATTGGCTGGGGAGATGCTGTAGTGAATGCCGCTACGAGAAAAGGTCTCTTGATGCCTTGCTCACTGGCACTGTTAGGTGTCTGTGGAGTAACCACAGTGTCAAAGACCTCACAGAGCAAGTGGGGACCTCAGTGTCCTGGCGTTCACTGTGTCAGCCTTTCTCACGAGTCAAGCTGGTTTCTGGAAGTTTTAGTCAAGATGTAAAGAAGATGAGCGTAAGCTCTGAGGCATGTTGGGTGTTGGCTTTGGAAAGCTTCACAGGCTTCACTTTTATAATCTCAGATTCTCTAGGGAAGAAGTGCACTAAGTTCTGCTGTGTGCATGCAATTAATTATGCAATGTCATGTGGGAGAAGTCCTTTTTTTTCCTCTGCATCACTGTGAGAGAGCCCAGGAGAACTGGTGTTAACCTCTCTGTGTCTGGTTGACTAGCTGAGAGTACCTCCCACCTTACTCAGATAAAAGCCCTGAGATGAGAGATGATGATATTTACTTTCCATTCCTGTGAGCTGAAAGTGCCCAAGCAGAAAACAGACCCCTTATGTCACTTAACACTGCCCCTTAAACTAATTTGTAATTACACCCTTTCCCCCCTAGATTAGGGAATCAAGTATTTATGAGCTTTGGGAGAGAAAAAAATCAGTCTGGTTAGTTTTGTAACTAATGCATACATCTTAGAGATAATAACAGTGAAAAACTTCTGATCATTCTGTCACATTATGTTGCATATTCAGCTCATTCTGTACAATGGCCGGGATTGGGCACTTTTAACTGACATTGAAGTTGATAGACTGTGCACTTAGCACCCTGTTCTGTCTCCTCATAACTAAGTCCTGTGCATCATGGTCTTCTTTTGGTTTTCAGTCTCCTGTGAGCTGTGTCTGGAACAGGAACAGCTCTTCAGAACAGGAATGACAGGCATTTTCCTGCCCAAAGATGCCTCAGATACACTGCACACCTTTGTTTCAAAAAGCCCAGACTTGGACAGAGCAGATGTATTGGCCAGATGAGACTTGGAGAAACAGGACATTTGACAAAGAGGTTTTAGTGCATCTTTCAGGGAAAAATTTCTGGTGCAGGGGAGAAATAAAAAAAATTACTCTCTAGGGAGTGGACTACCCTTGGGATTTGTGAGGAACATCAGAGTATTTAATTAAAATCATCCAATACACTTCAGTATTACCAGCACTTCAGTGCCTGCTTCTGATAGGGTTTTACAGCATCCTTGAAAGGTCTTCAAAACTGCACTTAGTTTTTTTTTTTTTTAAGGAATGCATGCCCAGCATGAATTAAAAGAAGTCTGCAGCTTCACAGATAGTAAAATGATAGTAAATAATGCCTGCAAACACTGCTATTCAAACAGATGTTTCTGAGCTAGGAGCTTCCATGGTAAAGCGATCTACAGGCTGCTTCAGTTCTTCTTAGGTAAACATAAACTTGGCACAAATATACACTCATCAGACAGTTTATAGCATATTGTTCTGAAAATGAGAGAGGGAAAAAAAGGACCCTGGGATTGAAGAGAATCTGAGAATCATATGTACTCCAAAGAACAAAGATGTAAATGCCATTCAGCTTGATCTCCTCATGAAGAGCAGGGGGTGGAAGATGAGAAGAAATCGCCCGCAATGTGTTTGCTGGCTTCAAGACAGGTGAAGTGCAATTTCCTCTGTTGTTTTACTATTAGTCACTTTTGTGCCAAGTCTGCCATTAGCAGTTCCTGCTTATGGAGTTGACTCTCAGCTCTCAAGAGTTGCCATAGTGTCTTAATGTTTGGGCCTCTCCTTGAATCGCAGCTCTGGAATTTTGTTGTGTGCCAGGAGCATTGTGCATGCTCACCACGAGTGGAAGGGAGTTACAAATCTGTCTGATTTCCCCAAAGTCTACCTGTTGTTGTGTGAGAGGAGGATAAGTGTAATTGCTTTAATTTAAAGTCTCACAAGGGGAATTGGATTTTTTTTGTACTAGAGAACAACTGAGACATTAAAGCTTTCCAGTGCGTTTGGTCTCCATTTAAATTGAGAATACTGAAGGGGCCATGTCCTAGGTCACTGTATTACTGTTTTCATATGCTGTTTAAACTTTTAACTGCATATTAATTTTAACTAATCAAAAAGGAGATGCGTATTTGGGGCCTCTTCTAAATATTCCTTTCAAGTCAATGGTGAAACTTTCTACAGAACTTCGTGTGAGTTGGAGTGTAGCTCACGCAGAAGCAGATTGTTGTGAGACCTCTCCTGAGACCTTTTGTGAGAACTTTCATGAGACCACTCTCCAAGCTTTGTTTTAGGGCTCTAATTGCATTGCATTGCTTACAAGCATCAGTGCAGAAAACGTTGACAGAATCGCCCCAGAGTAGCTTCCTTACCTGTGGCAGCAGAAGCTTCAAAAAACCAGCTTGCAAACTCAGTCTATGTCCAAGTGTATTTCTTTTCACTTCCTTCTTTTATGAATTAAAATGACAAGACCAATGTGGCCACGTTGCTATTAAATAAGTGAACTTGAGATTTAAGTAATCAATATGTATTTGTCGAATAAAATGTTTTTTTTTCCCCCCAGATAAAAGATGTACAGTTTTATAAGAGCAGTTCAAGGAAATCTCAGTCTTGCATCCAAAATACTCTTAAGCCCTTTACCACAATGGAATTCCTTCTGTTGACTTTGGACATAAGAGTATTGGGCTGCTACCTACTAAAATAAATATTCTCTTGGTATTCACCTCCCATTCATGGGTAAGAGCACATCTAAAAAAGCAGGATCAATGTCAGAAATAAACTTTTGCAACTTGTAATGAAAGCTGGGTGGCGTACTGTGTATTCAGGGGAGTTTTGATAATGTCATCTGGTACATAGAAAGAGAGTTCCACCTAAAAACTAGGAAATAAAATTCACGAAGTTCAGAATCCAGAAGCTAAGTAACAGATAGGCAGAAACATACAGTGTGTATTGAATCTAGGAGTTTGAGAGCAGCCTATAATTTCTTGCAACTTAACTAAAATTTTTCAAAGGACTGGAGCTGAATTTCAGTGTAAAGAGTGTGAGTAAGAGAGACACACACATACAAAGCTCTGCCATGCCCCATTTGTTTCTGTTATGGGTAAGCAAGAACATTGGGTTTAATGAGGCTCAGTTTAACCTCCAGCTGTGAAATCGTGGGATTAGTCATATCCTATGCTTAACCAGCTATGTAATAATTTCACTACATTCCACTTTTTTCTGTATGTGAGGACGGGATCAGGGAAAAAGCTTTTAATTGTAATTAGATCAGGCTATGAAGAAGCAGCATTTTGTGTCTTTGTAATATGTAGAGAGGTTCAAAGTACTCAGAGCCAAGGTGATCAGTCTCCCTAAGACAGGATCTCCTCATTCCCAGCTCCCAAATGTGGGGAGTGCCTTGAAGGCAGCCCCAGTGGCCTTGCTGCTGCCCAGCTTTTGGGAGGAGGTGCAGTGGTTCCCTATGGCCTCCTGTTGCCTGGAGTGCAGCTGACAGAAGAAAATGAAAGGTGACTCCAGCAGAAGGGCCAGTGAGTTCATTTGTGTGCTTAATCCTACATCCACCTTTACATCTACTCTGCTGGTGCAACTGGGGCAGCATGTCTTAGCTTTTCCATTGGCATTCCTAATGAAGAGTGCTAATTTTGGTGCTAATGAGACATGGATGGGCTCCATTAGTCTGCAACTCCTAAACTGTGGCATAGAAGTCATGGACCAGACTATGTGGGCTACACTGAATGTCAATGGCTACAGCTCCATTTGGCTTTGTTAACTATTGAGCTGCATTTCCGTTTGGGTTATAGGCTGTGGCACTCGAATGTCAGCTCTGCCAGCCCATAGCCTCTCGTGAGCCAAGCCTGCCAGTTGTGTGATTATAATTATATACTGCAATTTGGCTTGGGCTGATTTTCCGAGTCTCCTGTGAGTTACAGGTTTGAACTTTCACTGTTGATCTAAAACAAGAGAAAAAAAATACAGACACTCTTGAATATTAGCAGTGTGGTAAAGGCCCCTACCTCAGTTGCTACAGAGAACAGAGGGGTTTGAAACGTGCACTGCTTTTACTGCTGTACCCCACTGAGATACTAATAAAAATATTTTCCTAAGAGAGGCTTTACATGGTGAAATCTGCTAAGCTGCTTACTGACCATCTCCTGATATTTATTAGATCTTTCCCAAAGTGCTAGCTCCCCTGAGAACAGAGAATTCCTGGTTGTCACCATTGCAACAAGATGAAATCTGCTTTGCCCCTCCAGCTCAAATGAACGCAGCTCACAATATGAGGGGAAAGTCAAAGCAGAGGCAGAAACGGGGATGCTTGTTCTTGTGTTGTGTTTGTGACTGGCTGTGATCCAGCCATGACACAACGTCCAAATGCATCCATCCCTGTACTGGGCACCTCATTCTCAGGGTTGTACCATTTCCAGTTCCACTGAACAACTGAAAATGGCTTTACTGATGAAACTGTCTGAGATTGTGCTTGTGACCTGCTGGCTGAGTTCTGGAGAGGGAATTGGGAGAGCAGGTGACTTGGGAGACCATCATCCTCTAAAGCCTTTGTCACCAGTCTAAGGAATGAAGCCTGCATGCACTGTCTGTACAATGGGCATATGAACCAGTGCAAAGGAATTTAATCTCTCCTGTTACAGAAGTTCATATTGTTACATGACATGGAAGATGTTAAATACCTTTAACCTCATCCATTATTTTTTTTTTCCTTATTTGCAGAGTTCTTTCAAAATCAAATAAGTTTATTTTTTATTGCACTCTCATGTGTGTAATTCCCAGCTTTTGAAGCTAATGGGACTCTTCATGTATACTTAAAGTCAGATATGTGCTTTGCTGAGCTTATTTTTGCTTGAATATGTCTCGTGATCACTACAATTACTGAACCTTAATTCAATTATTTGCTAGCTTCATACATTGAGATTGCCCATTCTTCAGCTTCTTGGTGCATGAAGCCCTAAAACAGGGATTAATGACATGAGGAGGAAATCTTTGTGCAAGGTCATGTGGTAGGGGATGTTCACTGGGGCACAAGGCTGCCTGAAAGGGCCACTCACATATGGTTCTGAGGTCACAAGAAATTGGGGCCATTGCCTATGTGAGAGCTGTACAAGGCAAGTTCTTTGCAGCATCTCCTTCACATTATTTGAGATGTGTTTCTACTTTGCTTTACCTTGCCAAAATGCTAACATTCTGCTGGACATACTATATCTTGGGCCAGATAGTTCTGACAGAGTGGTGTGTTCTGATAGTGCCACTGAACTCTGTGGGGGTGGTAAAATATCTAGTTGTGATGAAGTGTATGGTGATTAGACTTGTCAGTGGTTTGTAGGGTCACCATGCTCCAAATCAAGGTAGTAAGTTGTTAATATTCAAGTTGATAGTAATTGGTTCTGCAAGAGTTAAGATATTAACATGATTGAAGGAAGTGGAATTCAAATAATAATTGTATCTTGTCGAGAGCTGAATGTAAGACCAGCTTATTTTGTTCATCTGTGGGAAAGATAAGAGTTTTTTCCAAGATGATAAAATAACTTTTTTCTGTTTTGTTTCTAAATGTATAGTGTTCTTCTCTTCCCTTCTATCTGACTGCAACAGCTTGCCACAAGATTTCAGTATGGTACAGAGAGCTAAGGCATCCACTAACAGCTTTGGATCTGGGGGCTACTTTTTAACATTGCTGCTGGTTGATTTGGGCTCCGATTGCTTGTTCTTTCCCATGCTAATGTTGGTGATTTTCATTTTTTAATCGTCTGAATGTACTAAATATGCCACTAATTATTTTTAATTTCCCTCCTGTGCTTGTGCCAAAGACATTGTTTAGTAATATCTGAGTTTTGACCAACTTCAAATCCAAGCCATTTACCTACCTGAAGAGAAGTTGCTACTTTTAGGTAAATTACTGCGGAAATAACAGGAAAAGAATTTGAGCAAAACCTTCCATTTAATTACCCAGTTGCAAACAATGGGTTGTTGAGTGTCAAAACGGAGGCAGTTTCAATTACTAGAACAATTATGGCTTAGAAAAATTTGCTTGTAAGTTTAAGAATTTATGTTTCAGTGACCAGCAAGTAATTCAGGTAATGGGCAGTACAAAGCTCCATAACAACGAAGGCAGCCTGACTCAGTGGACTGAAATAAAACCTTCCTTCTTTTTCTCTTCACAAATAAATATAATCAAATGTCAAGGTCTCAGCAGAGTTTTCTGTCTATCATCCAAGATTTGTGAGGTAAAACTAGAGTATAAAGTAAGAATGACATTTTTATTCATATAGAGAATTACCCAAATCTAAATTACTAAATCTAAAGCCCAAATCCTTATGGGCTTACATGGTCAGGATGGGATGCCCTTGCCCTGTTGGTAAGTACCAGGTTCACCTTGATATTTAAATCACAGCTAAAGGAAATCCTGTGTTTTTTAAAAGGCTGGAGTAGCCACTAAAAATTGGAAATTGCTTGTCTCTCTGAGGGCAGGGTGATGGTGTCCATCCATGTCATTTGTCCAAATAAAATCTTCCTGACTGGTGCCAGTAAGGTTATCTTCTATTGCCAGTTTTGAGTTCCTCACAGTATTCCTTTCCATACAGTTGCATTTCATGTTAAAATGTGTAATTTCTTCTAAAGTTCTGTGGAATAGCAGTTATAATATTAACACATTTAAGTGGTGCGGTGTGTAATTTACTGTCTCTTGAGCTTAGTGCCAGTGGGTCTGTGTTGTAGGAAAACGAAGCTGATGATTACAGAGCCTCCGAAATGACAGTCCTCTGGGAAGTCTGCTGTCAGTGACTCATATGTGCTTGATTCTCCTTTTCATTCTCAACACATTTTTTCCACCCCTTTATAAAGAGACTCCCCAGAGGTAAACAAAAAGGGGCTTTGTAGGACTCCTGGACTTTGAACTGGTGCTTGGTTGATCTTGGGTTTTGGGTTTGTTTTTTTTTAATGGCATGTGGAGCAGGAGAGGAAGCTTTCACAACGCAGGAGGTTAAAATCAGTTACAAAGAACTGAAGAGAGCAGCATCTCAGGTGCTCAGATGTAGTCCTCAGGTGCCACTGGGGCAGCTGTGGGGAAGAGAGCAGCTGTGACCTGCTGTAAAGGCTTTAATATTTCCACAGGGCACAGGGTCAAACTGATCATTTATGATTAATTTTTGGTTTTTAACCTCTGTTCAGCCTTCAGCTATTACAATTTATGTGAAAGGAGAGAACAGGGTTTTCAGTTAAAGATTACTTATGTAACAACTCTGTTTTGAATGCTAATTCATGAATTACTGGAAGCTGACAGTGTCTCTCTTTAATTTTCCTCAGTCACTCCAGCACATAATTCTAATTGAAATTGTTCTTTTTGTTTGTTTGGGTTTTTTTTGCTAATCTCTTTCATAAATACTGAGAAATATGTATCAAGTAAGTTTCTTTCTGTCTGTCTTTAATTTCTGTTAAGAATGGTCCATTTTGTTATATCAAAGTGTTCCAGAATTAAATCCTTGTCTTTTTTTTCCTCCCAGCAGAAGTAATACTGAAGGGTACCAGAAAAGATAATTTGTCTAACTTGTCCATAAGTTTTCAAAACTTTATCTTCACAGTTGGTTCAACATGGCCATAGCATTGATCTGACTTTAGTGGACAGAGCAGAAAGAAAAATAAATGTTTCTTTGTAGTACTTTGACCTTAAAATACCACAAACACCATCCATCTTCTCGTGTTATTTGTGTTATTTTCAAATTGAATCACTCAGCACATCAGGTCAAAAAGTCAGAGGCCACCATTTCTTCTGCCTGCTGGCAGGATAGAAAGCTTTGATAGTAACAAGTGTTTGCTGATTTTTAAAAATAATTAGGCTTTGGTAAGCACCAAGACTTTAATTTCTATCTGAAATATTAAAAAGAATACATTATTTTTTTATGCAAATACTTACCACTTTGTACTCATGTTAATAATCAAGCTGCATCTGTTTTCAGATAGAGAAGAAGTTGGGTTTGAAGTCTATTTTTGCTAAAAACATGATTAGTTGGTCCTATTCTTTTGTCACTGATACGAATAAGCAAAACTCCTTTCCCTGACAGAAGGGCCATGTTAAGGTCCATTTCTTTCATAACAGGGCTGATAAAAATCTTGGGCTTTGGTCCAAGAACAGTATCTTCTGGGGTCACTTCAAGTTCTGCCTAGTTAAAAAATTTAGCAATAAATGTCATGTCATTTCTAGATAATGAAGAGTTACTGTATCTGAAGGACCACAGTGGAGCTGTCAGCATTGGTGCTGGGCAGCACAGGTTTGTGCTGAAGGCAAAGGCATTGGGTCTGCAGGCTTCTCCCTCTGCTCATGGACTGGGAAAGGGAGGCGACACCATGCAGAATGATGTTGAGTTAGACCTAGGGCAGTTCTTACCTTTTGTAACACTCTGAAAGTGAGAAGATGCTTTTTCTCCATTTCCTTTCTTCTTCCTTTTTGTTTTTTTTTTTTATTCTTTCCTCAACATTTGAATGAATCTAGCGTTTGGAAAAAAAAAAGTCAAAGTCAAAGAGCAAAAGCTGCTCCAGAGTAGGCAGTGTCCAGTTGTTGGCATTTGCTTGGGACAGGTGTATTTCAGGTTATGCAAGTTGTAAATTTGATCAGGTTAAGTAAAGACTGTCTGTGTGTCTTTGAGCTCCTTCTTGGTCTCCTTTTCTGTGTCCCTTCCTTCTCTCAGTTCCTCAATTTATAAAGCCTTCCCAGTTCAATTGAAGCAACACTCTCCAATGGAGTTTTAGTTCAGACGAAAATGATTTTGCTGATAAATTTCTTGAAAGTCAAGAAATGTGAAGTGATTTTACCTGAAGGGTAATTTATTATAGACATGTTGCCCGTTAATTGAGATAATCTCCAGCAATGATGATGAACAGAGATGATCGGGGATTGTACTTTTAAAATTCTATCCTGACTAGAAAAGCAATTTGGGAGCCACTTACATCTCAGTAATGAAAATTGGGTAAGGTAATAAGAGATTTCATTTTGTGCGTGAATTGACAATGCAAATACCAGGGTTTTTAATTTAGGTTTAAGTGGAGGACTGGCTACTCATTCTGATGCATCATTAGTCATATTGCTTTTTAATGAGGGATTCACTTTCTTTTCCTGGTTAGCTCTAACACTGCTGGCAAAGCCCAATGAAGGCATAGATGTTAAGGGAGGTCTGATAAATATGTGTCACTGCACCATTTTAATTTAAAAAAAGGAAGAAAAAGCAGTTTTCCTTCTATGGTGAAGAAATACACATTTGGTTTTAGTGTGAAGGAAATAAATAGTCCAGAAATGTGATTAGTAGGCTATCGTAAAAAAAAAGTCGAGAAAGATACATTTTGAAAAAAAATGTAGAGAATATAGAAGGAAAATTGCATTCAGTGGAGAGCTCGTGGAAGAGACTGGCTTTTTGGCTGACAGCGCTAGGAAAAAGTGTTTCTTTGGCCATCTCCAAAACGAATGCATTGTAAATAGTGGCAGATGAAGATTCTTCATTCTTCTTGCCCTGCCAAATACGCCCCATGCCCCAAATATCTCATTCCTCTCCTGGATAGATCTCTGCTTCACATTTTTATTTGTTAGGTATTTTTATTCCCCTTTTTTTTCTTTAATTAAGAGCTTGTTTTGATGTTCACTGAACTCAGTAGGAAACTTTCCATCAAATTGAATGCATTAGGTCAGATTCATAATAGGCAGTTACTGAAACAACCTAACAATAGTTTTGTCACACACAAGTCTTAAATAAGATTTGCTTTAAAAAAGGCCAGTAGGACTAATCCATTATAATCACTTGTTAGAGCAGAGTTTTGACTGTATCTGTATATTTACCAGCACAATTTCAACCAATTTAAGCCAAATTGAAATTAATGAAGATTCTTGCTTCAGGCAGGAGCATAGGGCAGTTAAGTTAAATCAACTTGTATGAGGTACTTTCAGCCACAGCAGTGTGATACGGTGTGTTGACCGGGCTTAGGTCTGGTTACCATGCTGACTTTAGTGGGTGAGCTGCTTTGGCTTTCTCTGAGGACAATCTGCAGTGTGTTGAAGCACATGCTGTGTCTAATATAGACCAACCCATCCAGATTTGGGAGCAAGAGAGCAAGTTTCTGAGGGGCAAACAAACGTCCACCAAATCTCTCTTTCTCATGCCTCTTTCTGCATGCCCAGTGCCCCATAAGCAAGTGGCATCTTGAAAGTCTCGGTGCAGTCTGCAAAAGCCTGTGCAATCCAGAGCTGCTAAACACTGGCAAAGCAGTGCATGTCCTTCTGGACCAGAGACATCAAGGAGATCGGTGACATCTGGGGTCTTCAACACAAATATACAACCTCACATTTTCACTCTGCTTTTATTCTGCTTTTCCCTTGCCCGTGCAAGTGCCCATTCATCACAGATCTTAGGGAAGGGTGCATGAGCTCCTGAGCTGACAAACTAAAGGAGTGGGTAGCAGAATGCTGGGATGTCTCCAGGAGGTTGCTGTGCCCCCATGCACATACAATAGCAAAGGAGAGGTTGCATACAGCGGGACAGTGGAAGCACAGCCAGCCAAGGTAAAATCCTTTCAGGGTAACCACCAAGAGACCCCTACATGCCTGAGACAAAATGAGTAAATGTAGGAGCCTTCTCATCATCTTACTTTGTGACATGCTAACCTTCCTTTCAAAACGTATACCTCTCAGGCACGGTGGAGAAAACTCAGTCTTGCAGCAGTCACTTTGTTAGCTTCAGAAGGAGTTTTCTCCTTCAGGTCTTTCTGTCTCTGTCTATTGTGAAATGCAAAAGAAATATAGGTCACAATGTTCTCTGATGCCACCTTGGAAATTCAAGGGAATCCCAGACATCCAATATGCTGATGTTATTTGTTATCCCTTGATTCCATGTGAAGCACAATAGTTTCCAGCAGACTGGGTGATACAGGACTGGCATCCATTTCTTGTGATGGCTTTCTTGAAAACTGCCCTTCTCTTCACAGCTTGTAAAAGGAAAGTTGATAGGGTGAGTGCACCGGGATGGTTGTGAAAGCACTGGGTCACACTAGATGTTTTAACCTAAGAAAACAACAGTTTGAAATAAAACTGAAGCTGAACATGTCCTAAAACAGGCCATGTAGCTACAAGAAAACATTTCTGACGCTGATAGAAAATGATGTATCCACTCTGAATGCACCAATTCTTCTCTGTTAAATGGGAGCAAGCAATGGAAATGATCTTTCCTTATTTCCAGAGATCTATGCACACACAGAGTCCTCAAAGTCTCAGTTATGGTCAGGCCTCTGGGGTTACTGATGGGTTTTTCTATGCAGTTGAGCTGATTTATGAGATTTCCTGTTAAATTTTATTGCACCAGTGGCTTTTCTTTGGTTCTTTTGAAGTAGAAAACATCATTTCTGCAGCAAATGCAAGTCAAAAGTCTTAATGGAGCATAAAAATCTAAAAGGTCATGATTTTATAGCTTTAAAATAGAGGACAGTGCACTGCTTGATACTCTTAAAAATATGAAAAGTTAATAAGGAAGTTTATGGATAATTAAAAGATATCATCTTCTCCCAGAGCTTTGATTTCTCCTACTTGTGTACTGGCTTTTTATGGGAGTACTTTTATAAACAAGAAACTCTACTTATTTTAGGACCCTCTCATTTCAGAATCAGAGATAAACCAATAACATGAGGCAGAAACTTTGTCCCAGGGAGATTATTCAGTACACTTGTACACCCAGTGCTGCTCTTCCTTTGAACAGAGACTATAGATTGCATTTATCAGGTTTCTTGGGTCATGCAGACTACCTTTATTTATTTGACTTTGTTTAAGATCTGTGAGTGCATGCAAATGTTTAACCAAATAAGAAACCGTTCCTGACACACACATTTTGCAAGCTTTTGGTTTTTTTAATAAACTCTCATTGCTTTCTACATGGAGGTGGTTGGAATAACCTGTGATCTTTTAAAAAGAAAAATCTTGAAAATTTATCCTGGTGGGTGTATTTTGAAGATTTTGATTTAATCTGAAGTCTTAATTTTTTATTTTTTTTTTCATTTGCAGCTAAACCAGTGTTGTTAATGAACATGTAGGAACTTAGGTAAAATGCAAATGCCTCCTTGCTGTATCAGCTGATGGAGTAGACCCTGAACAGTTCATCTCCAGCTGCTTGCAAATGTTTTCTTTGTGTGTGGACATGGAAAAAGCATTTTATTACAGCGTTCACTATCACTGCTGTTGCTGGCAGAAGTAACAGGAACAGGTGACGGGACAGAAGTGGTCATGGGAAAAGCCAATACAGCAAGGGGGGCACAGCTTTCCTCCTTCTCATTAATATGGACCTTCCTCTTTTCTGTCATTGTCTTTGCAGCAGTCCAGCACGGGTGACCTGAGGACTCTGAGGAAAGGATTGTCCCCATACCACTCTGAGTCACAGCTCTCATCACTGCCACAGTATCAAGATACCCTGCAAAACGTAAGAGATGTTCCATTACCTATACAGACAGAGCTGCAGGTCTTCCCAAAAGTGGGCATGGCTGGAGGGGGCACGTGAAGATGCCAAGGGGAGCATTCCCAGCTGAGAATTCACCCTGAAACTGGTGGTGCAAACATGCAACTGAAAAATGTAATTGCTGGGAGGATGGAGGATGGGGATCCCCTGGAAACATTGATTTTTACCTGAGTTTGGATCATCAGCTTCCCAGCATAGGTTTTTCAGTTAACCAGTGGTCACCATTGTGCATCTTTTAAAGCACAAATGAGCCTTGTTACACCTTCTTTGTAAATGCCCTGTATGCCTGCTGTCAATAGCTGGCTGTGGATGAGCTGAAATGTGGTTTGCCAAGTGTCTGGCAGTGTGTGGTTGGCGTGGCTTCAGCGATTAAGTTCTTAGGACTTACATTGCATGTTTTCCTGTATCATGAATGAGGTTTATGTTTCCTAAGATTTGCCTGTGTTTCTTCTTCTCAAACAACAGAAGAATCCTGAGAAAAGCCCCTTATGAAAGATGGATACTGTGATGTTCTGCCAGGGCTTCTCCTCCAGTGGTGTGCCAAGCATGGCTGAAGAGGCTGAGCCCTGGCAGATGATTGTCTTCCAGATGTTTGCCTGACTGTATGAGGCACTACATTTGCTTGGTGACATCATTTTCCAGATTGCAGGAAAAGCATAAATGCATTCAGGGAGTCCCGCTGTGAGTGGGCTGTGAGTGTTGTGAACATAAGCAAAAGCCTGATGGCAGCACAGCTGGGGGACCTCCCTGCCACCCTGCCTCTTCTGCTTCATCTCCAGGGCATTGGTCAGCAGAGCTGCAGGTACAGCAGGACCAGTTGTACATAGGCTGCCTGCTTGGGTAAAAGAAATTCTGTAGATCTAGTGTGCTTCTTGGAGTTGGAGAAAAATGGGGTACTAATGATTTAAGAAATTTTGCATAAAACCAGTGTGAAAGCTGAGCTCCTTTCTGTCCCTGCTGAAGTGCAGGACAGATGCATTTGCTATGCAAATGAAATGGAAGACTCTCTGAATATCCACTTTTCTAACTTTTTGCTTCACATATAAAATCAGGAGAATTTATAAGGACAGCAGAGAAACATGTTCCTGGAGATGTTTATCTGGCTGTGCTGGCGCCTCATGATTTTGGGGATTTTGCTCTGCTTCCCTTGTGCTCGGGCAAGGAGAGCAATAATAAATAAGAAGCTTCCTGCAGAGGAGCTGTGCCTGGGCTGGGAGCTGGCAGGAGACTTCTCTGACTGTCAGACCCTGCAGCTCACTGGGGCTGTGTGAGGGCTGACAACAGACGGTGCTGCCTTCTGGAGGCCTTCCCAGCCACTTGTTCCTGATTTCACTCCTTCCTCAAGGAAGAGGTGGCACCTGGCGCTTGTGGAGAGGTCTGGGTGCTGCACGACACTCACCTTCATCTGTCACCCTGGCTGTGCTCCGCCTTTTTGCAGGAAGAGCAAAACCAGCTCTGGATCCGAATCTACATTATGTGGGATACTTATGCAGCCATTTATTTGCTTATGTGGCTTGTGACT
Source organism: Chloroceryle aenea (assembly GCA_013399075.1). Lineage (NCBI taxonomy): Eukaryota > Metazoa > Chordata > Aves > Coraciiformes > Cerylidae > Chloroceryle > Chloroceryle aenea. The sequence goes on along the minus strand of VWZY01013658.1, from coordinate 85,726 downwards.
TGACATGACATACTGTTTTTGTGAGGAAGGATAACAATCACAAATTCATGCAGGAGTCTTTGAATGACTCAGGCACCTCCCAGAAAGCGGACAGCTAGACATACCTGACTTTGTCTGCTGCCTTTTTTCTTCACAGCAGGCATGAGTTTGTGAGGAATCGTTCTTGTTTGTGCCTTCACAGCCTTCATGTGGGTGAGTGATGGACAATTGGTGTCAGCTCTAAAGCTGTCACGTCCATTCAGGGTTTCATCATTGTCACTGCCTGTACAACTCTGGGGAAGTTCCTCAGCACATCCCTTACTGTCACACAGTTTACACTCCAGCTCTCTGTGACCCTGATTTACCTTGGTTAATGAAACAGTTTGGTGTTTCTAATGGATCCTGGATCGTGGACACCAGTGCACACTCAAGGTACAGAATCGAAGACACTCATTATTGCAAGCTGTGCACTGTTTAGTCAGTGGTACATCATCCAGATGGTGAGTTATAGATTGTGCTCTGTGTTCTGTAGTGGTTACCAAATATCCAGGAAAAGCAGTTCCAGAAGTTTGGTTCTGACCTAAAAGCCCTGGTCATTGCAAGGGAAGATGTGCCATGTTTGCTAGCTTGAACTGATAGCAGGCTGGTCAAACTCCCTAACCCTGGGAACTACAAACCAGAGTCATCTCATGGTGTACCAGAGGCTCCCTGTGTCCTTTGGGAGGTGAGGGCAATTCCCTCAGGCTTGGACTGAGTGAAGCGTGAGAGGAGGTGGCAACAAACAGCTTCCTGTGGGACCTGCCATTCCCTTACTCCAGGGCAAGCTGTTTGAGCTGGCTTGATGTTTCCCATTGCTGGCAGCCTTCAGACCTACTCAGCCTTGAGTCAGGTGAAGTCCCAGGCATGGGAGCTGACTTTGAGGTACCTGTAAGCACTGCATTGCTGAGGGCCCAGTGGCCAACCCGGTGTCTGGGCCAGCAAATGAAATGGTCCCAAAGCATCCGTGTTGGGCTAGTGCTTGCATTTGCTGTCCTTGGTACTTTGGTCCCTTTGACTTCTTCTTGGGTGCTCTGGATGCACACGTGGACACACGCTCCTTGCAGACCTTCACATTTCTGCCTGCTGCTCTGTGGCTTTGCCCCAGGCACGTCTCAGTGCCCAGGCATGGGAAGATGGCCCGAGGGCTGCTCATGTTCCTATGGTTGGAGGTACCTTCATTTTGAGAAACTCATAAGCCAGCTGCCTGGAGAAGCCATTTATCTGCATTGGCATAAAAAACCATTAAACGTGAACCAGCCTGTTACCAACAGTCAGAGCTAGCCTGCCTGGCTTACACTTAACATTTACTATCAGTGTTCATGTGATTTACAATAGAAATCCTGCCGTTGGTGGAAGTGACTGTAGAGGTTTGTAATGGAAATGTTAAGGTTGGTGTAGATGGAGTGTGAATGGAAAAGTGTGTGTGCAAAGACCAGCGGGAACTCTAGAGCAAGGGATGCAGGGATGGCCTGTGCTGGTGACCAAAGAAACAATCAATAGCAAACAAATGGGTAAACACCATGGGTTGTGTGGTTTGTGTCAGGAGAGGGGGCCTGTGCTGTGATAAGGCTGCAGCACAGATGGCTCATCACTAGAAGGCCTGTTCCCTGATAATGGGATGTGCCATTGTGCTTCCTGTGGTTCCAAGAGAAAGGCTTAGATAAGGTGCCCAAAATGAGGGAAAGGATACAACAGGCAGCAGCATTCCTAGGGTTTATGGGAGGTGAGTAAGCAAGATGCTGAGATAAAGATCAGCCAGTAATAACCGTTGTCTCCTGAAGCATGTGAAAAATGTGTCTGAACCCCCAGTCTTTGCTGTCAATGAGGAGGAATGCCAGAGCTGTCATTAGGACTGGCTAGTGGGTGTCCCTTATCACTGTGTCACACACAGTGACCCTGACCACATCACACGGACATCCACCTTTTGGTGAATGCATGAGTATGAGTTTGTAGGTATGCCGATGTGACTGACACATTAGAGAAATCAGATTTAGGTTAAAATAAATATCACCTTCCCCTTCCTTAAGTTTTTGTACTGAGCTGGTGCTGCAGTAGTTTTCTGTGTGACTCCTTGCTGAGCAGGAGCTCCCAGTAGTACCCTGGCTGGGTGCATAAGGACCTGTCTGTGGGTGCTGTAGTTAGTGGCTGGAGGAAGGGACCTGTGCTCATCCAGGGGGTCCAGAGGTGGGAATCTCCAGGGAAAGCATCTGCAAATAGGCTCTGTGAGGTCCTCTGTAAAACTCCCTCAGTTGAGAGGACAGTGATGATTGTGCTATTATGAAGCCTTTGTATAGGGCCCTAGGGACTACAAGAAGTAACTTGGGAAAAAGTGAGATTTCCATTAGGGTGTTCAAAGCTGCTTCTCTCAGGAGTCTGGTTTAGACTACAGACACAAGTGGGAAGAGACAATTCCATTTTCCTTCCTAAATCTATTCTAAAAACAGTGAGGTCTATAGGAAAATGCAAAGAAGCAGGACAAGTGTGGTTATGTATCAGAGAGCACTCAGCAGAGAGGGTCACTGATCCCCTGTCCTCCCAGCAGTGCCTCTTTTTGCATTTTTTCCAGTACCTGTTCCATACAGGATGAAAAGCCTGGGAGATGGCTCTGGCTGCAGCACCAGCTTCTTTGCCTCCTTCCCTTGATTCCCAACTCACTGTCACAACCAGCTGCGTTTTGTAGCTCTGCCTTGTACAGATACTCGTGAGAAGCCTATTTCATTTTGCCAGATGGCACACACGCTAATATAAAAACAAACCCAAATGTTTGTGGTCTGTAGGTGTAAAGAGAAGCCGTTAGATTGGGTGGGAAGGGATGATAATAGAGTCCTTGACTGACATGCTGTCTGCCTCCTGAGCCTACAAGAATGGTGGCGAGGGGAGGTGATATGAGGGCACATAATAGCTAAACCCCAGCCCCAGCGACAGTCCTGTCTGTTTCTTCTGGCTGGAAAGATGGTCATCTCCATCCTCTTTGACACAAGGTCTAAGGCAGAAGAAAAGCCAGAAGGTGACTCGGCATCTCTCCCTCAACCCCCTGCAGTGGAAGGACCAAGCTAGCCCCTGTACCAGCCTGGGGCAGACAGGGAGACGTGGCTGTGGCCCAGGCCTGGTCTCCGGTATCACTGGGGTACCCAGAACAAATCTGCTAGTCACTCCCTCAGCCTGCACGGGAGTAAATCTGTTCCTCTCAGGAAGGGGAACTGGATCAGCTTCTTAAAGCCAACCTGACTTTTAAAATCAATTTTGAATCGACTGATTACCACTGTTCCCATTGTGGTGCCCAGAAGATGCGCCCAAAAGAGTCAAGGGGACCCTCTGGGCACTGATGCCACTGTAGAGTCACGCAGAGAACCAGGGCCCTTAGCATGGCCCTGAGGTGTCCCTGTACAGCACAATGATCTTACCACTGCCAGCACAGAGCCCCCAAGCCCCTTCCTTTGCTGCATGAAGGCTCTGGGTGCAGGGATCCCTGGGATGCTCAGTGCCTCTGGCATTCCCGGGACTGCTCTTTGCAGCTTCAGCATCACATCACAGCCTTTCAAAATGCCTTCAGCTCCTCCTATTGCTCCAGCAAGCCCATCCTGGGCAGAGCTCTGGTGGTCCCTCGCCTTCTCTCATCCACATGCCTGTCAGTTGGGCTTGAGTGCTGCTGGCCTGTGTCGGAGGATGACCCCGGGCCTGTTTCTCACCTTATGCCAGCAGAGATGATGTCCACAGTCCCTTTTTAGATGGGGGGAAACACTGCTGGTGGAGCGTGGCGGAAGACATATCCTTCTCGCCGGCAGCACCAACACCACCAGGGTGCTGTTGAGCAGACAAAGAGAGAAATTCAAGGCGGCCGTTTTGCTGCTGCAGCAGCAGCAGCGGCTGTGGAAGGGAAAATAAAATGAAAGGTTTGTCAGGATTTTCAGCCTGGGGAGCACTATTGTGAAGCTTCAGAGTATATTGCCAGCAGCTGAAAACAACCTGATCCATTTCTGAAGGCAGCTGCCCTTCATTAGCAGTTACTGCAGCAGCACTGAGAGGGAGGTGGCTTTTTAACCAGGGCAGCCAACCAGCACAAAGTTTGGCAATGGCAAAGTTTGGGGAGGTGAAGTGCTAATGAGGTCCTGACAAGCTGTATCCAGAGGCTGCCATTTCAGGTAACTGCAGGAGGGGAGAAAACTTCACCTGCTTTGAGGATCTGCTGTAAGTTCTCATGCCCACTTTTTGCATGTGTTTGTGGGAGGCTAGCAATGGATATGGGGAGACATAGGGGCATGGCAGCCCCTTGCTCTGCCCCACACCTGGGAGGAGGCAGCTTCCCCCAGTGATGGCCAGGGCGGCCAGGCTGAAATGGAGAGCTGGAGGGGCAGCACAGGTGGGCATGGGTATGGGTATCCTCCGGTGTCTGTGTGCATCCTGCACCCACCCTGAGATTTTCTCGTGGGCCATCCCCAAATCAGATTTGCTTCAAAATCTGGAAAGTCTTAAAAATACCTACAGTTTCCATATGAAACCAAATGTGCTTGACCTTCCTTTATTAAAAGAACTAGCACCTCTCAAAATACTTATGCTGACAGTGCCCCTGTGAGTCAGTTGGAGTTAGTGCACTTTGTCCGGAGTTTTTGCTCTCTCCATAGCAGTAAGACTTCTTGTTTTCATGTATCAGGTAGTTATGGGCTAAAATTGCTCTGAGTAGGTCAGGCTGGTAATCATTTTACAGTCTGAGGGGGCAGCTGAAGCTGTCTCTGGGGCCTTTTAACAGTGTGCACCTGCTCCAGCTCCACAGTCCTGTTACCAGCCTGAACAGGGACCGCTCTCCTATCCCCATGGTCTGCTGGAGGAAGCCAGCTCACTGGTTTTACACATGTTGTGGAGTCTCCCAGGGCTGGGGCTGCGGGCCACTGTTAGTGCAGTGCTGAGAAAAGACCATCTCCCTGTTTGTAGGTGAGATCCAGTTGCAAACAATGTCCTGAATTCTTTTGTTCTGTCTGGGCAGTCCCTGGAATCCTCCCTTTCCCTTGGTGCCCCAGCACAGCCTGTACAGCCAGCGCTGTGTTGTGCCTGACAGGGAGAAGAGCTGTTCTCGTGTCCAGTGTCCTTGATGTTTATGAGCAGAAAGCAGTGAAACAATTAAATTGTTTCTTTATTATAGAATCATAGAATGGTTTGGGTTGGAAGGGACCTTAAAGATCATACACTTCCAACCCTCCCTGCCATAGGTAGGGACACCAACAACTAGACCAGGTTTCTCAAAGCCCCAGCCAACCTGGCCTTGAACATTTCCAGGAATGGGGCATCCACAACTTCTCTGGGCAACCTGTTCCAGAGCCTCATTACCCTCAGAGTAAAGAATTTCTAGTATCGTATTTAAATCTACCCTCTTTAGTTTGAAACCGTTACCCCTTGTCTTACTGCTACACTCCCTGATGAAGAACTGGTCAAAATTTAAGAGCCATGAAAGCCCTTTTTGTTACTTAAGTAGATATCTGTGAATGCAGCAGAGGCCATGAAGATGCAGGGAGGCCAAAGGGCTCTGCCTGGCTCCAGCAGTGTGGACCCAGCAGTTAATTCATGGATTTGGATGTTTACATGACCAGCTGCTCTCGATGATTAAAGGCAACAAATTAAGTAATGCCAAAGGAGATTAGTATCTGCAGGAAAGTCCCTTGATTTGATAGGGAAAATGCTAATACTGAGTACCGATGGCTTTTGTGCTCCCTCCCACCAGTGGCTGGGACCTGTGTTGTGCTGTGGAGCTGGTGTCTGTCTGGGATGTCCGTTGTGTTCCTTCTCCTGTGCCTGGTGGCAGGGTGTCAAGCACTCACAGCTGCAAGGCAGCCCACCGTGACTTTGGGAAGGTAGGGCTGTGATGCCAGTTAAGTGCCCAGGGCGGGAGTGGGTGGTTTGTTTTGAGCTGGATGCTGTCAGGCTTTCTGCAGAATAGGCATGGAATAACAATAACCAAGTGTCATCATCACTTTGGATCATCTGCCAGTCAGGCTGGACACATAAGAGACCTGGGTGCTCCTTGGGTCTGGCAGGGGTGTCCTGCACTCAGACAGGAGAGGTCTGGCATCACCTGCAGCAGGGTGGCAAAAAGGCTGTGCTGTGCCCAGTGCAGTCTGCAGAGGAGCTGGCACCTGTCGGTTCTTCGTGCTCCTGGAGCCAGCGAGGAGCCCTGGGGCTGCTGCCAGGATGTCTTCAGGTAGCCTTGTCCCTGCAGGGTCATGAAAGAGCCAGAACCCTTCAGGATCACCATGCATGGTGGCAGTGGCAGAGCTACCATGGGCATGAGATGATGCAGCAAGGAGAGAAGGGGCTTTGAAGAAAGGGAGTTGTGTCCTGCTTCAGTGCTGTGCAGCACCATTGCTTTGTTTCAGACGTTAACCCTCCTGCAGCTGCAAGGCAGCACAGGACAGGAAAAATGTCCCAGGCTCCAAAATCATGAGGGGGCCTGATGTGTCTTTGTGGGGCCCAGGAAATTTCTCAGGATGGTGGTAAGAGGAGATTGTGTGGTGTCCTGAGGATGCCACTCATCTCTGCATGAAGGAAAATTTCTCTTTCTGAATGGAGCAACTGCCTGTGTGAGCCTGGTGCTTGCCCTTGGTGCTGCCTGTGTTGCATTTCTCATGGGAAGGGACACTGTGCTTTGGGGCTATGGTGCATTCCCTGAGGGTCCAGGGATGCCTCTCCTATGCCGGAGTGGCCCTGTGCTCTCGGTCCTGGGTTCTGCCACTGGTTTTCCCCCCCTGCCTCCACTTTCTAAACTTTGTAGCCATAAGTGCCATTCACAAAACCAAAATATGCTGGGCTCCCCATTCTGCCAGCACCCTGGGGTTTGCGATCACACACGGCACCTTTCCATCTTACTGCTCGGCTCTGCCACCCACTTTCCACGTGACTGTCAGCATGTTACTGCCTCCTGCTTGTCCTTTAACAGTTCCTAACTTACAGAACAGTGTGGGCACCTTTATTTATGTCAAACACCTGGATGGTGACAAGTGCTAAGGAAAGGCCAGAGTATAATTCAGACCTGGGAAAGCAGGCTGCGAACAAAACCACCGCAAGATAAATAGACATACCTGGGAATTTTATTGTGAGGTGTCTGGCAGTGCTTGCCTATAATGTAATTTTCCTTGTTCTGTCTTGGCAAGAAAAACCCCACAGTGTCTGATGTGACTCCATTTAGCTTTAATGTTGTCTGAGGTATGCCAGTAGAAAAGCGTGGTTTATTTAATCGGGTTTGAATCCTAAATGTCTGCTTGTTTTTTGAAACTGTAGCCAAAATTTAATAGAAGGCAAGGAGAAGATGTGAGGTTCAGAACCATTAACACTTGCTTGCACACTCCATGTTGGTTTGAGGCATCCTCAGTGCCTGGGCTGTGGCATAGGTGAAATAAAATCAGTATGATGTTGGGTTTTGAAGCTCAGTCTTTTGCAGTCTTTATGCAGATCAGGAATAGCTCTCTCAGAGCTGAGGTAGGGAAGAATGTTATTAAAAGACAGAATATAATTGAGCAGAAAGACACAGAAAACTGATGGTAGGAACAAGGCTTCATGTCTTTTCAGATCCCTGGAGGAATCAAGGAGAAATTGTTTATCCCAATTTCTTTGTTCCTTTTTGAGATTTCCATCCCAAATCCTCTAAAAGAGCAGACATCTGTTATCCCCAGTTAGGCTCCTTTCTTCTTGGGTTCCAAAGAATTCCCTCTGTTATTAAAAAACGTTCATATTTTAAGCCTTATTTTGCCTCTGTGGAGGTGTGCCATTATCTGAAGTTCCCAGCATGCCCTGTTACAGAAAGTCCTATTAATTTTGTTCCTCCCAATACACATCCCATGCAACCAGATAGAACCAGCAAGGACTCATTAGGCAACTTGGTCTTAGACACTGGCAATGCCATCGTGGCTTGATGCAGAGCAGATGTTCTCCAGCAGCTGCAAGCTGAGGTCTCTGCTCTTCATTTTTCAGTGTCAGATTTAAAATATCATTGGCAGTATTTGAGGTCTTCAGATTTTCTTTCTTGCATCAATGCTGTTGCTTTGCTGATTGTAATTGGGTTCTGGGCCAGTGCAATGGATGGGGTTAGTTTGATTTGGTTTGTTTTCTGCATTGGATTTGAAGCTGTTACCAGGTCAAGCATCATTCTTAGCAGGGATTTATCCCCTGTGTGCAACATATTGCTTCAAGGATGCTCTGTCACGAGAAACTGCAGAGTTCCTCTCTCTTTTCTTAGTTTTTTTAATGATACAGCTGGACTGTGAATTTCCTTACAGACTCGGAGATTGAACCACAAGCCCTGCAGACTCCAGTGAGCAGTTTCTGGGAAGGTCCTGAACAGAATTGGGCTTCTCTGGTAGATCTGTGGTTAGGGAATGCACAATGTGAGGTTGGTAGGAGGAGGAGAGGGCTGATGATACATGGGAACAGTAAGTTTTGAGAAGTGCATTGGTCCCATCATGGACACCAGCAAATATCCAGTGCTAATCCACTTGAAATGGAGGAGCAGGTGAGTGCAGAAAGGGACATGTCTTCAGTGGTGCTTCAGTACTGCTGTCTGTGCAGTGGTGGAATAGCTCTTGTCATGGTTCCCCCGCTACGAGAGAGGCTGGGCATGTGGGTGCTCAGCACTTGCCACTCATGAGAAATGCAAAGAGCCTCACCAGGAGCCTCTCGGGACATTGCAGACCCAGAGCCACCCTGTCAGCAGAGATAGGGCTGTTCTTTCCAGGGCTGCACTCGTTGGAGATCAACACGAGAACAATTGTGAGTGCTCTGAACTGCCACGGTGGTTTGCATAATATCGGATAGGTCACACGTGGTTCCATGGCCTTTGCTTCTCTGGGACTCCTGCTTCTTAAAGACAGATCTTGGAGAAATATCTCTGGGTCTCAGAAGTGCAGTAGCCAGCAGGCCCTGGGTGTAGGAACAATAAGGTGCTGTAAGCACCCAGGAACTCCAGTGCATTAGAAAATATAACTTAGAGCCCTGCACTCTCAAGTAGGCTGGTGATCTACCACTGGGGAGCTCTTGCTTTTAGCATCGTAGCTGTGGCTGTAGATGAAGCAGAAAGTGGTGTGCGATGTGGTTCTACCCAAGTGACCATGTGACAGTACAATATGGATGTACAGTTGTTTTCTTTTCGAATTACAGATTTCTTGTGTAAGCGATGAGTTAAACAAGCCAACTGCCACCCTCATCTCTGCTGCTGTAAACCTGGAACGGCTCTAAAACCTGTTGGGCCAAAGACAATAAGAAACTTTGCATTTTCAAATGACTCCGTTTCTCATTCAGCTGAGGTTCAGCCTCAGCAGAAGTAAACTAGAAATGATCAAGATGGTATTTCTCAACAACTTCATTTATAAATATGTCATCCTTTTTGGTGACTTCTGTCTTTTAGCTGTCTTTTAGCACCATTCACTTATATAATTATGTAACACCTCAGCCACATGCCTGAGGATGAAGAGTGTGCCATCTCTGAGCCACCAAATGCTATGAAAACCCAAAAACTGGAAAAACGAGATGTCCAACCAATGCAGAGAGTGCACACTTGACAAAACCAGGCAAGGAGAAGAAATTGAGAATGATGCATGCTCCAAAACACACCGTATTGCTTTTTGCCTATATGGACAGTTTCAGCTTCTTAGGATGTAACCAGATTGACCTTGCTATTATCGTCCATCAGGGTGCTGAGTCAGTTGTGTTCCCATGGCTGTGATAATGTCAGCTATAGGGAATGGGAAGGACGTGGGTTTCTGCGGTGATGAAGTCCTCAGAGTAGCTCAGTTAGAGTGCTGGGGTGCAGCTGTGGTAATTCTTACCCACAGTTTCCAAATGCATCTATTTTAGGCATGAGGAATCTTTTCCATCGGTGTGATTTCAGCTACAACCTTAATGCTGACTTCCTGAGATTTCCTCCTCCCTCCTTCCCTTCTTCCAATCTCCTGTCTCTAGTTCCCCCTCCTTTGCATTTCATTTCAATGGTTTCCTGCTGGATAAAATGCACATCCTCCACTTTTCTTCCCATTCCCTCCCTTCTGTCCCACTGTTGGCAATTTTCCAGTTCAGCAACCTTGACCTTATCTCCAGTTCCGTCCATTTCCTTCCCTTCAGCTAACATTATCAGTGGACTCTGCTCATTTTCCTCTCCTCCATCCTCCAAAGGCTGGCCATGCATCCGCTGGATATGTTGTAATTTCTTTCCTTGCTGACTATAGTCCCCTCTTTTCTGGCCTCCTTTAGGTATGCCTCGCTGCAGGAAGCTGATAGAAGTTTGGCTGAAGTTGGTTCACAAATGAAAAAACACACTGAAATCAGGGGGAATGAAGCACCTACTCCTTTTTATAAAGCTCTGACTTGGTGTGTCTGGAAAGAGCCCTTTCTAAGGGGGCAGCTGCACACAAAACACTACATGCAATGGGAAATATTAAGCCACCTTTGCAGCGTGGGTATTTTTACTTCTTGCATCCTGCAGAGGTGAAATCCTCGGTTGCTCCCCTGCTTTCTTTACGTGCATGTTTGGCCTTTTGTAGTGACAGTCTCACGTGGTGGCGAGGTCTCTGGCTTGGGTCACAGCAGACCAGCAGCGTTGTCATTCGGTGCACTTGCCATTGGTGATGATTGTGCTCAGCAATTTGAACATCTGGTTCCATTGGCTGGGGGTTTTGGCTTCCAAGCTAAGGATTGAGGATTATGCCTATTCTAGAAAATAAGTCATCTGTTGAGACACTGACAACAAGCTTTGGATCTACCTCCTACATCCCTTGTTCTCTACCATTATTTCTCTCTTTTTCAGTTAAATTCTCTGCTTGTGTTCAGGTGGAGCTCAGTTGCTGAATTTCAGCCACTACATCTGAGAAGGAAGGTGACCCTTTGAGTGGGTTTTTTGGTGCAATGGGATATAATCCAATGCCTCACTGTGCTTGCAAGATTACTTTTATCTTGTCAGTACAGTGATTGGTTAAGTATGATCAAGTTCTTTCAAAAACATTTCTCTCTAATCATTCTGGTTTCATTTGTATTCTGTAATAATTTTGAGAGCGATTACAATCATGGAAATGCTTTGTAGCTCATTAGTGACTTTGGTTCTGTGAGGAGAAGGTGCTGCTGCCTGTCATACAGGAAACCTCGTGATTTACTCTAGTTCAGTCAGAAAAATGGATTTAAAATGTTGTCAGCAGCAGGATCCAGTGGAATTCCTTTTGCTTTCTTAGATTACTCTCAACTCAGATGAAATATTGGATATTAGACCTTTTATTGGTATTTTGTGGTTTATCTTGATTACAGTCAGGTATTTGATACTGCCTCCCACAGCATCCTTCTGGCTAAACTGAGGCAGTGTGGANTCTTTAGCTTGGAGAAAAGGAGTCGGAGGGGTGGCCTCATCAGTGTTTATAAATACATAAAGGGTGAGTGCTGGGAGGATGGAGCCAGGCTCTTCTCAGTGATGCCTGATGACAGGACAAGGGGCAATGGGTGGAAGCTGAGGTACAGGAAGTTCCATGTAAACTTGAGGAGAACTTTTTCACAGTGAGGGTGACAGAGCCTGGAACAGGCTGCCCAGGGGGGTTGTGGAGTATCCCTATCTGGAGAGGTTCAAAACCCACATGGATGTGTTCCTGTGTGATCTGGAGTAGGTGATCCTGCTCTGGCAGGGGGGTTGGACTCGATGATCTTTCAAAGTCCCTTCCGTCCCCTGACATTCTGTGATTCTGTGATTTTTCTGTGTTAGTTCTAGAGAGGGCCATGGGGGAAAATCTAGATCATGTATGGATTATGGCCACAAACTCCTGAATATTCTGCTTTCAGTTGCAATGATCTTGGTCATTCATGGAAAAAGGCAGCTTTCATGGTGAAGCAAGAAGAATTAGGCATCTGTTGGTGTCTTTGACCTCTGTAGGAGGCTGATTCTGGAAAGACTCTGTTGCATTTACCAGCCCTGTGAGAAATTTGTAAGCCATTTTGCAGTCTGAATCTGCAGTTGTCGACTGACTGCACTTAGTCTCTGCTGCTCCCTCCCCAGCTTCTGCCTTTTCTGTGTGACATTATGGTTGGGATGGCTGAGGGCATGTCCTCAGGTGGTCACAGCTCCAAGCTGTAACTCTGCCAGCAGGTCCAGAGCCATGCTTGTGTTTCTTGGTCTTTGTGCTTTGGCAGTCTGAAGGAGATTTATTGTGGAGTTACTGAATCTAATTTCACAGTTCTGAGTTCTCTGCCTCTCGGATGGATGTTTTTCTATCACTCAATTCATGAAGATTGCTCTTATGAGTTAAATGGCTCTTGGTCATGACACGGGTTAAGCACAGATCAGTGATCTAGATGTGAAAGGCTCCATGCCTTTCATGCTATTTTTGTCTGTAGCCTAATGGATTGGCCCATATTTTCCTTCAATGTATGTACATGAACATTTTATTAGTAAAAGGGACTCCACAACTTAAAACATTATGAAGAATGAGAGGTGGCAAAGCACCCCTGCGCTGGTCCTCCTTTCTGGCATGACTAGCTTGCTGGCCTTGGCTCAGAAGGCAAAGCGATGAGATGAAGCATAAAACATGCTGTGTTTTTAAATGTGAAGAAGATGAGAATGGAGTGCCTCGTGTTGTATGTGAAAGCATTCCTGTGATGGTGCTACACGCCGCTCTGCCACCCTAATTTGCTTTCAGGGGCCTGCAGTATTGTGTTTCCTAAAGGATGTGAAGACTAAATACAAGTTTAGTCAACGGTTTCATTGTTGATTTCTCCCACTGCCGCAAAGCAATTCAAAAATATTAGGGACAGGCAGGGTGCATCTCACTGAATAAAGACATTGTGTCTCACATAATCCGAGCCGGATGCCTTTTAAAAAGGAAAGCCCTATGAAAAGTGCTCACAAGGCTGTTTGGACAGTGGAAATCTTTTGTAAAATATAATTTCGGCATCTTTCCCAATGGGATCCTTCATGCAGGAGGACTGGCCAGCATTTTGGGAACAAACCCAGCCAGCATTAGGTTTGGACATCTGCTTATTTTAAGGTTGCTTTCACAATTTTCTCTGTAGCTGAAGATTGGTACTTTATGTCTATGTGAAAATGTTGCCAGAAAAGCAATGAAGTTATGCCAACTGTTTCTTTCATGAATGCAGCTTCATAGAAATGACCGCTTTATGCTGGAAAATCATCTTTCTTGCATTTCTCCCTTGGCTAGAGGATAAGAAGAGTTTGATCTTGTCATTGTACAAAGGTATCCTAAGGGAGCAAAAAATGTTTTGTAAATCAATTTAGCTTTAAACCAGGGTGGTCTCCCACCTGAGTGCATCTAGACTCAGTGATGTTCAGCTCAAATGGTATTAAATCAAGTGACTTGCGAGGAGGGGTAGTGGTGTCTTTTGTGTCTGCAGGCAGCTGAAAGCTACTGAATTGGAGAGAAACAAGTGCTTAATTTTTTTTTTGATATTTTCTTCCTCGCTTAAATTATCCAAAGGGAATTAAAGCATGTCTTCTCTTATTTTAACAGGGACCAGCTCGCATGACATCTGATCTTGCATCTTCTCCTGCAGCGGGTTATGTCCCTGTTGGCCAGAAACCAGAGGCTGTTGTTCATGCTATGAAGGTAAGGGTGCTGCAGATCTCACCTGTATCATGATGAATAAATGTTTCAAACTGTTACGGAGTTAAGCAAGATCATGCATGACTTTTTGGTAGGAATCATCCAACAAAAGCTACTGATGCTGAAGGTGGTGGTTACCCTTTCTGTTTGTCAGTCCTGCATAAACCGGGTCTGGTGAGGAAACCCTGACATCTTACCCATGTAGGCACAGGCATCATCAATGCAGGTTCAGGTCAGGACTGTTGACAGTAAAGACCATGGGTCACCACTGGCTGAGTTAAAGGAGAAAACTTGCACTGTTATTTCACAGCAGTTCTCAAGTCCTAGTGACAATCCGTTAGCAGGAAAAATGTAATACCCTGGTGTTCCATGTTTAACTAGTTAAGCAAGTTACTTCTTGCTTATTGTGAATGGTTCTGTGCTATCAGAAAGTTGTGGTGCTCCCCCCTGTGCTATGCTGCATTGCACAGATGTATCTCCTGTGTGTATGTGCATATGGATCTGCTATGCTGGTGCTTTGCAGAACATTACAGGCTCATGTGATGATAACTTTGTTTTTCTGGCACTTTGTACTAATCCGCTGTCACTTGCATTTAATCATCTGAGCCCTCGTGCAGTCCAGACTACTAATGTTGGCTTTTTCCTCCCAGAATGTGGGGTTCATACTTTTTTGCTCCTGGTCTTCGTTGCGTTTGGTGAGGTGGTGGTGAGGGATAATATTAAGCAGAGCTGATAATGTTTTTAAGTTACAAGATCAAATAGTTATAAATTGTTTATGAACACATACTGGGGGGAAATGATGTTCCTGTTTACTTTAGGGGTTATGGGACTGAATTTCTTAGTAAGGGAAAGAAACAAATTGTTTTAAAATGTGATTTGATAAGCTTATGGAAAGGATTGGAATATTAGTGAGGAAGAGTCTTGGAAACTGGAAATTAAGTTTAGGAGGTCTAGTGCAATGGTGCCTATAAAGGAGTTGAAAGGCAATTGGATGACTGTTGTTTACACATATCATCATTAATGTTATTAATCCTCTACTTCAGAGCTTTGTTGATTGCTAGGAAGGGCTGGAAGAAATTCTCCTCTGCAATTTCTTCATTCGGCCAGTGGGGTACATTTGCCCCTCTTCAAAAGCCTGGAAAATGCCATGGCTGGAGTCAAGAAGCAGGTAGCATAGCAGTCGTATCTCACAGGGCATAAATGATCTCATGTGATGTGTCCTGCTCACACACTTAAGGTTAAAAATATTTGAAGCAAGGAGAAAATTGTCTTGAAGGTCAGTGTGGCAGGGAGGGATCAGAAAGTGTTTATTTTCCCATCCTGTAGCCCATTTCCAAGGATCAGCTGGAAATTGAAAAGATGGGGGAAACTGGTCATGGTCTCAATCTCTCCTTCTCCCTTCTTGTGTGACAGTGCAGTTGTGTCTGTCTCCAGCCATGGTTCATCTGGGTAGAAGCTAACGTTTCTGGCCACGGTGTGCTGCAGCATATGGAGTAGGTCTTACTTGCACCCTGCAGAACTGCACAGCTTTTCCAGTGCCAGGCCCTGCATGTGGGAAACTGAATGCAGCTACCAGCTTAGACACCACCTGTGATACAGCTCAGGACTTTCCTTTGAGGAGAAGAGAGTAGCCTACAAATGAGACTTTGCATTTTGGCTGTACCACATCAGATGTTAGAAAAAAGCCCCTCTTGGTTGTGTAAAGAAGTCTGTAGCAGGCTGGGTCCTTACCACGAGGAAGGGCAAGGACAGGGGACAGTGTGAAATTGGCTTTACTTGTCTTGCAGGCTGTTTGAATGCACGTCTGTCCAGAAGTGGTGTGACTGCAAGGATGTGGCTCTGTGCCCAAGCAAAGGTCACAGAGGGGCTGTGCACTCTGCACAGATCTGCAGGGCTTCTGGGTTGCCTCCGTCTGCACCCATCTACGTAATGTCCCCTAGGCTTTTTCCTTGGCTTTTCCTGGCAGCTGAGCACTAGCTGTGTGGCTGAAGCGTTGCCTGCTATTTAGCGTAAGCTCTTCCTTGAGCACATTTAGGGATTTTCTTTATTTTTGCTTCTGGAATAGTTTTTGTTTATTTGCACCTACTAAATAAGGAGCAAGATGACAGGTTGGCACTGCTAACAGCTGTTTTTGCTAACGAGAATAAAAGGTACATATGCTACAGCTCAGTACCTCGCTGAACATCAAAGCACTTCTCTTAGGAATTGAGCAAACCTGTTAAAGACATGGGGAGGTGAGGAGGAGACAAATGTATGAGCATGACATTTAACCTATAACCCAACTCCCTCTGCAGCAGCAGCTTGGACCTCTTCCATGTGCACAGAGCTGTCGAGCAGGTGATCAATCAGTCCCTCTGGTGTTGGGTAAGGCAGGATTTGACCCTGCCAAAACTAGCGAGAAGTCCCAGCAGGGATATAGACTGTTCCCGTGCTGGAGCAGGCTGCCATGTTCCTCAGTGCTTTGTCCGGCTGATTTGCAAATCAATGAAATCAGTGAGGCTTGCACCCTTCAGAAAACAGCCCTCAGTCCCAGAGTGCTTCCTGATACAGAAACACCTCAACTTTCAGCTCCCCTTCGAAAGCTTCACTGCAGTCATCCCAACTCTTTGGTGGTTTTTGCTTGTTTGGTTTTTAAACATGCATTGTGTGGTCATGCAGGGCCAGTACTGCAAGTCAGCAGGGCAGTGGATGCAATGGCCCAGGTGACTTGGACATTACACTGCCTTGGTCACAGACATCGAGTATTCCTTGTGGCTTATGGATCAGCAGGGAGAAAACCAGACAAGCCAGTGTGCTCGTCAAGAGTGAGCTGCAGGTAGACTTCAGGAGGTGATGTCTCCAGGCAGAGGAGCAGCATTAGGTGGTCCAGCTCCATCCCCCTGCATGGGGAATTGCCCTGTGCCTGAGCAGACCAGGCTGTCCTTGCTGGCTGAAGTTTTACCCAGAGATCCCATAGCACCGGTGAATCCTCAGAGGGCCCAGTGCTGTCAGTGCTGCTTGAGGAAGAGCAAAAAGGAGGGGACAGAGTGAGCCACTTTGAGCCTGGAGTACACTTTGTTTTCTGTAGGCTCCGGGGTTGGGATGTAGCAGAAATCACAGGCGCATATACCCCCAGTTTCTCGGATCCACACTGAATCTGCAGTCCTTGATGTTCAGCTGAGCCATATGCAGTTTGTGAAGGCACCTCCATAGTCCCCAGTGGTGTAGTCAGAGGAACATTGACCTGGTTCTTCTAAACAGCTGAGGTGGTGCCTGGCAGGGTCTGACAATGGCTGTGCTGGGTCAGCACTAAGAGGCCTTCCTGTCTTTCATCAGGAGGTGATTTCACTCTTCAGAAGGTATTTTTTTTTCCAGCATGCCTTTCCAGGATAGGCTGATGAGTTTTATCAAGCTGAATCCCTTTTTCCCATACCCAACGTGCCAACACATCTTTACAAAGTGCCTACCTAGACATGAAGTGGCCATGGGAAGCAGGCTGTTTTTCCAGGATAAATGATTCCCAAGTCATTCAGAAATTAAATACAACCATAACTTTCATCTAATAAGGTTTCAGCTCCAGCTCTGCCTGGTTGACAATGTTAAGACATTTCTACTGAAAGAAATGGGCTGTGCCACCCTTCCACACCTTCTGGACTAGGGAATGTCATTTCAGTTTAAGCCCAAATCATGGAAAACCAGTTTATTTTTGTCGGGTGAGACTCCTGTGGCTGCAAGATGGATGGCTGGTGGAAGCAGAGGCTGGAACTGATGTGATCTTTAACTGATCTAAACCATGGCTGTCCTTTACACTTGCCCTGTGGCCGTGGCCGTGTGTGCCGGTGCGTAGCTGCCGGGCAGGCAGCCCTGGTGCTTCGCGTGAGGCTGTGAGGCTGTGATCCCGCAGGCTGCTGCTGCAGCCCAGCGTTGGAGCCACACTGACTCCAGGCGAGCGAGTTCAATGTCCAAGTCCAGCTGGATCAATAATTAATTCCCTCCTCTTTAGCAAAAAATAGACGCTCTCTTTGTCAGCATGTACATGCTTTTTACATCCCTCTTGCCCTTCCCCTTCTCTTAGAAAGGATGTGGATAATTCTTGTTTGTGCAAAGATGGTCCCAGCTATGTTGGTTAAACTAGCTGGTGCATTTTAGAAGTAGGTTAAGGGCCTGAGGAGAATGACCTATTTTTGTTTGTAACGCAGTTCTCAGCACAGCAGGATTGCTGTGCTGAGGCAGACCGAGGGATAATCTACCCTGGTATCCCCTTTCACCGAGCAGCCGGTGCTGTGCCTCAGCAGAGGATGAAACCCATCCCCTCATGCTGCATCTAGCTCTGTGCTTCCATAGGAAGTGTAGGAATATTTATGAACACAAATACACCTGCTGCACAGCTTTATCTGCGTGCAGACGTAGCGTGGTGAATATAACCATGTGCTATTTGGTGGTGTTCAAGTGATTCCAGGAGCTTCAGCCCTGCACCCTGAACTGACTGCTTTGCTCAGCAGTGGCACGTAGATGAGCACAGATGCACCAGCAGAATCTCGAGGCAGTCCTATGCTGTGGTATGCCTGATTTGTGCAGCGTGCCCATCCGCAGGAGCTATCCGAATGCATGCTGCTGTGATGGAGGGCTTGCTCGGTGATGGAGAGGGTGTTCTGTGGGTCAGTGTGTCTCCTGGGGGAAGCGAAAGCTGCCTATAGCCCCAGGCAGCCTCATGTCTGAGATGGAGCGACCACCTGGCCACAGCCAGGCACTGCCTCCCTGGAGGTGTTCTGCAGGCGGTGCGTGCCCAGGAGGGATGTGGGAGTCCAGGGCTGGCTTCCAGTTGCAGAGATCCAGAGTATGGGCAGCATGTGGTGGGACACAGAAACCACATAGATGTGCTGTGTCTTACCAGCCGTGGGTGGCCTTGGGATCAGTGCTTGGGAAGCATGTCTCCAAGTGCCAGGATGTTTCCCATATTTTTTGCAGTGTCCCAAACTGCTTCTACAGCCAATTTACTTGTCTTCCCAAGGTAAATCTGCAGGTGTGGGCCAGCCACCAGGCTGAGTGGCATCCAGGGGGCTCATGAATGGCACACTGGATGTGTTGTGTCTGCAGAGTTAGTGCTGTCTCTGCAAGGAAACCTGGTTCTTCCCTGATCTGGGAGCACATGATGGAGATGCTTTCTGAGCCATAGAGCAGAGCCTCAAATCCTTTCCCCTACCCCTTTCAGTCTGTTCCTATGTCTTTGTCCACACCTTCTGTTCTTGAAGAACTTTCCTCCCATCATTATTGTGGAAGAAGCTCTATAGTCACAAGCAGGAGGGAAAGGCAAGGCGATGGCTCATTCCTGCGGAGGGTCCTGCGAACGGGGTGCTGCAGGCAGGTACCTGGGCCTGCTGCCTCTTGCCAGGCATGAGAGGAAAGACAGCAAAATGGAGCTGCTTGTGGAGGATCAGACAGGCCTGGCACCAGCACTCTGTGGCTTTGTCCTGTATTCCTTGGTGTTAGTACCAGCTGAACTCTGTGAAGAGCCAGTAAATGTCACCCTGCAGCCATGGCTGCAATCCCAGCTGGGGTTGTGTGTGTGCTGGCCCTGGCCAAGGGCCACCTATTGCTTCACCTCTGCGGGGCATATGCTGTGGGTTGAAGCGGTGATGACAGAGATTAAAGTAAAGCTCAGGGAGTCGAGGTGATTATCTCCATCTTCAGAGGGCATCTGTGGCACAAGGCGAGGGTGACCCAGATTCAGTGTTGGTGGGGATGGCACCTTCAGAGAATTGTGGTCACCACTCAGGGCCCTGGGAGGCAGTACTGGCTTTTTTCCCCACCCCATTCCCATCCCCTTTGCAACCTGGCTGCATCCAACTCCAGAAGGGAGTGGGTAAGAGCTGGTAATCAAATTGGGACCTCTGAGGCCCAGGGCTCTGTGCTAACACCCTGTCTCTTGCTCACTGTCACTGTGGTCCTCCAAGGGGTTCCCTCGAGAAACTAAATAGGTTAGAAATAATTTTCAGTCAAAAGGTGAGTGCATCTGGGACATATCTGCTTAAGATCTGAAGGTTCATGGCTGACTGGAGACCAGACACTTAAACTGCACAGTGGGTCATACTCTGCTTTTCAGTGGTACAAACCTCTGCCACTTTCCCTGATGACCACAGTTGCCCCAAGACTCAGATTAGTAGAAGGGAGTGGTGAAGCTCCACTCCTGCAAAAAAGGGGAATGGATGAAGCACAAGTTTCTGGGGGATTCCCTTGGGAGAGCTGCCTGGAAGGTGAAGCCACCAGTAGCCTTCCTGGAAGAGATGTATTTGTGGGCACAGGGAACTCGCTGCCAGTTATCAGTTGGTTCCTGAGGACTGGTGGCAGCCACACTGTGCAGGTTCTGTTCCACGAACAGAGGCATGCCATCACCAGGGAAGGAAGAGGATGGAAGCACCCAACTTGGTGTCATGCTCATCTTTGCAATGCTCTGACTGTCAAAGTTTTAATTTAAATACAATTAAATAATGATTTAAATACTTCTTAAGGAGGTTGTTAAGGACACTTAATGATTTGAAGACCATAATGCTTTTTGTCATATTGTTTTTGTAGGTCCTTGAGGTTCATGAAAATTTGGACAGGCAAATGCAAGACAACTATGAAGAAGACTTGAGCGAAAAGGAGAAGGCGATTGTTCGTGAAATGTGCAATGTAATAACTCCTCTCAGCAGCTCTAGGGGTTTCTTTTGTGGTCTTGTTTCAGAAGTCCAGAGGAGCAGAGGTCTGATGCATACAAACCATGTTTAATGTGAGATCCTCAGGCACAAGGAAAGAGTGGAGGCTCTTGCTGACCACAGCTTTGAGTATCAGTAACCCAAATGCCTCATTCACTACATGGAGCAGCCTTTTCTCAGCAGATACTTTCCACTGTGCTGCCTTCAAAGCATGGAGTAGCTAGTCTAGCTGACCAAAAGCTATGCAAGGGGCTCTTCCTGGCTTGGCAGGTCGTGTTAGCAGTTGATTCCAACTGCATCCGTAGGAACTTGGTTTGGGCTGAGCAGCAACTACTTGCTATCTTTAAAGCTGTACAGCTTGGATGGGTTTGAGCCTAACCCATAAAATAACATGAGAGGAAGAATATTCATGTCTGAATATTCTGGGGAGTGCTTTTAGCACTGCCAGCATGGGGGGCAGCCACACTTAACTGAGCTGGCCACCTCCTTATAGGGAGCATTTGTACCAAACCTCTGCTCTGCAGTGTCCGCTGCTGTGGCACCATCTCCAGCTTCAAAGCACCTTGGCCACACTTTGGCTCTCAGCAAAAAGTCTGTGATTTCTGCTAGAACTTGGCTCGAGCTGCATGTCTCTTGCAGTCGGGGATGTGCGGTTGGACAGTACCAGCAGTGCCCGCAGCAAGGAGGAGGATGCTTATGGAGCCTTCTCTTTTAGAAGGTCACATGGGAGGTCAGCCCAAATGGCATCCTTTAGTGTCTCAGAACAGCAGGGAGGAGCATAATCCTCCATTTAAATTCTGAAAACCACCTCAACCCTAAAAAAGAGGGTGTAAAGAACAAAGGTGCATCTTGCAGAGCTAAACCATAGCAAGCATCCTTGGCAATGCCTGAGGCACTTTGCTTTGGTTGCTGGATCCCATTAGGCAAAGCCAAGACCAAAGTAAATGAGGGCCTGCTTTTTTAGGGTGTTTTGTCTGCTTAATGCCACATCCCCTTCTAGCCGTGTAGGGGGGAGGTAGAAGGCCATAACTTCATCCTCCCAAATGGACTCGTTTCTGTATCATCAGATGATTTTTCTTTAAATATTCATTTTCTGTAGACTCAAGGCACCTATGAAGTGCTTTTCTACTTCTTAATTTTTTAAAAATAGCCTCCCTTACCCCAGTGGCCCTAGAGAGATAAAATGTATGTTTTTAGAAAGCCAACTATACACATACATGTATCATTTTAATCATTATCTTTTTCATTATCTTTTCTGTTCATGGGAACATCATTTCTGTAAGCATGGCACGGTTGACCTACCATTGAACTTAACTTCTGAACCTAGTGTATTTGTTTTATGCTGCTTCCCCAGGCAAAAATGGTTTTAATTTCGAGAGAGACTAATTAGAAAAATGCATCAATGGTTTTCTCTTGGAAACTGGCGCACTGGTGCCACCCAGTGGCTCTTCTGGGAATTGCAGCTCAGCTCTAGGAAATGGCTTTTTTTTGACCTTCAGACTGCAATTGTGAAAATACTGCAACTCAGCAAAGGTTTTGTTGTTGTCTGGTTTTTTAATTCCTGTCTTTCTCTCTCCCAACCCCTTTTTCTTACAGGTTGTCTGGCGAAAACTGG
Organism: Chloroceryle aenea; assembly: GCA_013399075.1. Classification (NCBI taxonomy): domain Eukaryota; kingdom Metazoa; phylum Chordata; class Aves; order Coraciiformes; family Cerylidae; genus Chloroceryle; species Chloroceryle aenea. Next base: position 63,851 of record VWZY01013658.1, on the reverse strand, counting down.
GTGATGCTGCGAGCTCCAAACCCTCCATCAGGCAACATCTTTCTGGAAACCAGTTTAAGGGTCCCTTGTAGGAACGTTGTCCCCAGAGGCTGGAAGTGATTGATCCCGTGAAGACTAAAGAGGCAGAGCTCAGCGTTCTGGCTTCCTGTTTGTTGGGATTGAGGTTTTTTCAGGGTTTCCTTTTTATTTTATCTTTTTTTCTTCCTTTTTTTTTTCCCGGCTTTTTTGTAACAATAGTGTAAATATGGCAGCTAAAGGCCTGATTTGCAGGCTGTGGTGCTCTGGAACTACTGTTCAGTGGGTAACCATCCAATAATGCCAGACTCGCATCATTTGTATTGTAGTTCAAACCTGCTTTGTTGTAATTGTCTGTTTGTAGAATTAACTAACTCGAAAATTTTTAAGAGGAACAAGAAGGACCCTTAACCTGCGGAGAAGTCACAGTTTGTATTGCTCTGCTCCACCCACTTGTCAATGATCCTTAGCTAGGTTAGTGGCTCCAGGCAGCACCTTCCAAGGAAAAAGCAATTTGAACTAAGGGGCTTACTGCCTGCCAAGCTCCTGAGCTGCTGACACCTTTTTTTGGAGGACCCAAGGCACTGTGTACAGTTTTGAGGGGCGAGCTGAACCCCCTGGTACCACTCTGAGCACTGCACAGGGGTGCTCCTCGCGCATGCGTACGGAGAGGCGTGAGGCTCTGCATCGGCCGGTAATGGACTGGTTTTCATGAACAAATGACACAAGATTTCTGCAGCTGTAATGTGAATGAACTGAAGCCACTTAGCCACACACCAGTATTCCCTACAACTACGGCAACACTTTCCCTGTAATGCTTTTACTATAAAATAATTCAGCAGAAGCTGCCGTCCCAACAGTACTTAAGGCTTGCCCAGGATCTTCAAGAGCAGCTCATCTTTCACGTAAGGAAGATTTGGTTGGGTGGGTTTTTTAATGTTTTTGCTGGATCCCTCACCTGTCCTAGTTCCTGTGTAAGGTAACCAAACACCAACTTTGCAGAACTGAATAAAACCTCCATAAACATGGGCTGTTGGGTGAGACTACTTCCTGCCATTCAAGCTTTATTTTTATTAGTGTACCAAACCAAGTGGGTTTTTCCTTCTTCTGATGGTTGTATATAAAACAATGGGACTTATATTTTGCTATTGTGGAGTAGCTGCTTGTATAGTTATAAGAATTTGACACCAC
>VWZY01013658.1:46559-59061 GCA_013399075.1 Chloroceryle aenea | reverse complement strand
TCTAGAAGGAAATTTTCTTCTTACTGATACAATTGAGCCAATATGGCTGGTTTTGCTAGTACAAAGTAATCCAGTGCTGGAATAACTCAAGACAATTTAAACTTAAGTCAAATGTATAAAGTTAGAATAGATACTGCAAAGCTGATTAAAACCTAGAAGCCTATATAACTCACCATAAACAATACTGCAAACAGATCAGCTAAATTTTCATTTCATCGCCTCATTTCTTCCTCTAAATTATACAAATTACCCTCCTCTTCATCTTTACAGAGTAGGCTTGGGCTAGCTACTCCTGCCTCGTCAGCATGAAGGGATATCGTGCAAANCAGGATGAGCAGGGGGAGGAATCTGGACCTTTGGCATATCTACTGAGTCCACAGTAGTAGATTGCTCTGCTTCTCCCATTGAAACTGCAGTTGTCAACGGAGGCTTGCGCTCTGGAAAAGAAAATATCAATTATTTTTTTCAAAGACAGTGGCAATAACAGCTTCTGAATGCTTGATATTTGTCATCCAGTTAACATGGGAGGACTGAATTCTCCAAGTCTCCGAATGACACACGGCATCCAGTCAGACTAGAAAATAACAGCTCATAACAAAGCTCCAAACTCAACTTTTCCCATTCTAAAAGTCAAACACCTCTTCCATTCTTATTGCTATTTTCTGCAGTTTAAGTATTTTTCTACAATCAGCAGAAAACAGCAGACTGGATGGACCAAATCACAGCTGGCAGATTTAAGGAGTCATGGAACCCAAGATACCAAAAATCTTCTGATCAGTCCTTCCATTTTCTTTACTCCAAGTTTCCCTTCTACCTCTTTTTTTTTTTAACTCCAGGAGGTGGCCTAGGATTACCTCTGCACTTCACTCGTGTCCCACATTGGGAAATATTATTTGGGAAATACTATTTGAGAGCACAGGCCAAAATCTCTAGTCTGTAATGCTCAGTTCTGTGAAACCTGTTTAACAGAAGAAAACCAGAGGGTAAGAAAGTGCAATAGATTGCTTGGGACATGAAATCTGATCAGCTTAGTTCCACTCATGAATTTCAGTGAGCTCAATACCTGATACTAGGGAAGTTCATGAAAAGTAACCTTTGCAGTGTTGTCCTTGGCCATTTGTGGGAAGAACGTGATTTAAACGCTCTTGAAATCGCAAGGATTTCTTTCCCCCCCTCTTAATGCTCAAGGAATAAGGAATACCAGCAGTAAGTACCGGACCTAATGGCAACATCTCCTATGGTCATACAGTCAGTATGACAATGTCTAACAAAACTAAGCTGGACAGCTCTCTTGCTTGTATCAACATCTACAGCTTTGTTCAACAACGTGAAAGCTGTTTAGCAGCAGGTAATAAGGCAGTCATTTCCAGCAACGTGCCACAGCTCCAGTGACAATGCCAAACTAAATCCCAGCTAAATCCACTTCCTAGTACTTCTGCTCATTTGGGCAACAAACCTTCTTAGCTTTCACCTGATATTTCCTCAGAGCCCCAAAAGACAAAAGTTGGCCTCTAGACTGTTCTCAAAGTGTGTCAGTGTTTATACAATGATTTGCTCATACAAACAACTTCTAAGAGGAAAATGTTTGATAGCAAGGGAGACAAATTTGCTACCTGCCTACACAGGCGTTCCCTTATCTCAGCAGTCAGCTGGAACAGCAAGATTGTCCCCTTGGACAGCTACATAATTAGACCATGCACGGTGGCTATGCTGGCTGGGGAACTTAGGATTTCCATGAACTTCTAGTTCCTCAATTAGAGCAGGCAATGATGTCCCCATTTGCACATTTACAGACTCACTGCAGATGCAAGGTGTGCATGCAAGACTTGACAGATGGAGGAAAAGTGAGCACGATATTCAGAAGAACCTCTTCATTCCTATTCATTCTTAATTAGATTTTAGTAAACAGGGAAAAAAAAAAGTCTTACTGTATTTTAGAGCACTGTTTTTCTCCCTTGTAATTCCCTGTTAGAAGCTGTCATATTACAGTTACATTATGGACCTTTCTCTATAAAATATTTATGTCATATTTAAGGGTCACTGGAAGGACAGCTAATGCACTGAAGAGCTGGAGGAGCATTTTTACAACCATACAGTTTCTTTTGCAAACATGAGGCATGTGCACAGCGTTAAAAGTTCTGTGGCAGATTGAAGTCCTTTTGGGACACAGCACAGAAGTATCCCCATTCTTGTTTAGAAGACACACCCTGCAGAATTCCTGTATGGCCCATGTAGCAAGGACGACTTCTACAGGACAGTGGAAGCCACTCTACTAACTTAATATTCACCATCCTTCTGAGAACCTGAGTCTCTTTTTGGCTGCTAGTGACAAGTAGTTTTAGTCTTCCAGGCCTTCAACAGTCACAGCTTTGTTTTGCCTTTGGCCATCTATTATTATCTTGCTCCCCTTGTAACTTTTTTGCACCTGTCTGGAAAAGCCTGTGCTGCTGAGATGAAATTCCCTCTAGAGCTTCTCTACCTTATGCTTTTATTTGACAAGCTGATTAATCAAGGCAACAGCCCCTGCCCCCACACTGTTACCACCATCTGAATGAAAAGCAAGGCCATTAACAGCAAGAGTAAATCTGCTTAAGAAAACAAAAGCTTACCTGGAGGTGGATGTGCAGGAGGTATTGGTGGATGTGAAGTTTCAATTTTAGGAATTTTAGATGGTGGTGGTGGTTCTAAAAAACATTTGGAAGTTTCTAATTAGCTATTGCTCCACAGCATTTTCCAAATTCCAACTCTGGTCTCATGCTAAAGACCATCACATCACACTATGCAAATGTCCAGTATACGAGGTGTGTTTAATACAGAAAACTAAAACCAGGACCTCTCTATAAATAAAGTGGCATCCAGTATCACACACAGGTCTTCCAAAAGAACACAGGCCTACAATTTCCAGCTCTGTATTTTGTCTAGACACAAACTGTCCCCAGAACAGTAAGTGAAGATAAGCACATGTATATTTTCTAGCACAAAAATGTAGCTTATAAAGAATTAAATCAAATCTCAGAGGATGATGAATTGTGCTAGGGGAATGCGTGTCTAGAAACCAACCAGAATGGCAGTTGCACAGGAGAAAGGAAGGTTCCAGTGAGGACTCTTCTCTCTCTGGCTCTGCAGATAGGAGAAGTGCCAGACCCACTTAAGAAAGGTTACAGAATCACATCCTTGCTATCCTGAAATAACATTGTTTCACACTGGCAAAATGAAGACAAAACCCAACCAACCAACTCGATGTGATCACTGCAGGGAAGCATTTCTTATGCTAGACTCTCTATTGATAGAAAATGCCTTTTGCTGGCAGCTGTGCCAACAGCTAGTCACAAATGTCAGTGATCACCAAAAGACACAGGGCAGCTATTTAATGGCATGGTACCTTCAGTCACGTCAAGGTCCCACAGCTTGCTGAAGAATTACTCTAAATGATGCATGGAGTTATAAATTAAGAGTTGAGCAGTTTAGCAAGCCTTCCAGGGAACAGACTGTATTAAGGGACTCCTGGGGCACAGTTACACTCCGTTATTTCGAGTTTTGCAGTTAGGAACATTTTAGAAATAGTTATCTGTGTAAAAATGCATTATTAGGATCAAAGTAGTTGAGAACTGCAAAGCCTGTAAGCAAACAAACTAAGCACATGTCAGCAAATTACTCACTCTGGTTAAAACAGTAATATCACAGCAACGTGAACAGAATATTAAGACTTACCTGATGCTTTTGTTTCTTCCTTTGGAGACACAGCCTGTTTAAAACACAGACAGATGTAAGGCCATTGAAAAATACAAAAGCATTTTAAAATGGTAAAAAGTGAGCAAAATAGGAAAAAAGTAGAGCCTGCTGAAGAGCTTCTGTACACATCTGACTAAACGAGAACCAGTTGCCTCCTCCCTCCCCCAAAATGAGTCAAAGCAAGCCCTTTATTTGTTCTCATTTTTGTATCAGGAGGTCAATAATGCCCAATCTCTTTAGACAGATACAAGACAAACACTGAACGAAGTCAAATCACATTGGGAAAGCCCAGTGTTTACGTGGCAGAACGAAAGGACTAGAAAAGAAATAGCAGCTATTTTCAATGGGGCAGTTCCTGCTGTTCCCACTGTTGACTATGACATCTCCCTTCATTTATTCATCATGCACTGCACGTACGTAATGGTCCAGCACACTGCTCACTGTGCTGAGAGCAGAAGACTTGGCTTCTGTTGCTGATTCTGCTTTGACCTGTCATTCAGCCTATGCCAAAATCACTTCAGGCCTTTATGCTTTATTTACCAAGACAGGAAGGCAATCAAAGTGTTGCTCAATGTAAAATCATTTCAGAAGCCTTCAGATGGAAAGCACTGTATAAAAGCCAAATGTTATGCCATAAAAAACTATGCACACTGAGCAAAACCCACAAAACCTCACATCATCCTTCCTACCACAAGTTTTTGGTTAGGCTTTTTTTTGTTGTTTTCTTGTGGTTTCTTTTGTTTGTTTTTGTTGTTGTCAGTTTTGTTTGGTTTTAAGACAACAGAGTAAGAAAAGTCTTTCCAGCTTCCTTACTCCAGCTAAGATGGCGAGCTGATGGTCTCTGAGAAAAGCAGAAAGGCTAACTGAAATTTTCAGTACAACAAGCGTAGTTACGAAGTGTTTCAAATTAATAACAACAGTCAGAGGGGGTATGGGACGTGGCTTCCCTCTTCTGAATGCAAAGGGCTTTTTTTAAGGGACTATTTACCTCTAGTGGCTTCCCCTTCAACTGTTGCTCAGTTCCCATCGTTTTGCTTTCCAGAAAGAATGCATGGAGACACATTTCACTCCAACTCAAATAATGAATTCTCCTTGACTCTCATGTCTAATCTCAAGATTTTTGCTGTCCAATACAAAGGTACTCAAGGCCTCCTTGAGGCTACCTCATTCTTATCTTCTTTTGATAGTCCTTTCAATTCATCTCCTCCTACCTTCTAGCTGCTTTCCTGCTTTTTAGGGACAATCCTAATCTTCCCGTGCCAAACATATGTACTTTTCTTGGTGACTCTCAGCCTCATCTGCTGCCTTCATTTTATTTGAGTGGTCTTTTCTCCATTTTCTAGCACTAAATTCCTTGTCTGTGAAACTGCATGCAAACATCAGCTCTCCAGACACTTTCAAACAGAAGCAAGTCTCTGGTGCTTATTACTACATTCCAAAAAGACAAAAACAAACTATCACTCGTGCCATGAAGTCAGTTGATCACTTCGAGTGGCAGGCAATTCTGTTGTTGTGCATTTGTTAACATGGCACAAAGCTCAGACCAGACTGTCACTGAGGTACGCCCTTCGAACAGAACACGCCACTAAAGCCAACTACCTTGTGTGACAGAGAGGCAAATGTCAGCTAAAACAGCATTTATGCTGAAGAAAGAAAAGGCAACAAAACCAAAGCCTATAAAACTTAAATCACTTCTTAATGATAGTGGCTTCCCCTTGAGATGAGCTTTTTTTGTCCTTCTGCATTGTAGCTTGGAGTGCTCTAGCCATGACATCCCAGGGTCAACATCATTGATTAGCATGCTGACTTACATTAAACAGTTCCATGAAGAGCTCAATCCATCTCACAACTGAGCTGTTCTTTTAATGCTGTTTCTAGGTGCATGAAAATTGTTCCCACTAACGATTTCCAGTTTAATCAAGCTATACTATTGATACTATATCAGTTATATTTAATGATTCACCAGTGTATTTTTAGTGAAGTCATCTGGACATTCAAGCGTTCCTCACCACTAGACATGTAGAGGATATGCAGATGCTTTAGACATCTGGTATAGGTCTGTAAGTCATGGGCCAACGCCTCAATGCTTGGAAGTATCTTGGCTCAGCAGAGAGTAATGGAGTTGTAAGAGTTCATATAAATGGAAAATCTGGCCTCCAGGAACAAAGTCTATTTACGTTCTGTACAAACCCAAGGAGAAGTCATGCAAAGCCCTATTTACAGAAGGAGGCAAACATTTTAAGTAAGATTTATGGTACATCTAACTGAAGAACATTTTAGAAGCACCAAGTACATCTTTCAAACACTACATGTCTTGTTCTCCCAGACTGCTTTCTGGAGAAAGAATGATTTTTCCTTCTCACATCAAGCTTTTCTTGAACTCATCTCTCCTACAAAACTCCTAGTGAGTCACCCTTTGCTGTGTATTTGTTCTGGATGCCTACAGAGTACCAGGACTTACCTTTTTATCTGTACTGTTCACTTCCCTAATTACTAGGTGATGGGCCTCAAACTTAATTTCAAGAAAAGGTAAGTTGCTCCAAGGGCTTAACCAGAAGCAATTGTTAAAGAGCAATGGATACTATTCATGCAAAAGGCATCACTTTTTCCCATGATGTAGTTCATTTACACTTGGGACAGGGTGAAATCAGTAGTAAAGCCAGAGATTTTACATGAATAAATAAGCATTCATAACAACTTACAATCAGACAGACACACACAGAAAGACCCCAATTGTTATTTACATTTTCTAATGTGCCAAACTGTCCCAGGCACTTCTGTTGAGAACAGAGTTCCTGGCCCTACAGATCTGACAACTCAAGCAGAATTTGTGCTCATGGTAGAAAAATGATGAAAATAAATACATCCTGCTTATAAAGAGCTCTCCCAATTTTCAAGCCAATTAACACATTTTTATTCAGCCTTCTATTCTGAACAACCTAAAGTTTATTAGTGCAAGAGCTATGTATTTCAGTGCAGATTTTTTCCTCTAGTAGTAGGCTGTATCTTGCAAATGCAAACCCAAGCTTTCACATATTTACTTTTTTTTTGTGAGGCTACCACTATGAAGATGCTACACATTTCAATTCCATTTTATAATATTTACTGTAGCTTCTTCCTGGGTTTCTGGTATTTTTTTCCTCTTTTTTTCCCTCTTGATATCTGTTCCTTAGTTTGGTCATGCATTAACTACAAGTTAGAGCAAAAGCTGTAAAAGCTGTAGAAAATTTACTTCCTAAATGGACTTGTTCCAAAGATTTTACTTATGAAAACACTCTTCTTACTAAGTACATGCAAGAAGATTTGGATAACATTTTTAACACTTTTTTTTTTTGATAACTTACAAGTGAAAAAAAACCCCACACTACAAACCACAAAATGTGTAGATTAAAGTCTGAAAGCTTCATTTGAACTTGCTAACTGCAGAAAAGCACTCTGAGTACTTGTGATATTATCCAACTGCTAATGTACCTCCTTTTCCATGATGATGTGGACACACAGTGAGACATTCATGCATGATGAGTTTAAGCCTCCACTGTTATTAGACTATTTTGCAAGATGACTTCTAAGAATTCTGACTTATAAAAGTATGTCATCATTCTCTGTTTGTAATCAAAAACCAGGGAGTCAAATACCAAATTCATCAGCACTGCATGCACTTCTGTATTCAGGTCTGGCACAAGAGACCTTTCCTAAATCAAACCAGCTTAATAACAAAACCAGTGAAATTTGATAGCATGGAACCATGACCACTTAGAGACTTAAAAGCTCATGCTGACTTAGAATTCTCTCCACTGGTTTTGCCTCAGGTGGAGTAAGAATGTGGTATGCCAGAACTGTAAAGGCTGTTCCACACTAACATGTCTGCCATGTAACCAGGGCAAGTCTACTGTACAAAATTAACCACCAGGATCATTCTGAAGGCAAACACAAGCCTGCTGCACGCTGCAGCCTTTACAGCAAATGGACTGATAGCAGATCAGGTTGAAAATAAAAACTAAGTTAAAACTCCAAGTTAAACTTACTGCTGGTCTCTTAATCTGTCTCGGAGGACTTGACTGGGGAGAGGGCTTTTTAGATTGCTGTGCTTGTGTTTGCTGTTGCTGCTGCTGTTGTTGTGATGGCTGTTGTGACTCCTTTTGCTGCTGAGTCTGTGATTGTTCTGAACTCTGTGATTGCTGTGACTGCTGTACAGTAGGTGCCTGGGGTGTAGATTGAAGAGATGGTGGCTGCTGCAACTGGTGAGGAGTATGATGAGGCATTTGCTGTTTTCCCTGTGAGTACAGATCCAGGATCTGATGACAGATGTCTTAAAAAAAATAGACAGAAAGATTACATGCCCATAGTGTACAAGTGTACAAATAATACACAATTGTCAAGTAAGCTTCAGAAAAATCCATTGCCAGTATTACCCACTCTTACAACGACCCCAGATTTTACTTGTAACAGACTCTGATTTTCAATTTATAATGGTGTTTCTTAGTCTCTTCCACCTGTGCTGGACAATATGCTTATGTATACACACACCTTCCAGAAGAAAAAAGTGCCTTGGTATTAATGTATCACACATCATTGTGTGCTCAGACAGCCAGGTAACCACATAAGAACACGATAGTAAACATGGTAAGAGAGTGAAAGATTTTATGTTAAAACATACATATCTAGGTCAGGCCAGCCCAAAAGTTTCCAGAAACTAGGTAAAGGACTAGCACTAAGTTCTTGTTCCAACACATTAGGAGGTCTGTAAGACAATTTAGTTAACAAGAGTGAAGAAAGGTCATGCTTTATTTTATGAGCTTCCTGGGGTTATCTCCCTCAAGAGGGCAAGCAGAGGTAAATAGGGGCAATAAATACAGGCAAAGGGAATACTAATGTTAAATATCTATATTGATGAAAAAAGGTCAATAATTCATCCCCCATCAGAATTCACACACATCAGAATTTACACCCCATAATCTGTTCTTCAGTGGTGGTACACCATAAAGAAATCCCCACCCTACCATAATTTGGGTAGAGAGGTCACTTAATGAGAAAAGCACTGGAAGCCAGGCTCCATTAGTTCCAGTGAGTGTTTGCAAGGCTGCTTACTTAAAATGGGAAGAAAGGAATCGCTAAAAAAAAGTAGAAAACACACACCACAATAATTTAGCAGCTGTTTTAATAACTAAACAAGTTGTAAAGCAAATATTGACAGAAGAGTAATCCTGGTAACTAAATATGCTCCCAGACTAAGCCAGTCTAATAAGTTTTAAATAAAGCCTGGTTAAGGCAGAGCACATATGACCAAAACTCACATGAGTTTTGACTGAAACCTAGATAGAAAGTGATTGGGTCACACAGTTAAAGGAAATATTCCTGTTTGTGGCAAATGTTTTTCATACCTTCCAGAACATCAACAGGAACATCTTGGACAAATTGTTCCCACCATCGTCTGTACATTGGTTTTGATGTCCATTCCTGTATTTCAAACTTACACAAACGGCCTGCTAAGTACATAACTGCAACAGCTATGATCTCAGGTTCCCACTGCAGTGACAATGTAGTGCAGAGACTAGCATGTGAAAAAAAAACAACAAACAACAAATGACAAAACAAAACACAACCCTGAAGGTAATTCTGATTGTCAAAGTACAACACTTTAATGTACAACAATTATAATTGAGAGGGTATAAAATCCCACCACACTGATCTCAGACTATTTTCATTAACAGTCTTGTTAAACTAAAGAGTTTACAAAACTCAAGTGTTTCTGCACTGCTGCTATCATCAGACAAGGTAATCTTACACAGGTAGTACAGAGGACATATGCCTACAGAAGCAATAGTCCGCACAGGAACATTAAGTTTGGAGTTTAGAAATAGAAAACCTAACTCTGCATGGGTGTAGAAGAAGGAAAAGACAGCATCACAATCCAGGTATGGCAGCTATGCCACACTGTAGTCTCCCCCACAGCATAACAATAGAGCCCATGTTCCTAGCTACACCAGTATGCTGTTGCTGCATTACACTGGGGAGGCAATAATGCCCACCTTTGGATTGTTGAGTTTTCAAATATTTTTCAATAAAATGTAAACAAGTACCAAAAAAAACCCACACAGAACAACCAACATGAACTTGTCACGTGGAATGCAAGTTTTAGATCAAGCTATAAAAGTTATCACGTGAGTAGCCTTTGTTACAGCTAATGTTAAAATAAAATCAATAATATTTAATATGTCAGTTGACGGATTAAGTTTGTCATAATCAAAGGTACTGTTCCTGATAGTAATTGCAAATTACAAAATTAGTTTCTCTCTTTTTTTCTTCTCCCTTATTTTTTCTCTATTTTCTCTTTTTTATTCTGCAATAGAAGATCTGCTTAAAGTATTTTTGACCCAGCCAGTCAGCTACATTCTGCAAATTCACTGATGAATTCATTATGTCATCTTTAAACTCACCTTAAATAGACAGTGCTTTAAATCTGTTTTCTCTCCAGTGGGCTGCATATAACTGAAGGCCAATGGAATATTTAAACACTGGCCAAATCAGGTCAGCAGTAAACAGCAAAACCCACAAGAATTGGCTCTAAAACACTGATTTCTTATTATTACTTTCAAGACATTTATTTGGGGGGTGTTCTGTGGCTGCATAAGAACAGAACCTCTGTTCTGAAGACCTGTAGTGCAAAGTACAGAACTGTTTTCTCAGGATCCTAGAAATCAAGTACACTTCTAGTATGGGGCCTATTAAGTAAGCACAAGACAACCCTCAAGAAGAGAGGCAAGTATTATTTTAAATAATTGCTCCAACTTCATTCTGTTTTCCTGATGTGTATTTCCTTTAATTATTCAATTTCTTGAATTATTCAGCACCATTTAATTCCAAGCACGGCAGCATCCAAAGTTTGATGGATATGTAACAGAGGTTTTTCCTGACACACCTAAAAGTGACAGTCAAGCCATGTTTTTGTTCCACCTGTAAGATCATCACCTGCAAGACTGACAGCAGCTGAAGTAAGCATCTCTTGATAGCCAGATATGCTAGAGCAACCTCTTGCTCCAATTAGTTTGGAGACTTTAGGTGCTATTTACAGAATTTGAACCCACACTGTGCTACTTCAAATTAGGCATATGAATAAAAATACACCCCTTTTAATGCTGTATGTATGACTGAAGAAAAAAAAAAGTGTATTTAGCATTTCTGAACAGTCAGGACACATTTTCTTAAGGTCTTGCTATGGAAATTAAAAAAATGTATTAACCTTTCCTTAGTGAATTAGCTTGCCCAGCTCTGTAGAATCCTCCTTACCATGACTAACGTGTATCAGATTGGTTCTGGTTATGGCTTTTTTCCCCCAGTACCAAACCACACACGAAAAGTGCTTCTACACACCATGCTGTTCATTGATGATCCCTGTACTGCAAATCCATTATTCAAGAAATTGTAAATATAGCACTAAAACCATACTCCTCAATTTAATGGCTAGTTTATTACTACCAAAATATCACCAACATGATGGTCTTCCAAAGTGACTTCTTCCTCAGAATGTGCCAACTTCTATCCTGGAGATCTAGAATTTGGTTTGGCCCCTTCAAACTATAACATTGGTCTAATGCAGCACTAAATCATGACCACAAAACTGCAGAGGTCTTAATGGTCTACTGCTATACTCCCACTAGATTCTCTATTCAATGGAACTTTCATGGTAATGATGGAAAAAACACCTGATGAATACATTAAGAAAACATGTAACAAGCAGAAAACATGTAACAAACATCTGTCAAAGAAATATCTAATTCCAAAGTAAAGTAAGCAACAGTAACTATTTCACTTTCAAACAGCTTCCTGGGAGTATCTTACCTGTCATTGACAAATGTCCATGCCATCTGAACCAGCTTTTGAATTTTAATTTTGTCTCCTGAAAAACAGAGAAGTTGTACAAAATAAAATTAGGAAGGACAAACAATTTAGAATAAAATATTCTTGCACTGTTAATGTAAATTAAGTTCTGAAAAATTAGTAACAGGCACTATTTGCTCACCCTGTAATAGTTTACCTTTGAGTTGTTTGGCATACTTGAGAAGAAATTGGTATGGATGTTCCACTTGCAAATCAAACTTTATTGTTTGTAGCAAGATTCTTTCAAGGACCATCACTTCTTCCTAGAGAATGTGACACAGTAACCACAATATTATTTCTTTTATTCACAAATATTTTATGTTGATATAAAGCACGACTACACAGCACCTCCAGGCAAGCACATCTGTTTTTGTCTCCAAGAAGAACAGAAGTATCTCCAACTTAAAATGTTATTTTAAGCCATTCACAAGCAGAGTTCCCCAGGGCCCAGTTCTAGGGCCTGTTCCCTTTAATACCTTTACCAACATCCTGGATGAGGGGATCAAGGGCACCCTCAGTAAGCCTGCAGATGACACCAAGTTGGGTGGGAGTACTGATCTGCTTGGCAGATCAGGCAGGCTCTAGAGGGACCCAGACAGACTGAATCAATGGTCCAAGGCCAGTGGTACAACGTTCAACAAGGCCAAGTGTTGGGTCCTGCACTTGGGTCACAAGAATCCCATGCAGCACTACAGGCTTGGGAAAATGTGGCTGGAAGGCTGCCCAGCAAAAACAACCTGGGGGGTTTAGTTGACAGTTGACTGAATATGAGCCAGCAGTGTGCCCAGGTGGCCAAGAAAGCCAACAGCATCCTGGCTCGTATCAGAAATACAGAGGCCAGCAGGACTAGGGAAGTGATCATCCCTCTATCCTGGTCACTGGTGAGGCCACA
>VWZY01013658.1:24981-41403 GCA_013399075.1 Chloroceryle aenea | reverse complement strand
CACCAGCGCCGGCTCGCTCTCTTGCTCCGCCGTGGGCGGGTCGGTCTCGTTTCAACCCGGTCTGCGCGGGTTTCAAGTGAGCGAGGCGGTGACATTCGCGTCTTCACGCTCGTTTCACTTGTCCCCTCCCTGAGAGGCTGATCGGAACCCAGAGTAAATGAAATGGCTTGAAACTGCTTTCCCTGTGATGTAATTCCTTTTTTTTTTGTACGTGTGGGACATATTTTGAATGTTCGCTGCTCGTAGCCCTTCAGCTTTCCAGAGCTTCCCATGCCCCCAGCTCTCGGGGTCTGGCTCGGCAGCATTTCTGCTGGTATGTGGCCCCTCTGTCAGGAAAAGAGTGTTCTGGTTTCTTTCCTTTTCTCACCCAGTCTGCGACCTGCCAGAGGGGTCAGGTAAAGGGTTTAGCCTTTTTTAGAGGAAAAAAGGTGGGGTTTAAAATCGGTCTCTTACTCTTAAACTGTTATTTTAACTGTTTACTTAGGAATATGTTACTCGTGAAACGACCTAGGTATTTAAGCCTTCTGCTGTTACTGCAGCTGCTACTGAGAAGGAACTTCACATGAACCCTTTCTCATCTTCCTTCTTACCCAGCAGCACTTGCTCAGAGTTGCTTAAACTGTGACTGTGCTTTGCATTTGTCTTAATTCTTAGCAACTTTCTAAATTCTGCATATATGTGGCACTTGGGCTTTTACCCAAAGGCAGTACTAGCTGGTGGGACGAGCTCAGTTCTTCCTTTTGGAAGCTGTCCCTCAAAGCTTAGTTCAAGGCTGCTCTCTCAAGATTGGTACCTGCTCTTTTGGAGGGACTTGTCCTAAGGTTGCTCATGAGATACAGTTAAAAGCAAATAGTTTTTCTAAAAGCATGTAATGTAAGCACCTGCTCTTCAGGAGACAGGTGTTTTGTGAAAACTGCTGCTGTTACATTAATGCCTTACGGGTCTTTTTTTCTGCTTCTGGTTGTTGTAAGTTTGTAACTATGAAATATTTTTTTGTAGGTGAGTAAACAGCTGTAGCATTCTGCATGTCCAGTATCTGGTTGCCGGTATGAAATAGTAAGCTGGTGTGCACGTTGTTGCAGGGAGTGGTGTGATGGGCATGAAGGCGGGGGTGTTTCCTGATATTTCTGCTCAGTTAAGTGATTTAATATGGTAGAGATTGAAGCCTGTCAGCTTGCCCTTTAATAGAGCTTTCAGTCATGTTTAGCAAGCTGTATTGAAGTATATGTTGAAGTATGGTTGAAAATACATCCTTGACATGGTGTGCTAAAAATAGATTTAGGGTGTTGGGGGAAGGAATATTGCAAACCCTGACACAATTTGTAATCTGTGTTACTGTTAGCAGTTGGAGATGGCCTGATCTGGAGTTGAAGCCAGGTCTGAGTCTTAGGCTTCTTAATTTCAACATTGTACAAAATTTTTTAAAAAGCCATGTTATGGCTCTATGGAAGAGTGTACATCTTGGTGGTATTTTTATTGTAATAAATATCATCAACTTAGATGTGTCTACTGTCTCTAAAGGATTATATACTTTAGCACAGTGGTGCTGGCAGAGCTGATGCACTGGGTAGGTTGTAACGGTTGTTTTTTGAAAGAAAGAGGCATTCTAAGGGTACTACTTAGGGGAATCTCTGTCTTTACTGTCAGAAAGCTGCAGTGTTAAGTGCTTGTTAAAGGGCAAGTCATGATGCCCATGGCTTAAGCATCGAGCTTTTGGAGGCCTGGGCTGTTACATCTGTCCCTGCCGGTGACTGGAACCAGAGTGGATTGCTTCATTCTCAGTCAGGAGTTATATTTTATACAGTGAAGTTAATATTTCCTAAATGAAGAACATGTTTAGAAATGTGGAAATGAAAACAGTATGTTAGATTTTATAATTAATTATGCTCAAAAGGAATTTGGAACAAAAAGTCTGGGGGAGTTTTCAGGAGGAACTAAGGCAAAGAAATGAAATTACAGAAGTAAGTTGGCGAAGTGTCTACTTATTACTTCTTTTCTGCAAAAAGTAAATGTGTGTTTTCTTTTCTGGTCAAACAGTTGTCTGAGGAGCTGGCTCAAGAGAGACACAGAGGGGCTGTTAATCATTAAGAAAGAGCTTGAGTTGTTTCCTGTGGGGCAGTTACTAAGCTATCTTCCTAGTAAGATCAGTGAGGTGTTTCTAGTAAGAACCACTACTGGCTAAAAAAGCTTTAATAGGAGATTAGGTGACATAAGGACAATCCTATAATTGTTAATATAATAGCTCAGAATTAGCAAGCTGATAAAAGTCATAGTGATTAGGAAAGAAATACTTTTTGGGTGGTGGTGTTTTGCATGTGGTGTTTTGTATTTTTCTTTGCACTTTAGCATTTTGTGTTATCTTCAAACTAGTAATTTCTTACCAGAAGTTTATATGTAATTTATGAGGCAGTCTTGTATTTAGTATCTAACCAGGTTCAGCTGCAGTGGGGGTGGGGAAGGGGGTTAGTTCTGAATAATGTCAAGCTGGCAGCACTTACTTTTTTTTTGCTAGACCTAGGTGTATCTTGAGCATCCTAAATCAGAATATTGTCAAGATATATTCCTTTTGGTTCTAATAAGACTGACTGTCTTTGGCAGTTGCTTCCTAACAGCTACCTAAATTTGCTGGAGTTGGTTTGTTGGTTTTTTAAGTGTGTCAAATAAACTTTTAATTGATTTTTAGTAACTTCTTTTGATGTTATTCTGCAGAGTGGCTTCTTCCCAATATCACAATAATAATTTTGTACCATCATGCATTCCTTAACTTGAAAGCAAAATGAGATTAATCAAGTGTTTTCTTTGCAGGGTAGATGCATGCAGTGCTTCAATGGCCTCTCTTTTCCAGGTGCATGACATTTGTGCTGATGCTGTCAGTGGGATGATGGAGTGTTTTGGAGCAAGCAGGGAATTAGTGATTTAATTCTTGCCAGCCTTTGCCATTAGACACACTTCAGCTTCCTAGGCCTGGTTTTAGTAGTTTAATAATGCTTTAACCAAGAACTCGGTGTAACATGAGAAAGGACCTCTCAAATTTAAATGAAGTACAAAGTAAATAAAGAGTTGTTCATTGTCCCATAAAAATGCCCCACTACTACTGTCAGGGTGTAGTCTTGTGTATTTGGAGGTAGGCTTTGAACTGGCTTGCGTTTGTAGTAATTAAAAGGCAGGTTTGGTGCCCATGAGTTTTAACATTGCTTTGCATTCTTGCTCTTGCCCTTCCTCTTCCTTTGCTGTAACCTTCTTTGCACCCTTTTTCTGTTTTTAGCTACTCTGTCCTACATTGGCTCTTGCCTGCATCTCTTCCATCAAATGACTATTCCAGTTGCTCCACCCCTCCCTGTCTGTCCCTTCCCACTTCCCAAACTATTCAGCAAGTCTGCTAATGCTTTTCTGTTCTCTGAATTAAGGAAGAATTGGCACTGAAACCTTGCATTTCAGCTCTGGGATGTTACCAGGCTAGAGCAGTAGACCTGTCAGCTTCACAAAGAGTTCCACCTATCTTTCTAGCTTGTGCTGAGGTGTGTGTGACTGTGCTTGAGGTCAGCTTTACCTGCAGTGAGTACCAGTGAACATGTGGTTACGTGCTCTGAAGATGGACCCATCTCAGTAATGCATAAGGCAGATGTAAAGCAGAAGTTGTGTTTCTGAAATAAGCTGCTCATATGTTATTTGTAATCGAGATGTAACTTAAAATTTGAGAAATGTCTTACCTTTCAGAAGCATTTTTGGACCCTAAGCTAAAGGCTATTATATAAGGATGTGACAGATTAGTGGCTGCTTTACTGTTTTGTTTATTCTTGGATGCCTTCCCAAAATCTCTGAAGGAATTGGCTGACCTGTCCTGGAAGTGCCTGAACAGCAGTGCTTGAACCACCTTGTTTTTCTGCCAGGGTGTTGAAGTAGGCCAAAATTGTCTTTGGAGCTGAAGATGGACTGTAACCTGTACCAGTTCCAATAAGTTGCTTTTCAGTTGTTTCTGAAGTGTGATCAGCCTGCACTGAAAGGAGGGGAATCCATCTCTGGAGCTTTTGTGTTGGATTCTAGCCTTTTGCATGTGGATCAATTCTTAAGTTTTGCTTTTTAATATATATTTTAGGCTATCGTATAATGATGGGATTATGCTACTCTGAATAAGACTAAATTCCTTACACTGCAAATGCTGCCTGTATTTCTTATCCTGTAGTTAATAGAAATAGGAGAATCTTCTGTTGCCTTCAGTGCTTTATAGGAGTAGCACCCAAAGCTTTTCACTCATACTGTGAACATATATTGTTTTAGGAGTGGGAAGAGGCTATAAGCATTTCCACTTCCATGGTGCCTGTATTGATGGTCCAGCACCTCCCATAAGCTGGGTCTTGCTCAGTGTGCCCATACTCATAGTAATTGCAGGGAATATGAATTACTTGGTGGGGAGGGGATGGTGGCAACCAAGCATGAGCTGCGGGCTCACTCTTTCCCCTGACAGGCTTTCTGGGGGCTTAGATTAATTGTCTTTGTGGCCACTTGTAGAGCCATTTGGTTATCTGTGCTTGATGACAAGTTTATAGATGTAGCCACGTAACAGCTTCAAGTACTGTGAGGATTTGGGGATTAAAGAACTTTGGTATTGAAGTATTTCTAACAAAGACTTCTGAAAGGTCCAGCTTTGCAGATTTGCTTCTAGGTAATTTGAGAGAACAGCATCTTAGTGTCTGAAGTTATGTAATCTGTAACTGTGTGTACTCCATCCCATTGTCCAAGTCATCAGTGAAGGTGATAAACAGTGTTGGTCCCAGTATTAGTCTGTGGGGTATACCACTGTGAGTGGCCTTCAGCTGGAGTTCATGCCACTCATCAGTCTCTTGAACCCAGAACAGCTAGGTTTTGGTCCATCTCATTGTCCACTAACTTAGTTGGCTTGTCTGTGCAGATGTGATGGTAGACAGTGTCAAAAGCCTTACTAAAGTGGAGATGAACAGCATCCACTGCTCTCCCCTCAGGGTTACGAAGATTTTCAGGCATGACTTGCCCTTCATAAATCCCTGCTGGTTATCCCCAATCACCTTGCCCCTCATATGTTTGGTAATTTACTTGCCTCTGCAGCTTCCCTCCACTCAGGACTAATGAGGCTACATGTAGAGTACTGTGTCCAGTTTTGTGGGACTGTTCAGACTAGAGAAAAGTCTCAGCAGTCTTTTCAGTGTACAAGGCACAGAGAACTGAAGTCTTTTTTTTCCATCCTTTGTCACCAGCTCCCCTGCCCCACTCAGCAGCAGGCTCACACTTTGCCGAGCCTTACCTTCCTTTAGCTCCTGATGCATCTGTATAAACCATTCTTACTACTCTTATATCATGTTCCTTGTGAGGCTCAATTCCAGGTGGGCTTTGACAGTGTCTTGTTTCCTTCTGGGGCACTTGGCCCTGCTTCTACCTCTTCTGCTTTGATTTTTTTTTCCAGGAGTGTTGTCTTGTTCGTTTGTGCGGCTCCCTGCCATTTTTGCTTAACATCCTGCACACAGGGATGTTCAGGCAGTTGGATGATTATATTTTCTTACATTTTTAATACTTGAGTAGGCAATATATCCATGTTTGTCAAAATGGTTCTGTTTTATTGCTTGGATAGACATTACACCTTATTCCATTTTAAAAATTGGTTTTCCAGACTCTTGCTGGGATGTGACTGGAATTGTCACCAATACGTTCTTCCATTGGCTATCGATGGAGTGCAGTGGAGGTTGGTGTCAGTGTTCACAAGGTTTGGCTTCTTAGTTCTTCAAAACCAATGATAAAATGTTCAGATCTTCCAGTCTTTGATACCCTGTGCCTATTTACAGGTTAATAAATTAAGTTCTACCAATTGAACCCTTGATAAAACCCAATTTCTTTAATGCATCTAAATAGGTTTTTATTGAATATATTACTAGGAAATAGCTACTGGTGTGTAGCTAAAAGCCTGTGTGACCCATTTGTCTGTTTTGTAGGGTTGTTTGGGTTTTGTTGTTTGGTTTTGTTTGTTTGTTTACATAAATAAAACTGACTTTTCAAAATAGGCTCCCAACCTTCAGAGCCAATGCTCTGTTAGGCTGTACAGGCTGTGGCATCTGGGTGGTCTGTGAGCTTGCAGGTGGCATGGCTAAAGCTGCTAGGATTCAGGAGCTTGGTCAGAGCAATGCACTACATCAGGTTTTTGTCACACTCCATCGCTAACCTCTGAGCCAGGTGCACTTCTGTAATTAGTGCTGCTCACCGTAGAGGGTAATACTGCCTGGGTTTGAATATTCCTGCTCCGTCTTGGTGCTTGGAAGCTGTTGTATATGTATCTATGATCTTCTAAGTAGATAATCTTTTCTTTGGAAGCTGCCTTTTCCAAATGAGGTGGGTCTCAGCAGGAAGCTGAGCATGAATGAATTTCTTTCCTTGAGGAACTGTATTTGCTGGAATAGTATTTTTAGACTGACAGAAAGTAGCAAGAGTTGGCTGATGAAGGAGGAAAAATGGATGTCTACTTTGGATGACCAGTAACAATGTTTAATCTTCTACTTTGCTAAGCAGGGTTGCTTTGATAGCATATTAATATATTAACTCTCCTTAAAATAGAGAAGCATCCATTCCCTCTGGAATCTGCTGCACCTGATTCTGTCAGTCAGAAGCAAGTAAAATGGATGTTGTCAGACCAATTTGGGCGGCTTTGTGTGCTGATACAGTGAAGAAGCTGATAAAACTGCAAAGCTTAGAGTTGCAGAAAATGAATTGAGTTTTCCTGTGGTTGTCAGATTCAGGGTGGTATCTGTTCTGTGCCCCTTTTTCCAAAAGCCTTCAATGAAGTGGTCATTTCTTGCGTTGTTTTTAGCTGATGATTTGGAATGTTCATGAGCATTTCTCAATGCTCTATTAAAAACCAGAATTCCTGCTTTCAAGACAATGACAGATAATGTTGTGATTTCCTTCTGTCACTGTAGGATGCCTGGCTTGTGCAGCCTGTTTCTCTGGCTTATTGAATCTTTGAATCAATGCCTGAATATAAAAAGCTGTCCCACTGCATATTGAGTTTGGGCATTTAGAGGACTGAAACAATGGCCTAATGCAAAACCTGCTTGCTTTATTTTGTGGTGTCTTGTAGTTAGTCTCTGCAAGTGATCTGGAGGTACAGTGCGAGGTTTATTGTAATGATAGNGGCCTTGGTCTGCACACCAATCCTTGCCAGTAACTCTAAACAGGGGGTGTGATCACTGCTGGCAGCAGCCACTGTCTGTGCAAACAGGCTGCTGACTCCAGAAAGTGCCGTGAGGTAGAAGAGCTGAGAAGTAAAATCACTGAACAGAATTAGTTCTGTTCTCACCTGAACCAGGACACTTTGAGGAACACTTTACCTTCTGTAAAGATGTAACTATCTTTTCCAGAAAGCTCTAAGAAATGCCAGATCAGGTTAGTAACAAAAATCTGGTTTGAGCACACTTCTGCAGATTGACAGAATGAGATGTGTTGGACATGAGCAGTCCAGTTTTGGGAAGTTCTGCTGTTCCCAGAATGCGTGTTTTCCTCTGGTGGCTTTACCAATGTCACTTGCAGCAAGGTATCAGGAGTGGCTTTTCCATAATAGTCGCAGTGTTTATGCTCATATCTGTCCTTATTGTTCCCTAGGGAAGAACCATGAGAGTGGAAGTCATGTCTCATCTACTAGTCTGGCAAGTTTCTAGATAACAGTGGTTCTATTTGTGGAAGCAGGAGAATCAGCTATAAGAACTGGGAAGCAGAATATTAACAGTACCAGCCACTCTTGTCAAGAGTCATTCTGCTGCTTTTTCTCTTGGTCTTAAAATTATATTAGGTAGGAACTAATTTTTTGGGGGGCTGATGAATACAAATTTCATCTTGTGTTTCAGTGGCTTGCTTGTTAATGCAATGCCCAGGTCAGTCCTTCACCTGAGAAGAAGAAATGCCAGTATTTCTGGTGAAGGAGGCAGGCTCCAGCTGTGGCAGCAGGCCTTCAAGCTGCTGCTTGAATTGTGGCCCTTGCTGCAGTACAAAAAGCTATGCAGGTCTAAGATGAATTGAAAGGTGCTGGATCTCCAGAGGCCTAAGACTGTCAAAGCCCAAACCATTGGAATCTAAGGGAATTGGGTTCTCTGTGGTGGCTGTGCAGGAATGAGAGCACTAGGAAAATAGCAGTGTTGGTAGTTAGAACACTGAAGTTGCAGTTTGGAGGGATCAGAGGCAAGAGTTAGCCAGGCTTCCTAGGGGTTCTTAGGGAGACTACAGAAATGGTTGCAGCTGCTTATCTAAATGCTTTGGAATATTGCTTGTAGGGTCTGGTCAGCTCTGCTTTGGGTTTTGGTGCATGGCTTGCCTGGGGTCAGGATAGCCTAGTGACATAGCTAATGGTTTGCATCAAAATAAGGCAGGGTAGGAAAAGTGATTTTCAGCAGGCATGATAACACTGCATCAATGTACTTGAGGTTATCTTGTGGAAAGATGTGGTTCAATCTTTCTCCCTTAATACAGAGAAGAGGGCTCTGTTCAGAAAGTGGTGTGGCCTTCCTAGATGTGTTCCTGGGACTGGGGGGGGAAATGCATTTACTGTGTGTGTACTAAAATGTTCAGAACATTTCTGCTTTGGTCTGTTTTGTCACCCTGCAAACAAATGACCAAAAAAACCCAAACCTACCAAGTGATTCTACCATAGTTCTTCTGAATGGAGGATTACAATTCTGAGAAGCTGATGACAGCTTACAGTGCCTTGTGGTCTATACACATTTGGGTTATTATTTTGTCAAACATCTGAAAGGTCAGTGCTGAAGCCAACTAATACTTAATATTACTGCATCTTGTTCCTGACAGCCCAGTAAACGCCTGTGTTAAAAGCTTTCTTATTTCAAACCATTGCAATGTCACTAGTTTGAGTAACATGGAGACTCTTAAGGTCTTAAGTCGACAACTGTGAATGCCAGAAGGTAGAAAGAGGCTTGGAATTCAAGTTCTAGAATAAAAAGATCAGAAAACTACCAGTATTTTGCCTGAAACTTCTATTCACACTTTCTAGAATAGGCACCATTTTAACCACTAGATAGCAAGTGGGCTTAAGGCAAGTGGGTTTGGAAGGCTTTCCAACTGTTAAGCCCACAATTACATCACTTATCTGGCATTCATAACAGAAGCTTCTTAAATTCTTTTTTTACAATATGTGTAGCATTTAAATGTGTCAGAAGTTCCTCTCCAAGCTGTCAAAATAGTATTCTCTGGAGATTTAGAAGTACTGAGTGCTTGGCCTGCTATGGGTGTTTTCCAAGGACACTAAATTACAGTATCTTGAAATGCAGTTGTAACTGGGTTCAAGGGCTGTGATCTCTTTGAGGGTTCCCCAGCTAAAAAAGCCCTGAATTATTATCACCCATTGCAATGCAGGTCTGCAATAATTTCACTGGGAAAGTCTTTCCTTTGAGCTATTAAGAAGTACTCTGGAGATGCTCTTTTATCACTTGCATTGTAGTAAATCTGTGCACTGCTACAGTTTATACATTGGCAACCACTGCATGGCCTTACCGTGTAATGAAGAGCTCAAGTTTCCCCCATGTCAGTGGGTACCTAATGAATCAGATTACTGTCGGTCATTCCATATGTCCTAGAATGACCAGTGCTGGGGTTTTGTATACAACAGGGTGATGTCACTCCACACCCACAACAGGAGGGCAGATGTGAACGTAAAAAAAGTACAGCATGCTCTCAAAGAAGTGGAGTGCCACTCCAAACTTCTTTCTTTCCTCCCTACTGCCATGAACTCAATCCTCTTTCAGAGTGAGCTGTCTGGTGTCTCTCAGAATTGTGAAAGACACACGTTGTCTTAACACACAGTCCCGTTAACGTTAGTGTAGAGATTCCCACGTGTCCTATATAGGCTAAGAAAAAACATACAAATACCTGCTGGAATTCTCCATGCTGCTGTCCTTTCGCTGGTCTCACTAGGTTTGTACTGCAGTTCCAGGCCACAGCCTGGAAGTCCTTGGTGTTGATTATGCCTGGAATAGATGCTCCTGTACTTTCTGGGTGTGTTTTGTTTGTGGTCTGATAGTGATCCCGTGGTGCAGTGCCAGCAGTACTATCTCAGTGCACACCTTTAGGGAGTTGATGTGCTGTGGGCAGAAGCTTGATAGAGCAGCTGCACTTCACTCTTAGCCAGAGGAAAATACAGCAGTTATTTTAGAACTGCTTAGATTCTCTTCTGTAAGGACAGGGTATTGCAGGAAAGAACACTAAACTGTAGCTGAATTCAGATATTTATAACTTCAAGCACAATTTAATTATGCACACTGGATAGTGTCAATTCAGTGTCCAAATATAGGTTCTTAAGTGTTTGATTTTTTTGTTCCAGCAGTGATATTTAAACATTCAGCCAATTTAAGTTGATACAAGACATGAATGTATAATGCAACTGATTTTGAGGGCAAGAGTCAACATATGCTGCTGCATAGCGTAGAAAAGGTCTTAAAGCTTTAGGCTAGGAACTTGTTTTCTGCTGTGGTTATCATTTTTCCTTCCTCCTTTTTGTTAAATTTGCAAGGTCAAGGTGTGTTTGTCACTATGTGTAAGTATTGCAAGGCTGGTGTGTGTAGAAAGTCCTTTTTGAGTGAAAGGGACACGGTGATCTGATGTAGGGTTACATCTGATGTGCGGTTACATCTGTATTCCCTAGCTGCTTGGCAGAGAAACTTCAACATGTGGATTAGGTATGTTAGTGCCCAGGGACTGTGGTGATCACTTTTATAGGATCTGCTGCCTACGCTGTGATGGGAGATGTGTTGTCAGCATGATCGCCCTACATAATTATCCTGCTGGAAAGGAGCAGCCTAGCAGGCAATAGTAAATGATATTGGAGTTGCAGTATGTGTAGAACGCAAAGGGTAGGCAAAGGTGTTAAGAAAAAAAAAATAGAACTGATAGGAGAATTCTTCAGTGCATAGAAATAATCGTGGGTCCAATTGCTACTAGGCTGCTTGAGGGCATTCCACTTAGGTGGAATTATTGTTGCAATTAAACAGTAGTCCTTGGCATTAAGCATCGTAAGCTTTAAATCTCTTCCTTGGAGACAGTCCAGTTAATTGGAATATATGTTATTGCCTAGTTCTGTATTATTTATGCCATTGACTATAATGCAATTAAAAAAGGACTTTTTAAAAAAAATTATGCAATGATACCCAAGAATTTTATTTCTCTTTTTGCTGTTCTTCCAGTCTCAGGGCTCGGTTTCTTCTCTAGCTGCTGCATGAATGTTACAGATGCAGTAATATATAATGATACATATGCAATATGCATCCAGTGTTTTCTGTGCTTCCTAGAGAAATGACATACTTTGTATCTTCTGCTACATGCACCGTTTGTCAGCAACATGGAGGAACGGGTTAACTTCTTGTTAGAAGTTCTTCCAGCCCTTTAAAGAGGTGCTGCTGCCTCTTTGGTGTTTAAACTTAGGATTTGTAGTGCCTAAGAAGCAGTTTCAGTGAGGGCTGATCAATGTGAAATGTACACTTTGGGTTAAAAAGATTCCCATTGAAATGGTGTGAGCTTAGATACCATTATCCTCAAGTTTTTATGCATGCAAGGCTTTGTCAGAATTTCAAAACATGTCAGCTGCCGTGAATGGGAACCGAACTTCTGCTCTTAGCTGTTCACTTTGCAGCAGTGCGACGAGTGCTGAACTGTTTTGTTGCATCTCCATTACTATAGTATTGCTGAATTTTTAACGCTGTCACAGTGCCTTCATAGTCGTTACCAGTGACTCATTTTCATACTGTTCTTAACCCCTCTTTACACCACCATTTCCTGTACTTTGTTTCAGGCTCTAGTCCTTGATCGCATGAATTGTCATGGATATCAAGGTTTACAGAAAGCAGTTGGAGTGACTCTGTTTGCCACGTGAAGTGCACGAAGCATGCTATCGTGGCTCAAGAAGCCACTGTCTGAAATGACACACTGAAATCATTTAGCATTGTTGGCACACTGCAATGGGAAGTAGAACAGGTTGCATTAAGCCATCACAGGAGCTATTTTGGTAATTTATGGAGTTCTGTGCCTTTACAAATTAGTTAAAGTACAGGCAAAGGTAGCAAGTAGTTACTAGTTCATGTCTTATATGAACGTTTGAAATTAAATATTGTGTAGTATGTTATTTCCTGATGTATGTGTACAAGGTAATAGGTAAAACCAAAGTAACTTTCTAACTGCAGGTCTTGCAGAGCTATGGCATACTGGTGAATAAATATTTGGTCAGTAATAATATTTCTGTATTTGTGGTTTTATCCTTTGGGGAAACTTTGTGAGCATTGGGAGTGTATTTCTTAACAACTGATTGCATTCATTTCATGGACCAAACCTTTTTCAAGTTTCTTGTATGTGTTGAGGAGCTTGCTCTGCGATTACAGTCATAGCAAACAGCTCCTCCAGCATAAAACATGTAAGTGGTGTTCTCAGCCAAAATGTATTCTACATCTGGATTTATTGAAACACAAGTCAATCATGCAACTGTCTTGTGCCTTAATTCTGCATAAGCCCAGCTGCAGAATTAAGTAAAAGCAGGATCCCATTGAAAAACATGCTTTGCATGAACTGGATTTTTCTAAGTACAAAAGCAAAAATGTTATCTCAATGCCTTTTGATGTACTTCGTTGATGTTAAATGTTTTTAAAGTAGTTACAAATCTATTTACTGTAATTGTAGTCAAAAGCATCCTGTAGACAGAGAAATAAAGCATTCTTTTGGAAGCTTTTAAGAATAGTGGCATGTATTTCTAATTATTTTTTGTCAATAGGTTCTTTACATTAGTGAAAACTTGAGACATTTTCAGTATGAGTCTTTTTTTTGTTGTTTTTGCTCATTCAGTGTTTAAAACTTTATTCTTAATCAGTTAATTGTAGATTGCTGTACTTCTGATATGATACTGTGCCCACCTGAAGGAACAGCAAAGCTTGCAACCACTGACCTGGTAGATGTCTTCAAGAAAATAGTGGTTTGGAAGAAGCAAGCAGTCCAGAGAGTGGAGGCAGAGGTAAAAGGTACTTACCACCTGAAGGGAATACAAATCCACCTGCTAACTGATTGTGAAAGAACAGGTGTTGGAAGGAATACCTGAATCAAAAAACACGAGGCTTGTGGAGAGCCTATCTCAGGAAGACAGTTCTAGTTAAGAAGTAAAGGGGACAACATATTTCATTTGCTTTAGCTGAGAGAAGAAATGTGCAGTCTCATTACAAATGGGTCATATGACTAAATCAGGTCTTTGAAAGGCAAATAAAACTCAAAGTGTGTATGAAGTAGGAGAAGCTGGCTTGTGTACCTTTACAACCTCAGAAAGGGGAAACGTGCTGCATTGCAGCTTGGGGGACAAGAAACTGGATGAACATGCTGGGGAAAAAAACCCTCTGTCATCCGTTCCTTGTAGCTCTCTAAGTACCTGCTCTTGCTTGCTGTCACTTTTCATCTGGTAAAAGACAGGGTGTGAGAGGAAGAGAAACAAAGAAGAACAAGGAGTATGAAAACTGTAGACTTAAAAAGAAACAGAGCAGAGCAGCTTCTCTCTTCCTCCAGGAGGTGGTAGATGCTGCTCAGTGCTCTTCTTTAGAGATGGGAAGATACTGAGGGATGTGGTAAGAGGCTTTTAATCAAGACCAAGGAAGAAGACCTGTGACTTTATGGGGTCTTAAATCTGGGGAATAGACACTAGAAAAGGTGAGCAGAATCTCTTAAGACAGAACTGGAAGAAAGCTGCAGTGTGTAGCCAATATGTGGAGGTGCTAGGATCTTCCTCTTCCTTCAGAGAATGCATGTTTGGGGCAGTGGGCTACTGCTGGAGATAGCATGCTTGACTTGATGATCAGGTGAAAAATCGAAGTGTGGCAGTCCTTATTTAATTAAACATCAGGAAGGAATTGCATTTGAGGAGTGCAGGCTATTTGGAGAGAGCAGAAGAACCTAAGGCACTCTGTATTTACTTGGGCTGTGCATTGTACTGATTCAAAGCACAGCATCTTGACACAAGGACAAAATGTATCAAAACTACCTCTGAAGGAAATGGTGTGGGTTATGGCTAAGGGAGCTCTTGGGAAACACAAATTTATGGGGTTTTTTTAGGTGGAATGCAGTCAGAAGTGGAAGTAGTATGGGGTTTTTCTATCAATCTTATTACTGTTTCCTCTAGGTTATTTTTATCAGCATTGTCACCAATTATGGCAATACTTCAGATCATGTTAACAAGGCAGCCTTTTTTTTTGCTTGTAAGCCCTCTATAATCACAGGAGGTCCCACTTCCAAAAGAGCTTGCAATTTACACAGAAGAACAGAAACATGCTGGAGAAGGAAAGTACACAGTGAACTGAATGATGTATTTAGTAGAGCTTTTGGGGTAAATTTATAGAGGAAATGAAGAAATGTAAGAAAAGGAAAGGACAATGATGAGAGGAGAATTAATAGCAAGAAGAGTAGACTAAGTGCAGCAAAGGTGAGAGATTCAGAGCTGGGGAAAGGGGTTGAATCAGTAACAAATTTGGCATTTCCTTGGTGGGAACATCTAGATTAATACCTTAGGAGTGAGAGTGTTAATGTAGTTTCCAAGTGACAAGGTGTAGGTGGCTTTCACAAGCAAACGGTGTTCAATGTAAATGTATAAGCTGCATTTTTCTTAAAGATCACAGATCTCTTCCTCCACCCACACTGTTCTTACACTTCTTGATTTCAGGCTATTTGCTATAGAATGTATTTATCTTTTTTACCCACAGGCATAAGATTCAAGTTTAGGAGGAAAAATAAAAGATCACATTCCCTGTAAACCTGGTCATATCAAGTGTAAAATCGTGTGCTCTTATATACAGATTGGAGAAGTCCTGTCAATTGCCTAGAAGTTTTAAACTTGTCCCTTCAGACCCTGGCTGCTCAACATACTTTGATACAAGAGATGATGCACTTTCCTGTCTGAAGGAGAGAGCAGAAAATGACTTAGTCTAGGCAATTGAACTAGAAGAAAAATTGCAAGCCTGGTTTGTTTGCATCCTACTCATCTGTCCTCCCTCTTGATGCTGCCAAGGAACATATCCCACAACCACCTACTATACTCACCTCTCTGTGCTCTTTGCATGGCTTGAGAATTTCCTCATCATCTTCTTGTCTGCCCTTGTCGACCTGTATCTGTCCTTCTAATACTGATTCTAGATCTGCACCCCTCACCTTCTGTGCTAGTATATGCCAAGAAGATGCGTGGGGTGGGAACTATTATGTAATGAGAACATAATGTAATTAGCATCTCCAAGAAGCTGAATTAAAGAAGATCCAATGTTAAGATATTGCTTTGGCAATATACCGAGTCCTTGAAGCGAAGTTAAACTTGAATGGGTAACTTACTGTGGGAATTCCAAACTTGGTTATTGTAAAAGCTCAGCAAGCTTTTAAGTAGCTAGTTTACTACTCTGTGAAGGAAAAAGTAATAGCTGAAGCAAATAAGGTTTATAGGAGCATGTCAGTTGTCTGCTGGCCAGTTCTTCCCACTTTACCTATCACCTTGTTACATATTTTTAAAACATTTTGATGGAGTGGGAGAACTCAAATATAAGTTGGGCTGCTAGAGGAAGAAGCTGTGGTGAGGACAGTTTATCTGCTTGGCCTGTTTGTTAACAGTCAGCGTGCGTGTTTGCCGAACATGCATGGTTATATTAAAACCTGCCAAAGAACATGCTGCCTGCCTAGTGAAGTCATGTGGGGAGGGAACAGAAAGCAATGTAGCATCCTGGAAGAGATGAGAAGGGTAACTGGTACCATTGGAAAAGGTGTGTATAGGAAAGGGAAATGCATATTCAGAAGAAATTGGACTTTGTATTTTCTGTATCACATGGAGAAAATCTAAGAAAAATATTTGCGTGTGATGTAGAAACAAATTCTGACACTACCCAATGACTCTGAGAGCAGTATTAGAGCAGGGAAATAGATCATTTATATGTCGCACTGCCAGTTTTGGCATAAAATCATAGAAACTTTAGGGTTGGAAAGAACCTCTAGGATCACCTAGTCCAGCCTTCATCCTAACATCTCTCTGTCCATTAGACCATAGCCTCAAGTGCTACATCTACTCATTTTTTAAATACCTGCAGGCATGTGACTCCACTACCTCCCTGGGCAGCCTGTTCCAGTGCTTAACCACCCTCTCAGTGAAGAACTTCTCCCTAATATCCAATCTAAACCTCCCCTGATGCAACTTGAGGCCATTTCCTCTTGTTTTATCATGAGTAATTCGGGAGAAGAGACCAACACCAGCCTCGCTACAACCTCTTCTTCGGTAGTTGTAGAGAGCAGTAAGGTCTCCTTGCAGTCTCCTCTTCTCTAGACTAAACCCCAATTCCCTTGGCCTCTCCTCATCGGGCATGCTTTCCAGATGCCTTACCAGATTGTTTGCCTTCCTCTGGACCCACT
>VWZY01013658.1:0-23955 GCA_013399075.1 Chloroceryle aenea | reverse complement strand
AGTCTCTCTCCCTTATTCCTTTTCTCTTCCCCTTTGGGGAGGGAGGGGGTTAAAAGAGAGCATCTGTTAGCTCTGAGGGGCTGCCCTGACCCTAAACTGCAGCAGCGACCAATAAAGGGTGTTTTTTTTTTGTTGTTTATATATTTGTAAAAACACTATTGTCTCTTGCAGTGACGGCCAGGCTGAGTTCTAGCTGAGCTTTTGCCCCTCTAATGTTCTTTCTACATGACCTGACTAAATCCCTATCCTCTTCCTGACTAGCCCGCCCCTTCTCCCAAAGGTGATGGACTCTCCTCTTTCTAAGTCCCAGCAAAAGCTCCCTGTTCAGCCAAGCATAATTCTTTTTGCTAGGCCAGCTGATACACTATATTTGGAAATGTGGCTGTGTTGTGTGTTACCAAGCTTATAGCTTATTTGTCACTGCTGACATTGTACCCTCCTTTGCAGAATGCTTTCAGGAATATTCCTCAACATTCACTTGAAAGGAATCTTGGCATAGTGCTTAGTGTTCACTAGAAAACAACCAGAAAAGCAAACATAAAAAAAAAAAAAAAGCCCTAACCACTTTTTCACTGAAATGTGATTGCTGCTGCTTCAGATAGTGATGAAGTCTGCTGTTCATCTCAGTCCTGAAGGATTTTTGTTTTGTGGTGGTTTTGTCTGCATGTCGCACAGTTATTTTATATTGCTGCTTTTGTTGTCATGCATGTATTGGCAAACAGCCCATCTTTTCTTTGCTCCGTTGAGAAGCAGGCTTATACTTTATTTCTTTCTAAACAATAGCTTTAGCCACTTGTAAAAAAAAGATGCTTTATATCCAAAGCTTTATTTCACATGAAAAAGTACTGGTACTGACGGCCGAGGAATACTGCTTTTAACCACTTTGCAGTTAGACCTGCTATTATTGACCAAAATTCTTTGAACCTGATAGCCTTGGGAGGGTTTTTTGTTCACATTTTATCCTGAAGTCACAGCAACTGAGAACCACTAATTCTCCCTGGTCCACAAAGCCACTTAATACTTCAGAAATCAGTGAGGTTGGTTGTACATGATTTGCTGTTAGGATTCTCTGTTGTCTTGTCCCAGTCACATTGGTGTTCATCATGCCTGGATATAGCTTCTCTTTAGGACTTGCTCTACATTTTGTCCAGAGAATGAGTTTCCTTGAATACTTTATCCCCTCTTGCCCCCACCTTCCTTTTCTGCTGAGGTTTGTTTGTAAGTTACCTGTTTCCTATCACAGGCAAGAACCATGACTTTTCTGAGATGATAACCAGTGCCCTTCCAGTGACATCATAGAATCATCTAGGTTGGAAAAGACCCATGGGAGCATTGTGTCCAACCTTTCACCCTACTCTACAAGTTCACCCCTAGACCATATCTCCCAACACTCCATCTAAGTGACTCTTAAACTCATCCAGGGGTGGTGGCTGTACCCCCTCCCTGGGCAGCCTATTCCAATCAGCTGGCTTTCTCAGTAGCTTGGGTGCTTCCTGTCTGGTCCTCATAGTTATATTAGGTCCAGCTTACCAAAATAGTCCTTAACTTGATCCTTCCCTTGCTCAAGCTTTGCTACTAGATGCAGAAACCTGACCTGTTAGCACATCTTTCTAGTAAGAACCCAAGGTGTTGGCTACCTCAACTTTTTTGTACCTTTCATCACTAGGTTGCTTAGCAGCTGAATTCCGCTTTCCTCTATCTGTCTTTTGATGGTATACCTGTAGAAACATTTCTTCTTGCCTCTTTCACATTGGTCTTCAATTTGTATTCCAGACAAGCCTTGGCCTTTCTAATTCAGTCTCTGCTTGCCCAGATAGTGCATCTATATCCTCTTCTGATTGCCTGTCCTCATTTCCACTTTACGGATTTTTCTGTACCCTTTGAGCTTAGTCAAGAAGGAGTCCCATGCACAGTCAGCTGGTCTCCTGTTTTGCCTGCTGATTTTCTCACATGTTGGGAAGGCTTGTTTTTTGCTCTGAGAAGGTTCTTCCTTATTCATGAGCACCAGATCCTGCACAACCCCTCCCCTAGAAGCCTGTTCACTCCAGTGTCAAAATTTGCTCCTGATGCATGCTAGAAATTCTCTGGCTATTTCACACCCTGCTCTGCCTTGCTGCTTTTCTAGTAGATGATGTGTGATAAAGTCCTCCAGGAGAGCATGTGGCTCTGAATATTGGAAAGCCAGCCTACAGTGATCTGTTTTTTTGTGGTAACTGAAAATACATTTTCCTTAACTGGTTGTCTTGAACTCCAAGAAGCTACTGCAGAGATACACATATGATGTTTTGATTTTATTTTGAAATGAAATACTTAATTTTCTATTAATTTTGAATTATTGCTTTAGCAGTACAAGTACTAATTCAGGTGATGTCCACAGTGCAGCTGATGAGATAAAATAACCTGGGTTTGTATAGCATAGATACTTTGGTATACATAATATTTGTTCACAGCTAGTGAATTTACAAGTGATCTGAATGATTTATTATTTCTTTCTCTGTATAATTTCTAGTTTCTAATTACTTTGAGGTAACTAATGTACAACTGTGTGAAATATTGCTTGAAAATGCACTGTATGGTTGTCCCATGTTCACACCATGCAAATAGAGCTGCCAGAAACAACTCCTCATCTTTTTTTTTTTTTTGACTAATGAGATAGCATCATGTCTATTTAAAATTACTGTATTTTCTTTCTTGGTAGTCGGTGATAATCTGCTTCTTAATCTGTTTTAGTTGGAAGATGGGGAAGAAGAGCAGAGTAAAAACTCAGAAGTCAGGTACAGGAGCCACAGCCACAGTATCTCCAAAGGAAATGCTGAATCTAATCAGTGAATTATTGCAAAGTAAGTTTCAGTTTTATGCATGTCTGGGAAAAGGGATGGTGTGGAAAGCACTCAAAAACATTGTCTTGTTCTCTTATTAAAGCTAGTGAATTCTATTAATTTCCTGTAAGGGGCCAAACTTGCTATTTCAGCTTTGTTAAGATAGTATAGTATATAGCTCAGAGTATATCTCATATATATATATCTTGGTTTATTTATATGTATATATTTTGGAAATACCATATTTCTGGCAGCTTTTGGCTTTACAT
Organism: Chloroceryle aenea; assembly: GCA_013399075.1. Taxonomy (NCBI): domain Eukaryota; kingdom Metazoa; phylum Chordata; class Aves; order Coraciiformes; family Cerylidae; genus Chloroceryle; species Chloroceryle aenea. The sequence continues at coordinate 20,867 of VWZY01013658.1, read as the reverse complement.
CTCAACACAAGCATGATTACAGGTCTTACTCTAGGTAATGTGACATTGCAGTTTTGTCAAATGTTTTTCTTGTAAACCTCAAGAATTACCCTGTTTCTGTTTAACATTTAAATACTATTTTGAACTATCAGAGACATTAACTGTGGAAAGCAGCAGTCCCACTCAGTTCAACTGCACTGATATTTTTGTCTCCCCAGTAAAAATGGGGTGGGTTGTTTGTTTGTTTGGAAATTTTTGTAGTAGTTGGTTCTTGTGTATAGACCAAAGGTTGTTTCAGTTCTTGAGGAACTTCAGACTTATCCATTATTTCTAGTAAACATGAAAAACAGAGCCTAGCTCCATATGATGCTAAAACACTGTTCACTCTTGCTACTGTCATTAGTAACTGTGCTGAGCTACACTTCTGCTTGAAACACATGTCCTGATTTTCATGTCCTGGACACATCTAAATGTTGCCTTAGAAAAATTCTGATTTTTCTTTAGCATTGCCTACAAAGAGGAGACAAGGAGTTGGCAGAGCAGTTTGATGCTTATGCTACAACTGGCCTCTGCTTTGCTACCAAAAATAAAATGTAGATCTAATTTTCTAAGCAAAGACAAGTATCAGCTGTTCTTTTTGTCAAGCTTCCATATTTTATTCAACGCAAAGATATTTCAGATCAGTTGAGCAGAGTAATCTTCAGCTGTCCACTTGGATTTATGTGGCTTAGATCAAGAAATCTACATGCTGGCATTTAGAATATTGGTAGAGACACTGGGGGTATAATCTAGAGCTAAAGCTTGGCTAAGTGTTCCTTTGCTTGTCCTTCCAGTACACATGCATCTATGAAAACACTATTGACTAGGCAGGTCAAATGTATGTACCAGCAAAATTCTCAATTACTTAAGGTAAGCTCTGTGCTGTTATCATCTGCTTTCATTACAGCAAGAATGATGGCAGGCAGGCTAATGTAAGCAGAGTGCTTCGCTTGGATTATTGAAAACAGACCTCCTCTGATGTGAGAGACTATCTGTTTAATGGTCTGGTTGTTTACCCTTTTCTTTTTTAATTCATAGCTTTTTTAACACTTTGACATTTCTTATGTCTGAAAGAATGTTAAAAAAATAAACTAAGGTGAGGGAAGTTACACTGTAAAAGTCTCAATTACATATTAAAGCATGGGATGTTTGTAACAATAGAGATGGGTGTTTACCATGTGCACATGTCTGAAGGACAAGTAGTAATAAGGTTCAGTTAGTTATGTTAAACCATGACCTTTTCTCTCATGTTAAAATAAATATATATACTTCTTTCATCTGACATTTTTCTTTCCAGAATGCAGCAGTCCTACCCCAGGTCCTGGCAAGGAATGGGAGGAATATGTCCAGATTCGCTCACTTGTTGAGAAAATTCGCAAGAAGCAGAAAGGTGAATGTGAAATACTGTAAGATAAGGGTGGCTTAGAGTGTTGATTTGCCTCAAGAATTGTCTGTTGTCAGCTAAACGGAAGGTGGTGGTGGTTGTTATTGCATAACTGTTATGCAATCCTATTCTTTTGGGATGGAATTCTTAATTTGTTGACATGCAGTTGCTTTTTACACTTGCAGGTGGTTCTGAAATCTTCTGGTGGGAATAGCCCCTGGTATTAACCATTTTAATACTTAGAATTCTGAGTCAATATCCCAGGCAAGTGATCCTGTGGTAATTCTGTCTGATAAGTAGAAGCAAGAACTTGAGATTGGTCCTTCAGATTGTGTTAACAGAAGTAAAAATCTTTTGAGAATAATAGGTCTTTTTGATTCCTGATTGCATAGTCTGCCCCTCTGCCTCTAAATCTGAACATTTAGAAGTTCACTCTGTGTAGTTTATTTTGTGGAAATAGTTTTGGCGATTCAACATCATGACATAAAATTATCACAAATGTATAAAAGTACAAAATAAATACAGCAGCTAATAAACCTATATGCTCTAAATCAAGCATATGACTATAAAGAACTCCTCGTGGTACCTCAGTCAATGTGGCATTTTATTGCCCATTTTCCTAAGTTTAATATACGCTTATTTTTCAGATTGGAACAGTTTTCTTCCACTAAGTTCTGCAACAACTCACTGTTGTTAATACTTTATTTTCAAATTAGTTTTGATTTAATTTGGAGATATACTGTAAAAAGTTATTTTCATTTCATTTAACCTTTTTTTATGACTGTTGCATTTTAATGGCAGAGGAATAACTTTACTGTCGGAATGGGCTGGACATCCCTGAAAAAGTCCTGAACCTATTCTTCTCTGATATTGAAATCCAGACTGCATTTAAAATGGAGCTTTATTTCTTTATGTACTTGCTTGAAAAAGCAGAAGACTGTACTTAGAGGCTCGAAATGTTTAAATGTTCACACCCAGTTTTAATAATTTTGACTGTCCCATGACTTCTATAAAAGTGTGGTACATGTACTGGTTTTTAAAATGTAATCCATGTGTGATGGTAAAACATAATGAAGGATAACAAGAACAGAGTTGGGGTTGGGCTGTTCACTCTTTCTTCTGTGCCCGAAAGATTGAAACATTCATGGGGGAAGTGGCTGCTGTGGTAGAATTAGTATAACAGTATTGTGTTAATAGGCCATATGTTTTTCCTTGAAAGATGCAGGACCTACTAACTACACTATTGTTGACATACAAATGGCTTTTAATATCACACTTTAACATACATAGTTAAGTAAGAATAGGATGGTGTCTGTCAAAACTATTTTGTAATGGAATATAGTAATTTATACTACACAGTTTTCCAGCTTAAGGGCTCTAAACAATTAGCAAAAGAAGTATAAATTGCTGTTGGATGCTCTAAGATGTACAAATGAGAATGTATTGACTGAAGTATCATACTTTGTGCTGTTCTTAAATGGAACACTGGCTTGCAGAATGTAAACTAAAATCATCTTGATTATAGAAAACTCCTAATGTGAAAACAGAGAATTTTTACTTTCAAAATTTTTTCCCTGTTTCCTTTTACAGAATTTTAAAGCTAATTTTTCTATATAGAGTTTCATCAGTACAGCTACAGTTTTGTTCAGTATAGAAATACGTTGCTCTGCAATAGAGCTTGCAATTTAAGAGCTGCTCACCTTTTTAATTGGGAGAAATATGGGAAGTATTGGATCACATCATATGAGAAAGAGGTAGAATTTCACAGATGCTTACTGAGTGGTTTCAAATGCAAGCTGGGTGTTAAAAGCTTCCTGTAGCCTTATACAGTAGTGGATGTTGGAAGTCAACAGAGCAAACTCCTGGACAGTATAAAAACCCTATAAAATCCTATGCAACTAATCTTACCAGATTTATGCATCTTTAATTCTGAATATATTACACAGAAAATAGCATATTGAAGTGGGTATGAAGTAAAGGAGAAATGACAGCTTTAAAAAAAAGCCAAAACACTACACCACGTTCTCTTTGCATTAAAAACATACTTTATTGATACTAAGTTTTTATAATGCATCCTCAAAGACTACAGCTCTAGATTATACTTGCACTTTTACCTTAAATGCAAATGCAGTTATTTCTGAGGCTTGAAATGCATGATTTGGAGTGGGAGGGAATATCTGAAATACACTAATGCTACTTTCCTAAAATCCTTTTGATTTAAAGATGTGTTTATCATCTGTGCTTAACCAGAATATCTTCGGATGGAAGCAACTTGCTGATGATATGTTGTCACTCATAAAATGGCCTGAGTGTTTTAGGGAGTTTTGGATGCTTTTAGCAGGATCTGACACTGGAGTTTATGTTGAGGGAACACGGAGGTAAAGAGATGCGAAGTAGCTGGCTGAGCGTAGCTAGGAGCTGTAATGCATAGGTTCAAATCAGATGATGGTAAAGGGGAAAGCTGAGAAAATGAATGAGGATTGCAGTTTTGCTGGAGGACCACATGCCTGTTGGAGAAGCAAAGTGTAAAAATTTGGATGAGCTCTGATGTTAGCAGGATGATCAGTCCTTAGTTATTTTAGTAGATCCATATGCTACAGGAAAAAGCGAACTGCCTTCTAATGTGAGAGAAGGAGCTTGAGATATGCTTATCATCATTTCCAGTGCCAAACTAATGAAACTGCAACTTGCCTCACAAATTCTTCCTTGTCTGTATTAACATGTTATGGAGATTACGTTTATCATCGATATTAAGCTGGAAAATGTTTTCACCCAGCATATTTAAAAGGAGAAGAAGAGGGGAGCTTCATTTTTCGTCACAGGTCAGTTTAGGGTGGTTGTGTTAAGGTGACTGTAAGCTACTCGGGCAGAATAAGCTGACAAAAATTGGGTATGCCATTTGTATGTGATTGACTAACACTTAACAATGACCAGTTCTGACTCAGCTACTTCAAAGTAGAACTGCTGTGGGATAACAGATAGCTTTTTACATATGTTTTTGTATTGAACTTCTTTATCTTTCCTAGAAGCTCTTATTTCTGCATTTTTTTAAATAAATTGTGTATATAGGTTTGTCTGTTGTCTTTGATGGAAAGAGAGATGACTATTTCCCTGAATTGATAAAGTGGGCAACTGAAAATGGAGCTTCCACAGAGGGGTTTGAAATAGCTAACTTTGAAGAGGAGGGGTTTGGTTTGAAAGCAACAAGAGAGATAAAGGTGAGCATGTGAACATTTGACTTAGATTAGAAAATTGTGTTTGGAATGTAGTTGCAGACCTCTGAAATGCTCTCAGCTCTGCATACTTGAGAAATAAAACTGCTGGTTAAGTAACTGTTATTTTTGATGACTACTGGATAGTACTGTGAATTTTTACTCAGCTTTTTTTTGTCCGTGTTTGCCTGTACTATTTACTTAACCACCAGAGTACCCCATTGATGTATTGATCTCTTCCATGTTTTCAAACTACCTAGTCTCTTCACCTTTCATGTCTCTTCTTTTAAATTATTGGTCTTTTTGCTTCAGAGGCATTTACAATCATATTTTCCAGTGAAAATATAAAAAAAAACCCCAAACCCTCAATTGTAAAGAATATCTTTTGATCATCATGTGAAGTATATAGACACACGGAGTTAGCTAGCTAATTGTTAAAAGGTAAGTATTTAAGATTGCCTTTTTCCATTCCTATGTTATGGATAGGAAATGGCTTGGGAGAACAATCAGTTGTTGCAGATAGAATATTAGAAAACAAGCATATTATTTTCACATCGGATCTCTAGTAGCACATAGCTAATAAGGATATCACTACTAGCTGATAAAAGTCCTCAATAGTTCTTCAAAAATAAAAACGGGTAATGTTGAAAAAACCTCTACTGGGAGAAAATATAGCATAATAATGTATCTGGTAGCTCTGAGGTTGCGTGGGCAATCTCCATGTTAGCAGTTTCAAACTGAAGCACTTTATTGTGTAATCTAAGTGTCTTTGCTTTAAGCTTTGTGTCCCACAAGTTGTAACACTTGGTTACCACAATGTGAAACATAGCACGTTTGTTTAATTTGCAGTGGAAGAGAGGGAAGAATTTTGATTCAGAATTTTGATAGAAAAATAGCAACCTGTAATTTAAAGACAATGTATGTTTGAGACACTTGGCCTGTCATTTAAATGCTAACTGACCCTGTATGCATTTTTTTCCTTTCTGTAGGCTGAAGAGTTGTTTCTGTGGGTTCCTAGAAAACTACTGATGACAGTTGAGTCAGCTAAAAATTCAGTATTAGGTAAGAGCTTAAAGAAGTTGATGAGTATAGGATCATTTAATAGAAGACTCTTTCAGCTGATCTCCTTTTACAGCACTTGCTTGTCATGCTGACCATCAGGTTTGGAATACCTAAAAGCCTGAAGTGGAAAGAATTTAATTTTCCTTTTTGTTTCTGTTTTTTTTGTGTGTTATTTTGAACACGTACCATGTAGATTTTGTAACACTTGGAGACAAAATGTTATGAGGTACTGAGTGCATTGTTCTAATTTCTTTGTCTTGCATCATGCAATTGTACATAAGGCTTTTACTGTCTCAAGTAACTTACAGCATAATACAATGTGAGCAGCTAAATATTTTAAAAACCTGAAAAGCTTTTTTGTTGTTAAGAATTCTTACATGTTATCTAGTCATGTTAATTTTGAAATGTAGAATTATATTTTCTATGGACTATTAATTTAATGCCTCACTTTTCTGGCTTAATTCAGGATCCCTGTATTCTCAAGATCGAATTCTTCAAGCCATGGGCAATATAACGTTGGCATTCCATCTTCTTTGTGAGCGAGCCAACCCCAACTCTTTCTGGCTGCCCTACATCCAGACACTCCCCAGTGAATATGACACTCCTCTCTACTTTGAAGAAGATGAAGTGCAGTATCTTCAGTCAACTCAGGCCATACATGATGTTTTTAGCCAATATAAAAATACAGCTCGACAGTATGCCTATTTCTACAAAGTTATTCAGGTAAGCATCTAAAGTGTAGTGTATACTCTGTGTTGTCCTGAAGATCATTAGGGAGAATGGTGTGAAAACAGTAATGCTAAATAATAGAGCACATGTATTGCTCTTAAAGGTTTGAATCATTAAAGCAATTTCCTGCTATTTTTTGAACTGCTGTTAAAATTTCACAGTTCAGTAGGCTTATAAATGTATAAGAATGTATTTAGTTGGTTGAGAGGAATGACTGGTGCCCTTTGTTTGGCATTGGGTGAGGCTTCATCTGGAATACTTCATGCTTTTGGGCCTACCAGTACACAAGACATACTGACAAACTTTAATGAGATCAGAGGTGGGCTATTAAGATGTCATTTGCTTCAGCCCTTTATCCATAGAAGGAAAGTCCAAGGGAGCTGGATTTGTTTATTCTGGGCAAAAGGTGATAAGAGATGATTCAGTTGCTGTTTTCAGCTTGCTATCAGTAGCCAGACTCTAGAAATTTGCCTGTGGGAAGTTGGGCTCGGTGGCCTGTGGAGATCTGCAACCTGTGCCTCTATGACTCTTTGAAAATGTATAGTTTGTAGTGAACAAAGTAAAATTAAGAGTTGTTAATTGACAGAATAAAACCGTTGCATTTCCAGTGGCCATGGATGAACTGTTTTTTCTGTTCTATTGAAAAACACTCTTTCAATTGCTTTCAAATGCAAAGGCAAGCCCATCTGGTAACAGTTTGATTATGGGAGGGCTTGAGATGGGTGAACTTTTCATTCTGTTCTGAAGTAATGATTTAAACAGTTTCTAAGATAGAGCTGTTACTGATGGATGTCTTGACATAATTGATGTTGTAAGTGAACTGGCATGTGTTGTTGTCAAGGTAGTGCTCAGTGTCCAAGCATCCAAAGCTTTTTGTGTCACAATCTGTAGAAACAAAAGCATATGACTTTACTGAATTTCCACAACTGTGTGATCTAGAAACATGGAGGCCTTGGTCATAAGGGAGGTCACAAGACATAAAGTAACTCTATTCTCTTTTAACATTATCAGTGTTCCAAAGCTTTTCAATTAACTGTTTTAAGTCAACAAAAGTTAAAGTATTTTGCTTAGCTGTCTGGTGTTTGAAGAACTTCATATGAATCACAGGGTTAATTTATCAAGTATAAGGAGCAGAGGGATACATTTTGAAAACTAAAGTAGTTGAAAACAGTGAGTGAACACCAAATAAGATGCAGTTAATTTTGACACAAGGAGTAGGGTAGGAACAATGGCTTTAATATCAGGAAAGAACAAAGTTCTTCCAGGTGTCACAATTGAGGAAACACCGTTTAGCCACCTGTTGTCTTTTGCCATGTGCTTTTCTAGGCTGCCAGTCCATGCTTTACCTTCCAGATACTCACTTTTTTTCCTCAAAGTCTACTGCCTGAGCAAACAAAACTCCTGAATTTTATTTTTAGAATGTTTTTTACTTCTAGGTAGTTCTACTGCTTTTAGGGAGTTATTGATAGAATATTGTGTAACATTGTACAATTCTTCCAACTGTTATTCATGCTCCTGTAGTACTTAATCAGGTAGCTAAACTGTCAGTGTGACTAATTTTATCATTTTTGTTGACTATTCTGCACTGGTAGTACCTAAGAGATTGTGGTCACAACATTAGTTGAAAAAACCCCTCCAAAAGAATTTTACAGAGAAATGAGGTTGGGAATGACACCCTGGGTTTTGACTGCCATGTGTCCAGTATTTCAGAACCACTTCTCAGTGATTATGCATACCTGTAAACTGATACTGAAGTAATGCAAGCACAACTGAAGAATGTGTATAAAATGCAGTGGTGTGACATCAGTTGAAGCATGAGATGTCTGTCATGTGAAAAACAGCTTAAATGTTTGACAAAACCATTTTAAGAAAATTTTGTGTGGCATGTAATCTGTTTAAAGGCAGCAAATACCCACTATTTCTATTATTGTTAAATCTTAAGATTGATCAAAGATCACCTGCATAGCATTTAATTTAATGTGGTCAAAGTCACATCTCACTAAAAAAATACTTCTACTCCACAAAGTCCATACTGTTGCCTGCTAAGAGTAAGAAAGCTACAGTGTAAGCAAAGAAAATAATGTTTGTGAGATTACTTTAGGGGCAGACTGTCTTTAGAACCCCAGTGATGATGTGCTGTACCTGGTAGCAAGCCTTTAATACTCTGCACTGTTACACTTTGTTGTACATTTGCATTGCTGTGCGAGCTGATACGGCAGCTCCTGGAGGAAAACTTCTCAGCCTGATGTTGTTGAGACCGATTCCGCTCGGTTTGGTCTGCAGCAATAGGAAACCTTTGTGGAATCTCTGTAAATAAATGATGTCTTTTCTTTGAGCTTTATATTAACATACCTCAAAGTATTTAGTACTGTAACGTTGCCTTTTGTATGAACAGTTACAATGTGAGCTCTGGTCAGGTGCGGTCAGAAACCTACAGCAGCTTTTGACTGGGTTTTAGTCCTCCTAACAAATGCTTTTATTGCCTTTTTATGTCCTTGTGTAATGTAGCTGTTTCAGTTTGAATGTGAGCATGAAGGTAGATCAGGTAGGAATCATTTGCTTTATTTGTTCTTTGGAGAAGGAGTGGTACTAAATATTAGGTAAATTTGAGTTGTGTTCTGTTTGTTGGTGCATGCTTCAGCACTGCCACATGACAGTAATTTCAGCTGAATGTTTCTTTACTAGAATTCAGTAAATGTCACATTAAAGAAGATGCATAATTTCAGCTAGCTCCAGGAGTGCCAAATGAATGTACTGGGCACCTATTATTAATGAAAACTCATGGAAAGGTTTTAAAACTTCCTGATTTGTTTGTGCTCTCAAAAATAAGAGCTTGTAATTTATGAAATGGTGGAGGAAAAAAAAACCCTGTATCATATTGCATGCACTCATTTGATTTTATTAACAAAGCTGACCCACAAAATACTAGTGATAAGAGTAGCTCATCAGCATATGGAAAAGGGAAGAGATGGGAGAGATGTATTTGCCACAGCGGGGGGGCGGGGGGAAGCAAAGCAAACCCCTTTCCTATTAATGGCAGTGTACTCTGTAAGCTTTGGGAATGTTATATTTTTGTATACCAGCATTTCATTCAGTACTACTACTGCTTTAGCAGAAGTGTTGTAATGAAAACTGTCCTGTGTGACCAGAATTTTGATATTGCTTCGGGTATGCAGACTTGTATATTTTAAAATTTACAAATATATTTTGTAAGTAAAAAGAAGTTATACTTACTTTCTTCATAGCTATTCTACTGCAGAAAGTAAAGCTAGCAGCATCTTGAAATAAAAGCTGTTTTATTGATATTTGAAGACGCTGAAGAAGGGAGTACTTTGTGCAGGCAAACTATTTTAATTCCTTTGCAGCATTTTTAGGCTGTAAAATGTTTCTAAGGGCTGGGGGAATAGAGAGGTTAAAACACTTCTTCCAGTGATTCATTTTCTTTACAAATAGGACTGATAAACTGTTAAAATAATTTGGCTTCTGCTAGGTGTGCAGTTTTCTACACTGTTTAATAAACGCTGATCTGTTTTATTTCCCTAGCTTATCTGTAAGGGTGTCTTTTTCAGAACGCTGCAGTTCTAATTCTTTCTCCAAGTGCTTAGTCTGGATACACATGAAGATTGGACAGATTTATGAATTTCACAGCTGTTGGAAGCTAAACTGTAGTCTGGTTTGATAAGCAGAAACAGGTGGGATATTGAGTAGACAAAAATAAACCCTTGAGCATGTTAGCCAGGCTCTCTAAACCACACTGACACCTTCCTAAACATATGTAATTTGATAACAAAAAAATAGTTGAAAGTTTTTACAGATGTATTTTAAAGGCATGTTTGGCCTCTGCATTCCCACAAAATACAGTGGCTGGTCAAAGAACACTTGCATTGCAGCAGACTTGCTTGCAAGATGGTTTTGTAGTTTGTTCTAAAGAGAAATTTTATAGACTGCAGGGTGGTTCTCTTCCCCTCCAAAGTACGTGTGTGACTTCCAGCAACATTTATGGGCATTGTCTGCCTGCTGAAGGGGGGACAGAGCCCCCATATTTATAGCTTAATGTTAAAATTTCTTTGTACACTGAAATGTGGTATAATAGGCACAAGAGGGAGCCATATAGTTTATAGACACTCGGTGAGATTATATTACTGAAGAAAATACAAGTAGATTTGAACCTTTTTCAAAAGAATGTACAGGAGTTGTCTTGTTTGACTTCCAGTTGCATCTGTGGGCCTGTTTGTGGTCTGCTACAAGGAAGTTTTGTAACTCAAGACACGGAATGCCCTTAGAGAAGGTGAAAGTGCCCAAACTCCTTACATTTTGGACACCGTGGGCCTGAGGCAGTGTTATATCTTTTTCCCAGGTGCAGTTAAGGCTGTTATTGCCTACCTTACTAAAAGACAATTTAATGATAATTTTTGTTAACTTTGAAGTCTTGGATGCGTTAAGTCAGAGCGTTGTGAAACCAGCAGAGCCCATCAGCTAGCTGTAGCTTTTGCCACAGTAGCCAGGGTGTGCATTCAGTGGCACGTCATGTGTAAGTAATGTAATGTATGTAATTGCATCTCATGCACTGGAAAAAGGATCAGTTTTGCAGGACTGTCCAGGATGGCAGCTTGGCATTGATTTAGACAGTGTTTTCAGCCTCTAGTCTCTGCACCATTGTGGGACTGCAGATTATTCTGAAGCAAGCAAGCTAGCTGTCTGTAAAAAAAAACAAAAACAAAACCAATCTGGGTGATATGGTAGTGGCCATCTGCTGTAGGCTGCCTGATGGGGAGGAGGCTGGTGAAGGTGGGGATGAGGTCTTTGGTAGACAGCTGGAAATAGCCTCATGTTTGCAGGCTTTGGTCATTGTGAGGACCACTCCAATATTTGTTAGAAGCAACACAGCAGGGTTTAAGCAGTCCAGGAGGTTTGTGGAAAGAGTCAATGATAACTTCCTGACCCAAGCAATAGAGGAGCCAGTGAGGAGGGGTGCTGCTTGCCTTCATGGACCTTATACTTAAAAAGGAGGAAGGCTTTGTTGGGGGTGTGAAGGTTATGGCAGCCTTGGCTGCAGTGACCACGAGACTGTGGAGTTCAGAATCCTGAGAGGAAGGAGCAGAGCAAAAAGCAAGATAATTCTGGACATCAGGTGAGTTGTGTTGGCCTCTGCACAGATATGCTTGAAAGTGTCCCCGTGGGCTAAGACTCTGGAAGGAAGAGGAGCCTGAGAAAGAAAACATGGTTAATATTGTAGGATCACCTCCTCCAAGTTCAAGAGCAGTCCATCTCGATGAGCAGGCAGTCAGGCAGAAATAGCAGGAGGCCTGCATGGATGAACAAGGAGCTCCTGGCAAAACTCAGATACAAAAGGAAGCCTATGGAGGATGCAAGCAGGGACAGGTAACCTGGGAGAAATAGAGACATTGTCCAGTGATCCAGGGATGAGGTTAGAAAAATGAAATCTCAGCAGAAATTGAACCTGGCAAGAGATGTCAAAGGCAACCAAAAGGGCTTCTATAAGGAAGACAAGGGTAAATGTGGGCCTGCTGCTGAATGGGTCAGGGGACCTGGTGACACACAACTTGGAAAAATCTGATGTACCAAATGCTTTCCTTGCCTCAGTCTTTACTAGCAAGACCAGCTTTCAGGAATTTCAGGTCCCAGACACCAGGAGGAAAGGCTTGAGCAGGAGAGATGTGCCTTTGGTGGAAGAGGATCAGGTCAGAGAATACCTAAGCAAACCAGGTATAAACTAATTAATGGGCTTGTACCCATAAATGCTGAGGGAGATGGCTGATGTTATTGTGAGGTGACTCATGCCTGAAGGACAGGATTCCATCCAGTGGAACCTGGACAAACTTGAGAAGTGGGTCCATGTGAACCTCATGAGGTTCAACAAGGCCAAGTGCCATGTCCTGCACCTGTGTTGGGTTAATCCCTGGTATCAGCACAGGATGGGGACGAAGGGATTGAAACTAGCCCTGCAGGGAAGGACTTGGGGGTACTGGTGGATGAAAGCTTGACATACAATGGAAATGTGCCCTTGCAGCTGAGGAGGCCAGCTGTATCCTGGGCTGCATCAAAAGAAGTGTGGCCAGCAGGTCAACAGAGGTGATTATGCCACTCTACTCCTCTCTGATGAGACCCTGCCTGGAGTACTGTTTCCAGCTCTGGTGTCCTAAGCACAGGAAAGACATGGATGGACCTGTTGGAGGAGGTCCAGAGGAGGCCACAAAAATGATGAAAGGGCTGGAGCACCCCTCCTACAAGGCTGAGAGAGTTGAGGTAGAAGACAAGGCTCCAGGGACACCTATTGCAGCATTTCAGTGCTTTGGATGTATGACTTAGGAGAAAAGTGGGGACAGTCTTTTTATCAGGGCCTGTTGTGACAGGACAAGGGGCAATGTTTTTAAAGTAAAGGAGGGTAGATTTAGATTAGATATAATGAAGACGTTTTTATGATGAGGGTGGTGAGACACTGGCACAGTTTGCCCGGAGACGTGGTAGATGCTCCATTCAAGCACTCAAGTTCAGGTTTGACAAGGCTCTGAGCAACCTGAACTAGCTGAAGATGTCCCTGCTTATTGCAGGGGTGTTGTACTAGATGGTCCCTACCAATGCAAATTATTCTATGATTCTGTGACCTGGTTAAGTAACATTTTAGCAAGTAAATATCATTTTTCTTTGATTCAGTTTAATAATACTTTTCTAAGTTCATGAGCAAATACTTGCAAATGCTTTCTTTGCATTCTGTCAAGCTACTGTTACTCAAGAAGGCAGAAGCTGCCCCCCGAATCACACCTTTTTTTTACTAGACTCTATTTGGTAGAAGTCATTAATACTTTTAGATAGTGTCTGTAGACTGGTTTGTACCCCGTCTTCCACTGGAAGACCCTCACACCAGTTTTTTGACTGGTGTGTACTGACTGACATCTGGACAGTGCTTGCACAAGTGTTAACTAGTGTTTTTGTGAATACAATCCTTGCAGTAATCTATCCAAAGTTGTTTTGATCTGTTTGTGTGCGCTATTGGACAGAGAGCTTAATTTCCTGAAGGCTGTAATCCCTTTTGATCAGATACTAAATTTGATTTATTATTCATATAAAATTTGACTAATTGATTTAGCGTGAATGAAATGCTAAAATCCAGTTATTAGCTGTTGGGCACTGGAGTATCATTTTAGCTAGGACATTTTAACACATCAAGTTCTAGATCTCAAAATAATATTACAGCATCTCTAAAATCTGGTATCACATTTGACTTCAATATTGGGTATATTAGGTGAGATTTCACATCTCTAGCTTAATTTTGACACCAGTTTTTGAAGTTGTGATGATACTTTCAATATGACTTATGCTGCTCTTACATTATTTTTCTGTGCTGTTTCTATTCTGTCCTATTCCAATAAGCATATGATTTTCCAGGTCAGCGTGAAGTAGAACGTCTGGTGTCTCTCTGTACTTGGCTTTAAGATACCACTATTTAACTTTCATGTGCTAAATAATTTTTAATTAAATGAAGACAAGTATACTGCCTTTTAAAACACTCTAAAATAATCAAGAGTTTGGAAGCTTTTTTTAAGTTGATATAATAGAGAATATTTTAGCGCTTCTAAAGAGTTCAACCAATACACAGTCAAAAGTAAAAGCATTTGAAAGCAGGACACGGTTTTGATCATGTACCAAGAAGGTCCTTGAGGATCTCTGTTTCCCCCTTACGTGATTTATACTCATTGGCATGCCAATTGAATAGCTTTATTCAGATCTGATATCAGTGACAGTGCAAAAACTGGGTGGAAGATAGCACAGTTGTAAACCCTATAGAATCTTTCCCTTTTGTTTACTTGTCCTACTCTGTATGTCACCTGAAGGAGAGATTTAAAATTCCATTGAGAGGACAGTTAAAAAGGTAAAATAGTGTTGCTGTTTAATTTGCTTTGTCTGAATTTCAGTGCATGAGTTGTTCTGCTTGGTCGATAATAAATCAATAGGCAGTTAATAATGGAATATATTTATGGCTTTCTGTGTTTTTCCTCTCTGTGAAGGCCAAAACACTGTATTAATCTGTTTTGCTGACAGCAAGCTGAAGATTGACTGTAAGTTTGTACCGTACCACTCAGTGTATGTACCGTGAGGTGGTTTAGACTTTGCAAACAGGTGCCAACTCCCTGATTTTTGTGTCGCTTCTGGTATATCCCACCTCTGCTACGCCGACAGTAACAGCAGATCCGGGCTTCGTCGGACCGTCCCTGCCGCTGCCCCTCTCCATCGCAGAAGCAGCTACAAGCTTCGCTGGGTTGCTTCTGTCTGTCTCAGGCAGAGAATGAAGAGCTCAAGTCCTTGCGTGGGTAGGAGGTCTGCTGCCTTCTTCCCCCATTCCTTCCTTGCCTTCCACAGGAACACAGCGACAGCTCTGGGCTTTGAGCCAGCCGGACACAGGAGGAGGTGTTTGGCTGTTCAGGCAGCGTTTGCTCATCAAACAGCTGTTCCCTATCTCCTCCGAGGAAAAGGTGGCAGGCCATATGGAGGCATCCTGTGGTCCAGATTCAGCCGTTGGGCACCAGTTGGACCGTGCTGGCCTTGATTAAAATACAGGCACATCCTACTTGGTGTCTGCAGTTTCCTACAGTCAGTGTTTTAAAGTTGGAGGACAGACAGGATAAAACATAGCTTTCATTTCGGATATAGATGTTCTTTGGGCATTCGTTGTTGAAGATCTCCTTATCAGTGGGTTTTAATTTATTTTATATTCTGGATGGTTTGGATTCTGTTATACTACCCTAAATTCCCTCTTCCCTCTAGAGAAGCAGAGATGTACTTCAAAGCATATGTGCTAGTGCTAAACAAAATTTGTTTCTGCACAGTTTAAACCACATTTGGGAGGAATATGATGTTCTCTTGTTAGTATTATGGGCTTTTAAGGCATTTTTTGGGAAATGGGCTTCTCAACCACTCTCCTCATTGAGAATGCAGATAAGAATCTGGCTTTACAGCCAGTAAGAGTGGAGAGGGGGGTTGTTTGCTTTTCTGTTAGCTGCTTTTATTTTTTAACTGAGTTGCACTTTCTGAGGCAGTTGAGTTTATCCCCAGAGATGATGTCTGTGTCTTTTGTGGAAGTGAGGGCCTCAGCAGACATCAGGAGATCATCATGCACTTGCAAGTATACTTTCTCATATAAAGTTTGTACTTATTGTGCAGATTTAATATTTTTCCTGATATAACATCAGTTACAAATGTTCCATAAAGTTAAAATATGATAACAAGCTGATGTTTCTTAGAATGGAATACTCAAAGGATGTATTCTTTAAGCACTGCAAAATTATACGGGGGACTTATCTTTGTTAAAATTAGTAATTTAACTAAATTACAAAGTGGATTATCCTCTTCAGTCAGACCCAATGCTAATACTCCACACAGTAGGAGATTGATATGTTGCTAAGTAAACCAAAGTTGATTTTCCTGTACTATGGTTTGAATGCAAGTTGAAGAGGAAGTTTTCTGTTCTGGGTATGTGTGCACTCTAGTCCCAGTCCATCTGGTTCCAGGATTGCCATGCCCTGCGTGCTGCAGGTTGTGCAGCACAGTGCCTTGTGTAGAAGATGATCGTGATCCAGCCTTCCTTCTGAGTGGCTTCTGGTATGATTTGCCTGTAAACTTCAATTCATAGGCAACAAAACTTTGACCATACTGTATAATATTTATGCTTCTTATGAAACCTTTCAGTTGTGGAGTGGTTGTGAATAGGAAATACTGTTCCTGTCCTTTTAAAGCAGTTCACTTCAGGCTTTCCATCACGGCATTTTATTTATGGCTGCTGATTCACTCCAGTAAATATAGTGGAGTGTTCACTGTGTTCATGCACAGATTCATCACACGTGTTGCACTAAACAAAATGAATGAAGTAAACCTTGTAGCTTAGGGAGCTTAAAGTGTAAATGATACGTTTTGGTCTGAAGGTAAAGATCTTTGTGAGGAAGCACTATTTACAGTAGCCATCTTACTGTACCTGTGTGAGTGAAGTACCACAGACTGAACCTGTCAATCTAAGGCACAACATTGAACACTAAGCTCGTGTTTCCTGAGGAGAGCTACTACAGGGGATAATGGACCTAGTGGGTCTTTCCATTACATGCCTGGGGAGGCTGTCTCATTGCAAAACATGTCCAGTCACAGGCCAGCTTGCTCTCCATATCATCTCCCACCCTTAGTGGGGCTGCATTCATGGAAAAGGTTTAGAAAACTTGACTGCTAATTCAAGCAGCATATCTGAGTGATTTTTTTTTTCTGGGAATCTGTATGTTAAGAAGTATTCTGTAAAAGGAGTGATCAAGAAGTGGACATTAAAATGTCCATTACTGTCTTGCCCCTGTGTAATAAAGGAGGTGCCTCAGGATTGTAGGCAGGGTATCAGTCTGCAGTCAGTTCAGAATTATTTCACTGCACTCCACCGGCCAAATGGTAACATCCACTTTCCATGTGAAACTGGCTGTCAGTCCTTCAGACCCTAGAGTTAGTACCTGATGTCATGGCTTGAGTTGTCTGTTACGCCACTGCTGTCTCATTAATGAAGAACAATTTTTGCAGGTAGAAGGTACAGTAAAAGGGACTGTGCAGTTAAATTCCATTGCACCAGGAGGAGTCATTCCACTCTGTTTCCGCTGCATGAATCCCCTAATAGTCTGGAACAGTGCTTTCTTCTGTATGTTGTCAGAAAGTAAATAAAAATCACTGACACAAAGAAGAAATGAGAATGTTGCTTAGATTTAATAAGTTTTAAACTTGTGGTACCCTTTTAATGTTAAGGTTCATTCTCTTAGCTTTTGCAAAGTAGGACGATCTTTCTACCATTAGAAATATATATCGTGTAACAGCATAGGTTTGTGGACATAATTCCTAGTGCTTCATGAATTGGGCTGTTTGAAAATTCCAGAGCATGCCTCTGTAGTTATAAACTGTTGCTACAAAGCAAAATAATATTTGGCTTTGTCTCCTGTCCTGTACAGTGAACTGGCTTTCCCTCATTAGGTTAGGCAGCATATGTCCGATGGTAAAAGTGATTTCTTGTTTCCCTGTAGATCACTAGGATCCTCCATTCTGAATTCTTTATTTTACTTAGCTTAAGGGCAGTTAAAGCCTCAGCAGCTCCACAGAGAGGAGTTTCTCTTCAAGGCTGCTGCTTCAAAGGATTTCCAGAGCTGGGAAAGGGACAGTAACCAGCAAATGCTGACAGATCTTCCTGCTTCTGGCCCTGAAAGTGTGTGTGTGTGATGTGTGTTTGTGTTTTTGTACACCTACACATTGGCCTGAAACCACAGAGTAGCATCCAACAAGACTCATAATGAAATCTCCCCATGTTAATGAGTACATTGGAAAGAGGGGAGAATCTGCAAAGAAGAGGAGAAAAAAATTGTTTGGTCAAAAGGAACGAACCCTTGGGCTTTGTGTTCAAAGGAATGAAAGTTAACAAGGTGGAAGCTTAAACTGGTTTTGGCTTTAACTGTTTCAATCACCCTTAGTGTTTTATGATGCTGGGAGGGGGGTGAAGTGATTGCCCTCAGTATAATTTCAGTGCTTGCTTTTCTTAAGATAGAAATGGAGCTTTCTGTACTTCAATAGTACATAAGAGGCTTTTGAGAATATTGAAATCTGATTTGGTGACATTGATGCAGTGGTTGCCCAGAACTTTGCCTTGGACTTGTGAGTACTTGAAACACGCTTTACAGAAATCCAACCATCTCTGTATCTATAAACTCAGGAAACCAGCAAAACCAAGGATTTTTTTTTTTAATAGTTATTTATCACAGTGGAGTAGTGGATGGCTCCAGTGGTCATTTTGTCTCAGCTGAGAGGTGGTGTCTTCGAAAAAACGGCAAACATTGATCACCTCCAGTGATGATTCAACTCAATTTTGTTATTCAGTTATATAAAGGCTAATGGTAGAAGGGAATATACTGGCCAGTGTGACTTCATGACAAAAGCCACCCATTCTTTTCGAGATCTTTAGTAGCAAAGCTATCAACACGAATTTGGTACTAGGTAGACTCGTACTCTAGTTGTAACTTTTACTTACGACACTTCATTGGGTGATAGGGTAATAGGGCGTTTGCATCACTTGGTGAACAAGAAAATAGTAAGCTAATTTTAATGGAAATTCCTCATCAAGTTTAGGAGCTCTGATAAATGAGCTTTGGCATTTTGTGATTGAATGGGGTAAGGGGTTACTGCCCCTAATAGTCTGGCTGCTTTTACAGGATATTAATGCCCTTGTAGACTGGATAACAGAAATGAAAGTTGTGATGGCTTCTCAGGTGGAAAGGCACCCACCCCTTCTCCACTGAAGCCTTTATGCTGCCCAAACAAGCTGCCTCAGCCTTCTCAAAGGTGGAACCCTCCTCTAGCATGCTTATAAACCAGCATCTAGTTTATAAGACTTGAGAATCATTATGTTGGGGTGTTCATCCAGAAATAGGATGGAGAAATTATTAGCACAAAGGACCCTTGGAGCGTTGGGAGCTTCTCTTCCCTGTGAGATGCTAAACACGCGACACGAACCTCGGGCTATTGCTCCTTCCCAGAAAGAGAAAAATATCTGAAAGTGTCATCTTCTGTTTGTTTTGTTGGTTGTTTTTTTCTTTTTCTTTTTTTTTTGTGTGTGTTCACCCCCCCCTTCTCTGATTGCCATACTGAGTAACTGGCTTCTAGTCTGATAGTGTTTTAGGTGACTAGAATAACAGTCTGTCTCTTTCCGCAGTGGCTGCAGACAATCTGGCAGCAATCACTGTTACTTTTTAATATTTCTGGTTATTTTGAGATATCCTCCAAATGTCTCAAAGAAGGCTTGGAACGCTGAAGGGGAAGAAGCATTTTTTATTATTTTTTTTTTAGGAATAGCAGCATCAGGAGGAAAATTAAATTCAGCGTGCCACTATTTGTTTTTGCAGTGGTCATCACCCTGATTGCCAGCTCTGACAATATTTTCACAGAAAGGGTAACGAAATAGATGGTATTTGTTCTTTATAATAACTCTTTCAGTAGAATGTCAGGATCTGCATCTTAAATGAATACATTCACATTTTCATGTTCCATTTTTTATTTAAAGCTTCCCCTCCCAAATTTCTGAAAGTACTCCATGCAGACTTGGTAGGTTAGAATTAGGGTTTGTGCAGTGGGTAATGTCACGTTGTAAAGCTAATCTGTAGAGACCTAGATGTGTGAACCTATAAAAGCTAGATCTGGGTTTTTTATGTATTGTTTGTTTAGTTTAAATATGTCTGTATCTTTTTTTGATCAGCCTGAGCAATTTGCATGCTATGCAGCAGTCATCTTCTATACTTTATTAAATATCTGTCAATTATAAATATCAAGGTTTTACATTAATGTCAAGATAGTACATCAAAAATTCATGGAATATGTGACTTTTTTCAAGGGTATTTAATACTTAATGCATTTGTGTCATTTTTCTTTCTAGATATATTGACAGGTTTTATTAAGTGTTTGTTAAGGAGATTTCATTTTTACCAAGGGACTATAAAGAGAAGCTGCATACTAAATCAATTTTTTAATCAGAATATTGTTCTTTTTTTGTGTGTCTTCAGATTCTTGAAATCTATTGAGTTTTTAAGTCTAGCAAAATAGTCCAAGTTAGAATTCTAACGTGATCAAATGTGCTGATGTATCTTAACTTAAAAATAGCTACTAGAATATTGTACCAGGGAACATGATAGATATGGTAATTATGTACACTGGGATTTTATTCTGCTTTCTGTCTTAAGACAGTTATGTTTTGTCCCTTTCTGTAATTTCCTAGTGGCTTTAGGTGAATTATGTCTGGACCATCTCCATGTAGGGGCAGTCCAGTCCCTACGGGTCACAGATTTACAAATGGGGAGGGTTACAGAGTGTTTGGTGGCATCCAGAATCTTTGCCCATGGGTTGTGTGTTCAGGTTGACTCATTACAGGGCGATGACTTCTGTCAAATGAACAAACAATTCACCTCACTGAATTCTGCTGATTTAGTACAGATTTTTTCTCAGAGAGGACAATGGCAACATGTATATAACTTGCTTCCTGGTGAGTGTTTGCTCCGAGTTAGGGTCGAGCACGTTGGCTGGCGCTGCCTGTGTGGAGCGTGAGTGGGAACGGTGCACAGGCGATGGATGTCTCCCGTCTGTAAAAATCACTTCTACAGCGGCAAGCCCTTCCCAGTCTCTGCCGTGCCTTTCTAGTTGTAGTGCATCAGGACCAGAGTGACTGTCGCCATTCGGAACAGGATCGCTTCCGTTGAAAGCTGCTGCTCGGGAAGAGGGAGGAGAGCAGAAAAGAGGCAGAGAGCAAAGCCAGGAGCGGTACCTGTTTGCATACGTGGGGTCTTTCTGCTGCGATGAACTTGCCAGACCCTCCTCGGTGGGAGCTACGGCAGCGTTCATTCGCACCGACGGTCGGTTGTCCGGATCGGGGGCCCCGGAGTGCCGAGTCCCAC
>VWZY01013657.1:362822-405433 GCA_013399075.1 Chloroceryle aenea | reverse complement strand
ATGGGAAGCCTTGCTCTGTCCACTCTTTATACAGACAAGGAACAAAGGCTCTGCAAGTGCACAGGGCATGTAACCAGCCTGAACTCACAGTAGGAAAAAAAGAAAGAAGAAATGAAAGAAGAAATGAAATCAAGAGCAGGCAAACACAGAAAACCCAGTGTCTCAGCATCTTCCTGACAGCTCTCAGCACCGTGACCAGAAGGACTCTAAAATATTACCATCAAACCCTGTGCAGGCTTCCTGAGTTACAGCATGACCCTGACATAAGGGCTGCCACAGCCTCGGGGAATAGGAAAAGGAGCAGTGCAATATCTGCACTTCTTAGCACAGCATTAATGTTCACCTCTTCTGCTAGCCAGGGATATGACAGCTCTGCAGCTAGTGCAGAGGTCACTGCCACAATCTCCTTCAAAAACACAAGAGAACCGAGCAACTTCCCACTATTCATAGAAGTCCATACGGGTCCTGCCAGCGGAGAAGCCACGGCTTGCTGCACATGCTGCTGTGGTCACCCTCTTCATAGTGCCCACGTCTCTGGGCACTAACCCCAGTGATCCACAGGACTCGGTGAGTGCCAGCATTCAAACTAGATACAACTTACTGGGCTTGAAGCCTTTGAATATATAGAAGGTGGGTTTTTTTACTCCCACATTGCCTGGGAGAACAGCATCATGCACCACATGCCATGACGCACAAATTCAAACATGAACACAACACACAATGCACACAGCTTCCTGCAGGCTTTTAACTGTCTTTTTTGTTTGTTTTTTTTTATGGTTGCACCTCTTCAAAACAACATACACTTTCAGTATTTTGAAGAAATTAGTTATACAGACACAGACATTAGATCAGAGCAAGACCTCCTCTACATCTTTTGCTTAGAGAAAAAAAAAATCAAACCACCACACTTTCACTGAGAGAGAATTGTAAGAATCTGACCTAGCTAACTTGAAAGACTTTTTTTTTAAATTTATTTTGAAGAGACAACTACTGCATCTGTGGGAAGTCCTCCTTAAAACCTGACAGAAGAGGATGACCTGCAGGCAATCATCTAATTTGTTTCAGTAAGTCCATGGAAAACACTACCTGAGACAGACAAGTCAGCAAGAAGGTTATGCTGGTTAAAATCTTTCTCTCTTAAACAGCAAAGAAAACCAGCTACAAGAAAGCAATATAGTATGAACTGAAAATAAGAGAAGGTGGTGTTGTGAGCTACAAAATAAGGTAAGGAAAATTAGGAAATTAGTAAAGAAAGAAGATAGACAAAGGAGGAAATAGCAGCCAGCAGAGCTGACACAAGCAGAAGGGTTTGGTGGTAGGTGGCAGTTACAGCAGAGAAGGTCCAGACAGTTCATTTGAAAATTAAGAGTCTGAATCCTACCAGCAGTCCATCACTAAGCACGAACACTGGTATTGTTAATAGTACAAAAGAGCATTTATTCTCTAAATGACACTAAGAGAATTCCAGTAGTAACTAAGGACGAAAAGCCAAATGAGTTAAGAAAGACCTAAGAAAAAACATGTTCTACTGGTACTCCCCTTCATTCCACCTCTGAGTGATGGTTTTGCAGTGTATCTGTGAGTGGGTATTTTTCAATAAAAATAGTATTTGCATTAACTATTTCCAACATTATGGAAAACAGAGCTTGTCAGACTAACATGGTATCTCTTCTTTTATGAGATTTAAAGTTGGCTTGATAGCCATACTAAAGTAATTGTAATATACTTAGATGGTAATATATTATGGTTTATGTAATGCATTTGACTTGGTCCTGAATGACATTTTAATTAAGAAAATATAGGAATGAAAGAACCTCAGGAAACATTAAATGGCTCACACAAAAGATAAATGATATGTCTCACTCAAATGCAATATCCAATGTGAAACACTCATCATGTAGATAGGCTTCACAGGGGATCCTGCAGGGACCCATTCTTAGCCCAATGCCATTTGGCATTTTTAGAGTGACCTGGAAGAAAGCAGGAAGTCAGGAGACACAGAGTGTGGAAATGAAACAAGATTTGAACAGTGATGAATAACAAAGAATATGGCTCGGTGATCAAAAGTCAAAAGACTGCTTGACAAGCATTGCATGAAAATAAAGCCACAAAAAAAGCCATGTTCCAATAAGGACCAAAATACAAAGTCAAAAACCTAGAAGCACAAGGAGCAGGCCTTTTTTACAGGACTTTGGTCCACTAAACAATAATTTGGGGGAAAAAATATGACCAAAAATATGACACGGACATATTTTTTGTCATCACAGATGACAATGCTGAATATAACAAAAAGATTGCAATGATATAGACTTGGTTGTATAAACAGAATAGCTACTCAGAACAGAAAAGTTCTAAAATCCTTGGCTGTGTCCATCATGGGATACTCTTAGTTTATAAATTACCTTGAAAACTGAAAAGAGCTCACAAGAGCCACAAGAATCAGGAAGATTTTGGAAAACACATTCGAATAAGAAATTCCAGATTCTTTTAGTTCAAATACACATATTATCTGGTCAGAAACAATTGCAGAAGCCCTAATTATTACAAGGAAAAACTTCANAAAAAAAAAAAGGCAAAAAACTCAAACAGAATTACCCTACACCCTTCCACCAACCATACCAAAAGCAACCCACAGTGAGGACAGCTGATGGTGGCCACAGCCCCTCGAGGATGGCCGGAGAGTCTCCTTCACTAAAAATGCATTCATCAGCACCTGATGCCTTCCAAAAGGGTGACCCATGAGACCAAACACAATTTTCTTTCAGCCTTATACAATGGAGAGCATATCAGATTTTAGTGGTATTTTCTGGCCTGATTATTTAGCTATTAGCTCAAAAATTCAATCTTGTATTTTTCCAGACAAAACCATGGAATGTGACTATAAAGAGACTCATGCCTGGCATCATGACACAGGAGATTACCAGGCACTAGGGGCCCGAAACGGGATGACCGATTTAATTTCATTCCAAATCTTACAACAATCCTCTAGGAATAAAATGTGGAATCCAATAAGCCACCCAAATCTCCATAGTCTAATCACATTATTTTAAGCTCTTTTTAATCAACTTAAATTATTTCTTCATTAATCACATTTATGCCGATTCAAATCAACCTAAATCCCTAAATTCAGCAATGAAGTTACAAAAATCAATAAAACAAAGAAACTTTTAATGGGAATATATTTTTAAATGTTGATTGTCATTCATAATTGAACTATTAAATAGGTTAAGCTAGAATACATAAAGCCAAATATAAACTATGTGTGCAAAACAGCAGTATCGTTTTAGCTGGTCTAGAATGGGGTGAAATTTTGCCTTGTGCATGCTGTCTAAAGTCCCCAGCTTTCTGTGAGAGAAAAAAGCACGTTTCAGTATATCTAACAATGCTTTAACTCCTGCAAGGGAATTGTTTATCCATTTAGGAAAGCATCCTTGAGGTGTAGGAGTCAGTACAGCTGGTGCGCGAGCTTTCCACAGGGGCACAGGCACCAACAGGACAGGTCCCTGCAGCAGCCTCAGCACTCCCCAGTTTGCCTGCTGTGGGTGGGTGGATGGTCCCCCTCCCTGCACACATGCCATGCCTGGGGACTGGGCTTGTCCTCTTTGGGCCTTGCTACCTCTTGTAAATGAGCTTCATCCCCAAACCAGGATTAGGGAGAATTGCTGATTGCTTCTCTGCAGACTGTACCTCCAGGTATCGTGGCATGCCTGGATGGATACACATTTAACAGAAATTCTGAAGTATTTTACCCTCATCTACAGCTTTTTAGCTTTGCAACTACATGCAGAGCACATACAGTATGTTCACCTTCAATGGCCTTAGGCTGAGGAGCTAGGTTGTAGGTCTAAATTACACCTGCTGATATGAGAACAGGCTGCATAAAGCTGTGAATCACGCTGTTACACTGAAGGAGGAGTTGACAGGGCTAAAAACCACATACAAGCAAAACAATGGGTTCCACGGTCTACTTAGCAACAGGATAACAAATTAAATGCATCCCTTTAAAGCAAACCACAAATTTCCCCATTAATACAAAGGAAGTATGCAAGAGACAGCTGTGGTAGCCTCACTAAATCATATTATGTGACTCTAATAAGTGGGCGTATTCAGAATTTTTACTAATGCAGACCCTGAATGTTTGCATTACTCATCAAAATCAGCCATAAATGATGCAAGGTATTCGTGCTTTGATTGATAAGCCTTCACAGCAAACTGCAGAATTGTAAACATCCAATTTATTTAAAGAATAAGTGATTTGCTGTAGTTCTGTGCTATAATTTTTATCACATTTCTTCAAAATTATCCACCTGCAAGGGCAGGGCTCTCCTTCCTGAAGCTCAAGTCTTAGGGTGAGAAAAAAAATCATTCATTTGGCTTATTATTGTCCCTCAGGTTTCACACAGCACTTTTTATGGTTTAAGTATATCACCAGCCTGGTGTAATTGCTTCCATCCAGCTAATAGGTAAGTATTATGAATTAATGGCAATAGAGGTATTAAAAAAAATAAAATCTAAGCACTGTACAATTACACTGTAACTGCAACATAACTTAGTACTTTATGAGGAGAAAGTAACACCTCAAATCTCCAGTAGTTTTGCACACTTGCAACATATAGAAAATGCTGAGCAAGGCAACAAATGTTTGGTTTGTACAGAAAAATGGGAACCCCCTGGTTTTTAGTTCTGTTCAGGACCCCCAGAAGACCCCTTAGGAAACATGACCTGCTTTGGATTTGGACTCATTATTTCCTTAAGACTCAAAACTGTTTCTGAAGCACCAATCTCAGACCTTCAGAGACAAGGCAGCCTCTGCCAAGGTCTCCATCCACCCTGGCCTAGGGGTGATAGACATGACAGAAGAGAGGGTGTCTAGCCGCAGGGATGGGAACAGCTGCGCCAGTGGTTTGGGGAAGTCTTTTGGTTTGGAAGGTCCAAGATTTTATCTGCCTTCTTGAGGCTGGAAAGCCACAGGCCCTGTTGCTAAACCACAAGCTTCCTTTAGCATCTTGCATGGTTGGCATTAACACCACCAGACACTCTTGCAAAAGCAATTTGAGAAGGATCTAAAATACATCTGTTAAATATTGGCGAGGTTTAATTTTGCAAGTGTGCACCAGCGGTGGCAAAAAAAGCATGGCATAAGTGAGCTATGGTTCAAAAGCCAGGACAAAATGCGTGACATAATCATGCTGCAGAGAATTATGCAAAAGCCATGACTGCCAAGCAAACCTGAGGCTTTCTACATTAATTCAGTCACAACAAGGATGGAAAATATTTATAAGCAGCGTAAAAAACCCGAAGGAAAGGTATTCCTGGGAAAATGCTGCTAACAATTAGCAAACACTTTTCCATGGCCAAAAATCAGCTCAGAACTCAACAGTCCATTCAGTGGGCCCTTTAAAATAGATGATGATTTTCAACAGCTGTGATGTGGCAGATGCTCATTTTTTAATCTTATCAACACTTAGACACACATTCGACCCCCAGGCTCACACAATTCATTTGTTAGTATCCCACTCAGCATAAAAGAGGTGTACCTGTGCATTTATTCATACCCTGAGTGCCTCAGGCCCAGGGGAGCAGGGGACACGCACTCATTCTCAGGTTGGGCTGCTCCAAATCCAGTTTAGGCAGGAGAAGCCAACTTTTGAACTCCGATTTTACAGATGACACTTCTTTTTTTCCTAGCTGGTGGCTGCAGGAAAACCATGCTGCCCTAAATATGCCATTTAGCTATTTTATAAATGTTTCTGTCTTTTAATGACAGACTAAAAAAGATAATAATTTAAAAATTATATAGTTTGCAGAAAATTATAGAATTCATTTGCTTTGCCTGTCAGCTTTCAATTTCGAAGCTCTTCAAAACATTTCCAGTCTTTACCCTAAAGCAAAGCTTTATTCCATGAAGTGCAGACATATTTTATATCCGTTTAATTATAATAATGAAGACTTTGGTAATGAATTTAAAAGAAATACAGCATAATCAGGACTGTATCCAGAGAACTGCTTTGTTATACCCTGGAGAATTTGTCTGTCTTAATTACGTCTCCTCTCTCAGGCACAGAACATAGTGACGCTTTCATCTGAACTACCTTATGTAATGGCACAACAGCTCTATTTATTGCACACACAATACACTGGTTTTCAGAGCAGTTTCTAACACTATCTTTGTGTTTCTTAAAGGAAAAATATAGAAGACATAGAAAATAATGTGGACAATGTCTTTCTATATACTGAACAGTATGCACATGCTTCAGTCTTGTAGTTCAGGAAGGGGGGCAACAGTAAAATATGAATGCCCTAATGCTAGCATTAATCTGAATCAGATTCGGTCTTCTTAGTTCACACAAAGCAGTTGTTCTTTACTTACCTGGATGTAAGAAGAGCCGAATCTAGCTCACAGAATCAATGGCTGAGTTTCATGGAAATTCCATTCTTATTTATATTTGCTGGCCACATTCTTTTAAGGTATATTTGGAGTCTGGAAAACTGTACAAAACACTGTAGCAGCACCAGATAATTTACAGATAGATAAAAAAAGTAAAATCCATTAGAACTACCATAGACAGTAAACTCCACAGCTCATTAATTTCAGTGGGTTTTCGATTTTGAATCAGATATTGAAGCTTATGGAAAATATTTTCCTCCTTCTGCCTATACATGAACAAAAATAATTCTTTTTTCCAGACAGTGTTTTCAGCTGGGATCATTATTAACTGAGAAAAGAAAAATAACCAACTCTTTGTGTGTAATAAAGTAGCAAACATTTTTTAACTACGTACTAATTTTCCCAAGACAATTCAATTACCTGTCAATGAGTTCTTCAGCTACTAGGTAAATTGAGGCATGTCAGCTCCTCTGTAATTGCTGAATCTCCTCTATTGATCAAAGCACACTGCTGCAGCTCAGCAAACTGAAATGGTATTAACGCCTTCATGAAAAATGAATGATTCCTCCTGCAGCCATTTGTTCTTGTCTGAAAATGCAAACACCTGTCCAAGTGCCCCAAGTGAAGCGCTGTCATTCAGCGAGTGCTGTGCACTCCCACACTGCCACACAGAGTCTCTCCTTGGGCTGTTTCTGTATCAAAAGGCTGGCACAGCCCAACCTCTGTCATTGGTCCCTTCCTAAATCATTTTCTCCTATCAGTAACAACGTGCCCCAGAATAAACTCACGTGCGAGGAAAGCATATGGAATGATGGAAACGACACCACCCACAACTGGCCAAAATACAAAGGATAAATCTGGAAGGGATATGAATACACCCTTGGATTTTGGGGTCAACATGGCTATGAGAAGTGTAGAAGGGAAGTAAGTAAACCTGTGAAGAACTGAAGGGTAGAACATTTTCAGAGTATTAATTGAGCTGGTCTGCTACCCTATGGCTTACTTTTGATGGCATGCTCAGTCTGGATACCTTAATGCTGAACTTGGTGAGCTTTTTCTTTCTCTGCTGCTTGAAAACACAAGGCTTAAAATCAAATTCTGAAATCCAACTCAGAGAACATACAAGACTGGATATGAAGCAGGTTTTCCTTGCATCTCATTTCTGAAAAGCTCAAGTGCAGATGTCACGTATCATTATATCCAGAGGTACTGATACATCAACCACTGAAGCAACAAATCCGACTCCAGAGTAACATCCACTTGAGCAGAAGTTGGGTTGCTTTGCTTTGCACGAAGCACAGAGCTGATGATACATCCTCAGCTCTTGCTGAATCAATAAAATGTTTAAACACTGCTACACTTCTACTGCATTCAGTGGAACCTAAAAGATATTTTAGTGCTTTTCTGATCTCAGACACTCACCCACAGTCGTGCAGGAAGCAGAGGGCAGAGAAGCTGTGAATGCTGCTAACACGCTGTTCTATTGGGCCACAGAACCACCCCTCTGTTTTCAGAGATTGTTCTAACTCTGTATCAAACCTACACGTCTTGTGAATCACATCTTCGTGGTGTAGGAATATATCAGCATACAGCAAGGTGTTTCTGCCCACCGTTCCTGAATGTTTTTTTTTCAATTAGACTGCTTGGGATATCTTCAGAAAAAAATGACTATGCATCTGAAAGATAATCCTTTTTATTCCTGACTATAAACATACTGTGAGGGCAGGCAGGAGAAATGGACTTGAAACCTCTTAATCTAAACCATATACCTTTGACCACAAGTTCCACAATAATTAAACAAGATGTAATAAACAGTTCAGTTTGGCTAGTACCAAATGCTGGTTTCTTACTTAAAAGTTTCAGTGTAATTGTTTTTCCTTTTTGTATTTGAGTTTTCTTGTTCATGCAATACCAGAAAAGATACAGAGGCATGCCCCATTACCTCTGCCATTTCCTTTTTCTACGCTTAAACAATGATGACACAAAAAAAAATGTTTATTTCTGCAGTTTTGTGCAGAGCTGGTCCAAAAACAGGTTCACAAGCAGAGCATATTCACAGTCTCACAGGCTGCCCAGAGTTTAACCAGAATTTTCAGAGACAGAAAATGTCTCTTAAGTCTACAAGATGCAGGTGTTTATGCTACAGGGAAGAATGGGACTAAAAGGCTGGAAAATCTTTTCTTCTTTTCCTATTCAAGCCTGTGCAGAGAGACAGACAATGCTTGGCAAACAAATGTGTTTTAAATACACATCCTGGACATGTTTATATTCCATTTGTGGATAACATAGGTAATTGGGAATAAAGCTGCCTTAAGTCCTGCGGCTTCAGACAAGACACATGAGTATGAGCACACAGGCAGGAGCAGAGGCCATGAAGGGATTTCACCACCTCCTTCCCAAATGCAACCTGTACAATTGTAAAAGACTTGGTACGTTCTGAGTCATTTCAAGAGCAAACATTTTCTCCCACACAAATATTTCCTTGAAAAGGACAGAGCAACCCTGTCTTGTCGGGATGATTCTGCAGCATCCAGAAGGGGAAGGAGAGGCAGAATGATAGAGGAAGAACTGCAGCAGAGAGAAACTGGGAAAACGAGCACAAAACTTCTTTCCTTATAATTACCTGGGTAAAATAATGGCAGAATTTATACAAAAGGAGCAACCAGAGTCCCTTCCAGCATACATAGGTTTAATCAGATAGAGCTGTTCTTGAAACCAATACGTACATCAACATTATTTCAGTCTGCATGTGTCATTTCAATTCACTCTCATTTTTCACACCACACGATGTCAGATTTTAATTAAAAATGTTTTAACTGAAAATTAAAATGTCAGTAGTGATGCACAGGTGCTGTTCACCAGATTTATCTTCTCCCTAATGTAAATAAAAAAAAATAAGAGGAAATACCTAAGAGCAAGAGTTTCAAGCAATACCCTGCTCAGCTAGCATCAAGGACTGAGCACCACTGAGTTGTGGTGTTGTATTTTCCTCCTAAATATACCTCTTGTTGACACTTACATGCTCACAGGATCAGGGACTACCCAGATGAACTCTGTTACTCAAACAGCAAGGGAATGTAAAAGCAAACAGCTCCTAAATGCAGTGTCTCAGCACAGTGCATGCCTAATGCATGACTTAGGAAACTGCAAACAGCTTTTTTACTCATCAGACAAAAGGTGTCACCTTAGCAAATCCCAAGCCTTGAAGCCCACCACTGGTACATCAACCCCTGCAGACCCACACAAGTGAGCCCTCATCTCCCTCAACCTCTCCCCAGCCAAGGCACTGCAGTCCTGTGTTTGGGTGGGACTCAGATGCAATGGCTGAACACCACCTTCCACCTCTCCAAAAATACTGATCCGTGAGTTTCACTGGGAGAGGTGATAACGGAAGAGCCGCACAGCATGACACCGATTCTCCAGAGCCACTGCTCTAGTGGAGTCTAACTCCACTTATTCCGACTGCTAATTGCTTCAAAAGAGCTAATGTGCTCTGACACTCCAGCTCTCATTTACCAACAGCTTCCAAGGGGCATTCCCCAAGGTCCCTTTTGGCATTGCTACCATCAGCTAACTCACAACTATTTTAATCAACAGACTGTTCAATCCACATCCCAGGTTCACAGGATCACTGGCCTGCAGTGAGACCTGCAGCTCTTTTCTTCAAAGCCACTGTGCTGATGTTTCCAGAGGTTCTTCAGTTCAACGCAGACAGTTATAAAATTTGTTCATCCACCTCAAACTAGCTGCCGGCTTCACCCTGACTTTCTAAGTTCACACATAGTTTGGTTGTTCCCATCATCATACACATCCAGACCCTACTGATGCTGCTAGCTGTTTGCAGAATCACTTTCTCTGATTCCACAAATAAAGCCCATTTCATGGCTTAACTTAATTTTCTGGCTACAAATTAAATAAGAGAGACCACAAATTGTTGCATATTGCAACATATTCTTACGGTGATTGGGAAGCCCTTAAGCAGAGCGGACACATAAACGAAGAAAACAGCATGAGTCATAGAAAGCAAGATGAATTAGGAAAGGAAAAAGAACAATGACACATGAAGTGGGTAAAGAAATTATAAACACAGGAGAAAAATCATACACGGGGTCCCATGTAGAAGCAGCTTTCAGGCATGGGCAGCACACTGCAGAAGTAAACAAGCTAAAGAGCTTTTGACACCTCACTCAGCCCAACCTTCCATCATCATTAAAAGAGCACCTGAGAAAGGAACACAGTTCTCCAGGGAGTACATTTATTTCTCAAGAAAAGTTACTGAGAGTCGAACTGTTGACGTTGAATAAAAAGAGGACAGTTTAATCACTTGAGCTAGTTTTCAGTTGCTGCTGATTTGACAAGGATCTGCTGCTCAAGCTGCTAATGGTTTGAGCCCAATTTTCGGATAATTTATTCCTGTGTTCTCAGTGACTGCATTTATCACCCTCATTCCTAAGGTACCTAACATCACTGTACCTGTCAAGTGCTAGGAACAGAAAATTATTTCCCTGCAGTATTTAAAAGGCTGAAAAAATAAAACAGGCATTACTAACGGGCAGCTCCAGTGCTGCTGTAGGTACAGGGTATTCCAGTTCCACAGAGCTGAATTACATTACGTATTTGCACATGGCAATTTGCGCTCTGAAGGAAATACCCTTCTTAACTACATCTCGCTGTTAAAACAGATCAAACAGAAAAAGAAGGAATAGAGGTCAGAACAGAAGAAAAGCCAGCCTGATCTTTTCATCTGTCTGGGGAGCACAGGCACGTCCCCGCTACCCCCTCCAGCCGCCGAGCTGCGATATACACCACACAATCCTGCACGGCAAAGATGGGGGATGCAGAAGATGATCAGCAGTTCTCATCCTCGAGACCAAAGGCCAAACCAACCCCTCCTGTGGCAGCAGAGGCATGTGGCCCCAACAGAGTCCCAAAGGCAGAGACCTGCTGGGGGCAGCCAGGCTGCACAGCAACACCAAACATGCCACCACTTCACCAGCCATTGCTCTCCCCTGATCTGTCCACAGATCTGTGTTTCATTCATGACCCTTTTCCAGAGTTACTTCTTGTCCTCTGCAGACCCGAGGTGGGTTGGCCAGCCCGGGGGAGCCTGTCAGCCAGCACAGAGGCAGTGGGCACAGCCTGGTTGGGCTGTGTTGAATGACAAAAGGCCAAGCCACCCCAGGCACCCTGCACTCAGGCACACACACAGTGATTCACAGCATCCATTGCAGTTGGCAAAACTATTTAATAGACCACTGATAGACTTCAGGCTTGAATTTTCATAGGGATGTTTAGACTGAGCACTCATACAGTGACAAACTTCTGGCTTTGAAAAAGACTGTTAAAAACCTATCTTTGGTCGTTTACACATCCTCCCTTTTAGTGCGAGACCTGCCATCTGCCTGCTGCAATTTGCCAGTTACGCTGCCGTATCACCAGCCACCGTGCTACTATAACACACACTAAAACCTCTCTTGGTGTTTCCACCCACATGCTGCTTTTGCACTATTGCCTGAGGAGGAGCGAGTGGTTTAAGACTAGAGGCAGAGGGCAGGAAATCATTTATATCCCAAGCACTGCAATACAGGTAGGCTCTTCTTCCTCTGTGGTTGCAGAGATGAGCACCAAAGAGTGGCCAGGCAATCCCAGTGAGCTGATGCCCCTCTGCTGACACTGCAGAAAGACTGCCTGACACCAGCCACTCCATTGTGACTGCATCCACCCCTGCCATCTCCTCCGCCCTGCTTTTTGGACATTAAGCAAGGCCCCAAGAGCTAATAAAAATGTCAGCCTTCCAAGAGCCCCTGCATTTAACCTTAAGCACGCTCAAATACTCCCTCCTTGCATCAGTTTGTCACCTGCAAAATCAAAATCACTCCCATGATTTCCACCCCTGCCTCGCCCAGCAGAAGCCAGGCTTGGGGAAGAAGTACATGAAACAGCAGCAGCCGTGTGTTCAAACAGGGGGTTAATCCATCTGGCACCCAGTACATTCACATCCCCTGCTCCTTCCTCACCTGCCTGAACACAAATGCATAGCCTGTTTAAAAACAGAATTTTAACCAAACAGTAGTCCTAACACATTCCATGAACATTCCTGAAAACAAAGCATTTGGATTAATTTCATTGAAAAGCCTCTGAACAAGGCTGTTGTTCTGTTACAGCACTCCTGCAACACCCCTGCTCTCGCCTTCCCTTAGTAATTCAGTTCCCACCCTGGGGAGTTATTTATCTCATTCCCCTTGCAACATAAAAGTAATTTCTCCAGCCAAACCTCTACATTATAGATGGTCATTTTCCCCTTCATCATAAGCCTGCTAATAGTCTATTTCATAGGGAGGCAAAGCGTGCAGCCGAGTGATGAAGGTGGCAGCAGAGAAGCAATCCCGCTCGCATCGCACAAAGGACCTCTCCTAGGATTTTAAGCTGTTTGCAAAGGCCTGACTCCAGTGCCACGCTGGCTGTACATCACTGTGATTACACTGACTCGGTTATTCTGATTTATGGGAGAGAGGGCTGAAGAGGCAGGAAATTGGCCCAGCAATGATGTACTAATGTATACTCCTCTCCAAAAGCTCAATGCCTCTAAATATGAAAATGTTAAACCCATGTTTCTGATAAGCACAACAAATCACGTAAAGTCATCACAATTTTATTAGAGGAAACATTTTCAAATGCATTGATTAAATTAGGAATAATGACTTGGACCTGAAGTTATAAACCTCTAATCTCATCAGCGCTAATGACCGCCTGAAATAGAAGGAAGTCAGCATCTTCAGGGCTGAGACAGAGCACACGGCGCATGACACCAGCCCCTTACTGGCCGTGCTGCAAGGGATAAAACTGGGCAAGGCAACAAATACTGCAGAAAGCCAAATCACAGCCCACAGATGAAATAGCTTCAGGTATCTGTGATTTTAACCACTGTTGGAAGTTACTTAGTTCTTGAGCTCTAACAAACACTGAGGCACTTAACTGTAATCAAAAAGCAGCCTATATAAAAGCAGTAAGTGTCTTTCTGTGCGTATTCATAATGACGTATATGGAAAAATTAACATGTTCATCCTCTAATTCTCTCCTCAATGCAAATGGATTCTGGTGTGCACCTTCTAATGTGTGAGTTGCATGCAAACATCCCACAGACCAAACTGCTAACCCCAAACAAAGAATATGCAACAAGGGGTTAGTCATAAGGTGGCATTCAACTTCCCACTCTGCCATAACACCAGTGCTCTTCTCTCAGAAAAAGTGCCACTTCTCCCTGACATAGACACCAATCTCCCTCCACAGGCCCACTGAGAGAAGGAAGATGAGGGAAGGTGTAGACCTTTCACTGCATGTAAAGATTAGGACCAATCCAGTTTAAGGATGTTGGCTGGCAAAGATAAAACATCATCACTGAGTGTGCCTAACCCATAACCTGTATTTTGAGGTGCCATTGTCAAGATTAAAGAGACCTCAGCTTGAGAAAGAGTAAAGAAATGAGCAAAGATGATTGTGCACCTTCTTAAATGTTTTCCTGGATCCTGGAGGTGGCCAGGGCTTGTTCTCATCCCGCCCATAGATGAGACAATCTCAGGGACATGTGCAACCTAAGCTTGTCACCAAATGCCTGCACACAGTCAGCAGACAGGATGGAAAGTAGATCACCGTGCTCACATCCCAATTCCCAGGCTCTGAGGATTAGCATGTGACTGCCACCTTCTCCATGCAAAACTCAAGAAGTCTCTTCACACTGAAGGTACATCCTGCTGGAAACAATCAACTGAAACTAAATTACTCAATTGCTCATGCAATAGCATGCAATAGCATGCAATAGCATGTACCTCATTGAGGCTTTCAATACTGAAGCCTCCTATGGTTTATTCCATATTCTTTTTTTCCTCCCTCCCATATTTAGCCCTTCCACTCTTGTTCTGTGAAAGTCCTAAGCAAGAAGGAAGAGTGAAATGAATGCATGCTGTATCTGTCAAAATATAGGCAATAATCTGGGAGAAAGTAAACTGTTCTTCCCTAAACTCAACAATTATCATTATCTTATATGTTTTCTGAAACACCATCAAACATAAGAAGCTGCTGGTGGAAGAACTGTTCTAACAAAGGTGGTATCTTTAAATTTAACATTACCAGGGAAGAATAAAATAACAAATAGTGCATCATTGTGGAAAATCAGCAGAATTATCCAAGTGCTTTCCCTCACCTTCCCTCTTTTATGTAGTTTGTAGAGTTATGTATTTCTCTTTCTCCTAAGGAATACATCACAGGATAATGCACAATTTATTCATTCATTCATTCAACTTGAAGCTATGCTGCTGATCTGGCAGGCAAATGGGAAAGACAAACTGACAATAGATAGCTGTACCTCAATGCTACTTCTGCCTCTCTCACCATGAGCTCCAGTCCAAGAAATAAGACCCACCTCACCTCAGACAGCAAAGTAGCTTAACCTCCTTTCAAAACCCAAAACTCATTCAACAGCCTGGCATCAGGGAACTCTGTATGGTGAAAAACTTGAGTTTCAGAGCTTCAGCTGTGAACCTCTGGGAGACAGGATCTTGCTGGCTTCAGACACCTTCCTGCATGCTGGAAGCTAGAAAGTCACTCTTCTGTGAACTCCCGTAATCTCCAGGAACACAACACAGAAATAATCTCCTGTGTGCATCCAGGAACAAGAGAGAATCATTCACCTTGCACACTTCTGAAATTTTGTCTAAAAGTCCAGAGGAGTAATTACTTGAAGTGGATTACCTAGTAGAAGACTTTTTATTTTTTAAACTGTAATTCCAGATTCAAGGTATGAGTTTGGGTGCTTTTCTTCCGTATCCTATATTACAGGAATCAACTTTCTAGTATTAGTATGTTTCTGCCATTAAATTTGTAGTGTGTGTAAACACTGATGAGTGGTTCTTTTGCTCGATCAATCTCTCCTCTGTTCTAACAAATGGGAGCTACATCTTACACTACATTACACATATGAAATATTTAGAACAAACAGAAAAGTGAACACTGGCTACCCACACGCATTAAACATCTGACAGTACAGTAAAAATAATACACGTGGTAGTGCAGCTTCACATTACCATAACTGAGTCTGTCCTCCATCTCTCAAGCCACCGAGTTTCAAGTATCTGAGTCACCTTTTTTTCATTGTAAATAAAGAGACTTCATTTGCAAGCTCTTCCCATCTTTATTTTTTTCCCTTGAACTCACCTCTGAGAGACTTAATGAGGGCAGAAAATTGATCAGTGAGTACATTTTATGCCTTATTTTAAAGCACATAATGTTTCTCATAAGTCTCCTCTAAGGAAGATACTTCCAGCAAGTCCTGCTCTTCCATAAAAACATTAAGAAGAAAGACAGGAGAGCCACACACGGCAGCCCAGGACTTGGGCACAGACCTGAGCCATTCGACTGCCCCAGGAAGATTCACTGCAGGTCTATGGGTACAGGGCTGAGTGAACCATTATGTCACAGAGTAGCTGTTGTAGCTGTCACTGCTAGAAACTGTGGTCGATCTGTCACCCCTCTGTGGGTCACAGCTGGCCTGCTGTTCTCTCACAAGCACTTCTAACCACAGGAGGAGCTCACTGTGATGGCAGTCAACAGATCACCAACAGAAAGGGCTGCGCTCATACCTGAGCTTGCACAAGGAGCCGCAGAACTCCTCCGCGACTTTCAGGATACATGTTATCTTGGCTGTTTACAGATGGCAATAAGGAGAACCCACCTACCAAAGCACCTCCCAAGTCAGCTGCACCAGCACATGAGCATCCTCTTTGTATTGTATAAATCAAGCTGAAGTTTGAAAATCTGGGGGGTTTTAGGAGTAATCTGGAGTGTTTGCTTACTTGGGTAATGAAACCTGGCTCCTTTTGAGAAGTGTGAGGCTCAATCCTGTGCTGCTTTGGTTTTTATTAAATTAAAAACAAACCCACAAACAAATAGTGGTTGGTGTTCAACCTGAAATCTTCATCCATTTATGGACCACTATTTCCATGTTGGGGTTTTATCTCTTAGAGCTGTCCAATTCAAAATGATTTTACAGCCATCTTCAGAAGCAAAACATTAACCATAAAGTGACAAGGCATCGGCATGGAAGCAATAAACAACCTTTGGCAGAAGTGCAAGTTAGCTAACAGGCAGCTACAGCAGTATTAGGGAACAAAACCAGCTAGTTACCCTGAAAAATAACAACACAGTAAAGTTTTCTTTTCTATTGCTTACTGCTCTAGTTGTTGGTTAATAAATACCTGTGTGATGGCAGTGTCTAGATGTTGCAGTGGGATGCTGGACAGCATTGGGTAGGTACAGTATGAATAAAAAGAGGCAACAGTTAGCCTAAAGGGTTGACTGTTAATATTGCTTGCATTGCTCCCATTTCTGGAACCTTAGAAGGAAATTTTAAAAGGCACTCAGAATATACATTGGCTCCTCAGTTAGGCTATTAACACAGAATATCTTTATTAA
The DNA here is from genome assembly GCA_013399075.1 of Chloroceryle aenea. Taxonomy (NCBI): domain Eukaryota; kingdom Metazoa; phylum Chordata; class Aves; order Coraciiformes; family Cerylidae; genus Chloroceryle; species Chloroceryle aenea. The sequence continues at coordinate 388,578 of VWZY01013657.1, read as the reverse complement.
TAATAATAAAAAATAAGTATTGTGTTAATCATTCAAATTACTCAGAGCAGTAACAGTAAATTATATAGTTTGAGAAAAGGGCTAATAATAGCAGTGGTTTCCCTGTCTGTATTACTACATGCTTTGATTGTTGAACAGGGCAGAGAGTTTGAGATCTTGCCCATCTCATCCACAAGTAATTTTTAATTTGAACTGGAAAAACATTTGTGAAAAATGAAAGCATATTTAATTGCAAAATAGACCCAAAACATGCATTAATTCAACTAATCTTATCAGGCTCGTTCATCTGTAATTCCTACCAGCATCAAAAATGGGTCGGAAGCTGTTTCAAGTGCCTTTAAGCTTCCCACTGACTACTCTAAACAAAAGGTTCAAGGTTTCTGCAGGGAGAGTAACAAACCCACCAGGATTTGACGACGGGTGCATGTCCTCAGTTTTCCCATGAACTCCTCTCTGCTCTCAGCACAGCGGCTGTGGGAGCGGGGTGGCCTCCCTCACCCACGGCTGCGGCTGCTGGGGTCGTGCTGCTGAGCCCCTCTCACTGCAGGCAGCTCCTCGGAGTAGCAGTGTCTTTAATGGGACCATCTGCAGCAGTCTCCCTACATGCTCTTTCTGCTCAGTTTAACATCTGGACTGGACTGTTCAAGATCTCCTTTTAAACAAAATGCTACATGCACATTTTTCACATTCACTTATGAGATACAAAACAAAAATAAGGGTTTAAACCATGAATTTGGCTATGATCATTAACCTGTAATTGATTTTCCATTCATTTTAATTTTTTCATGCACTCGTTACATGATAGACAAAACTCAGTCACTTCTGCAAGCCAAGTGCCCACAGTCATGGGCAGAGAGAAAGTCTTTGCCCAGCCGCACACAGAGGTCAAACAGCACAGCTTAAGCACACACTAGAAATAAGTGGTAACAGTCAAGAACAACAAGGTGAATATTTTTCAAAAGAACATCCAAGGCTCTTCCCATGCTTGGGAGAAACGGGGGAAGGATCAGGAAACCTATCGATCCAGTAAGGCTAAGGAAGGGAAGGATCTCAGCAGCTGGTCGTGCTGCAGCAGGAACACTCAACAGACCCATGGCAAGTGCCAGTGCAAGGGGTGCAGTTGAGCTGGCAGTGATGAGGAAGCAATTGCAGGAGGACTGAGGAGGTGAAAGGTACACAAAGATGCACCGTTTCCCTTCCTATGGGATTAAGTGCAGCCTATGTGCAAAGCAGAGCTTCACCAGGCGTATCGCCCGTGCGTGGTGAGGGGAAGGCAGCGCTTGGCCTGCAGAAGGGCTTGCAGGATTGCACCCTTGGAAAACACTGGCACTGCTCCCACCCATCTGCCATGGAGTGCACAGGGCCCTTAAAGACCAGAAGGAGAAGCAGGAGCCTTGCCCCACTGCTGTGCAGCACTTGGGTAACAGCTGCTGCCAGGCTTCCCGGGGGCTGCATCCAGCTGCACGCACCAGGATACCCTGCTTTTGGTTCTGCTCACAGGGAGATTTGCCAAGGGGAAGGCAGCTGGCAAAAGCCAGTAATCCTTCAGCTCAAACTAACAGAGATCCTGCTGGGCTCCTGCCAGCTCTGGTGGTGGGTCAGATAAAGAGCTCTGTGCTCCAGGTAGCTCATAAAAAGAGATTAAAACAACACTGTCAATGAGACATTTTCCTTCTATTCGCTCACTCAGGCAGAACAATTTCCCCTCCAGATTAATTTCTCCCTTCCTCCACTCAGCGGAGAAGGCTGTAAATTGGACCTGAATGAGAGGCACCAGGGTGCCAGGCGGGAGGCACAGGAAAGCTACAGCCAGAATCGAGAGGGGCAAAGCCAGGGAGGCCTCGCATCCCCACCCTACACTCATCCTCCTGGCATGGACCATTCCTACAGGATAAGTGTGCTTCCTGTTGTGGTAGGGACACAGACCCTTAGCCTGCAACACCAATGTGAATGATTATAAAAATAATTTAAAAAGCATTTGGTTGTCATACAACTGAACAGTCATTTCCAAGAAACATAAGAGAGTCCATCCAGACCGTTTTGGAGGTCCATCAGCTTGGGAGATTTTTCTCTGCTCCTTTCAAATGTGGCTTTGACTGATGAAGGAACACAATACAAGCATTAGTGACGTGCCTTCTTAAACTTTGACAGTAATGCAGCAAGGAAGCCAGAAGACATAGCTGAGATGTGAGAACAACCGATGGATATTCTGCCAAGATAATACTGCTTTCCTCCACGGACAGCCATGATCTATCCAAGCTCCAGGGATGGCCATCAATCATGTCAGCATTCCCATCTTCCCCAAGAAGGGCAAAGCTAGCTCCCTTAGACACAATGTCCCTTAAACCTCTCACTCAGAAAGGATAAAAGAGAAAAAAGGGATAGAGCAACACCGTGTGTCAGCCATGCAATTACTGATTGCACATGAAGTCCATACTGGCTAAAATCTGCAGAGTACCACCCAGCTGAAGTCTACATCAACAAAAAGCACTTGGCCACCTGGCAAAGGCAATCCACTGACCAAGCCTCAGGTATGAACCTGCACAAACATCTCTGAAAGATGGAGGAACACGCTCATCTACTCTTGCATCCACGTGCCTAACGTCTGCGTTGCACTGCATAGCAGGCAACAGCAGGACAGAAACATCAACACCCCTGTCAACCAGCTACTTAATAAATTAAGAGTTTGTGGGTGTTAGCTGACATTCTAGGAAATACAGACTAATCTTGAAAAATAGAGCATTACAGGATTCTCTTCAAAAGTATTGTTTGTTTTTCTGAGCTGAACATCTGATAGGTTAATACCTCTAATACACTGAAAACACTTGCTATACAGTCCTCAGGAACTCTTACTCCCTTTGGCACAGTATGAAGTTTCTTTTACTGCACCAAGAGTCTCAAGAGAACAGCTAGATGAAGAATCTACTTTCTTCTATCTACAGCATCTCTATAATAACTGCTGTGCCTCAGTTTATGTGCACCTGGGTTTGCATTTGCTGTAAATCCTTTACAGATCACAATTCTGAACTTTGTTCACTGCATAGAAACTTTCATCTCTCAGTCTGATTCAAGCTTCTACCACATACAGTTAAGAAGAACATCTGAGCCCTGAGGTCAGGTTAACATTTATTTGAAGATCGTGCATAACAGAAAGGATCAGCTTCTATCAGGAGCCTCTGTGAGCAACTGAAAGTACAACAGAGATGCCTTTCTCAGCTGTCTAGTGGCCATTCATGCTTTATTCACTTCACTAAGCATACTGCTGCTGGTTCGAAATGAAGATCAACAGAGTACGTGGACAAAATAAAAGTAATGCCTGTTGAACTGCAGAGGTGTGACAGTAGGTTATGCAGTTTATGTAACAGTTTGAATTAAAAAGTGCACTGGGAAAATGCTCTCTCTCTAAGCTGGTGGCATATCTTCATAGTTCTACTGATTTGAGCAGCTCAGCATGCAACAAAAATGCTTTTAAGTGGAAGAAAGTTGGTTAAAAATATGTCTTCGAGTCCCTTTTTTCACAGTTGGGGGGATGAGTACTCTCCTCACACCTAACTCTCGGGAGTTTTGCTAAAAATCCCCAAGACATGAGGGCAGTGGCAGCCTCAGAAAGCCCATGACAGTCAAAATTCAGCAGAATGATTTGTTTTGCTTCTAGCAAAATCAAATCCACTACTCATATTCTTCTAATAAGTAATTCCTGTCACGCGACTTACTAATAGTTTTACAACTTCATTTTTTCATCTGGAAACGTTTAAGGGAAAAGATACTCTATAAAGATCTCAGTGAATTACACATCCATTTCTTGATAACCTGCTAAAGAGAGAATAATTCCTGACAGTTACAGAAACCGGAAGTCCAGTCTCTGAATGCTCCTCAAATCAGCCTTTTTGGTAACTCTGACCAGTGCAGAGGGAACAGGAGAGGCAGGAAGATGACATCAAGCAAACCAGAAAGTTTTCTTTACCACAAACTACTTTCTGACACAGGCTGTTCAGAAAGAAAAAGCTATAGAGTAGGACTTCACTGACAAAGTTCATTAGAAGGATTTCACTGAAAAAGGAGGACAACCAAGGAGCCAACAACAAACAAGAGCCTGCTACCTTGAGCTCCACCCAAGGCCGGGGAAAGGGAAGCCCAAGGACCCTCTATGAACTGGGGCTCAGGGCAGGAGCACTGCCCAGAGTTTCTCCTACAGCCAGTGCCACATTAACCAGTGGATTGGAACCACGTGTACCCCACAGGTGCTGCTGCAGGCTCCTGTGGGCTCTTCCCCACCCTGCCAAAGAGACAACTTTGGTTAGCACAACCATAAGCTTGTTCCCCACACAGACAGTCTGGGATGTGCCCTCCTCACCCCGTAGCTCAGAACACAGCTGTTTTACTGGTGGAGGCTTTTTTTGCAACAGAAGGTTGTACAGGTCCAGCTTTCCTCAGAAACCCTTCTCAGAACATGTCTACTGCAAACTTAAAACCAGCTGTTGATACAACTGTTAAGCTACTCAAGAGACTGCATGTTAGAGGTGGGTCATCCTGAACTGGAAATACATTTCCAGTGCATTTAGTTTATTCAGAAAAGGTCAACTGCAGTTCTGTAAACAGAACCTACCTCCAGCACTAAGGGTCGAAAGTCATGAAGTGAGCTGGAATATGCATTTCCTAATGGCAAATCCCTCAGTAATCTCAAAAACAGGAAATGAAACAAAAGCCCACAAATAAATTGTATTTCAGTTACTGGTCAGAATACTGGACATTTCTTCCCAGAACCTCTGACCTTTACTCAATATCTCATAGAAAATAAAGAATTGAGGGATTTCTGCTTAAGATCACATTTTCTTCTCCTATGCATATCTTCAGCTCTCATGCCAAAGATAAGAGTCAGAAAGAGAACAAAATGTGTTTCCCTCCAGAGTGCAGGTCACTCACCTTGCTCCTCCAGCTGCCTGGAAGGATGCCCCTTCTCCCACCCTCTCACCTGTGAAGTGCTACGTCCTGGCCTCAAGGGCTTCCACCTTGGCAGGTGCCTGCTTCTCTCTTTCCTCTTGTTATGCTGCTGCAGCAAAGGTCACTCAGATGTCTGACTCTTCTACCACCTTTGTGCCCTTCTACTCCACACCCATATAGCAGACTACAAAGATACCAAATGAATCAGGGCTTTCTCCTTCAAAGCAGCATAAGCTTTTAGAATTATTTTACCTAATTCTTGCCAATACCTACACTGAAAGATGTCATCATACTACCCTTAAATCACCTATTCATGGCATCATTTGCCACGTGTTCACTGATTCATATGAACTTGCTCTGCTAGCCTCCCTCTCAAAGACAGGAGAATAGTATTAAGTATTAAAGTATCACTGAACCCCAAACTTAAGAATTTGTGTGTGTGTGTGTGAACATTTCAGTTAAACGTACTTTGGACTTTTTCCTCCTTACTCCTGGGGCATATTCTTCATCCATTTTTATTTTTACAGGAAACAACAGCCTAGTGTTTTTTCTGTGCCAGAAGAGTCTCCCTGTGTGCTATTAATGCTGCAGGTTCCTCGTGTTCCCTGCAAGTTCTCTCTAGCACACATCTGCAGAAGAGAGAGAAGAGGCTTGTAGAGAAGAGAGTTGGCATCCATTCCTCATGTCACCACTTGCTCAGAACTACTCTTCAGATTCATCTTTCTTGCTTTTTTATTCCTTTTCACTACTGCTGACTCTGAGAAAGATTAACCTACTTAAAATCTACTTAAGTTCAAGTTGATGCATCAAAATGTTTGAAATTTCTAAGGAAAGAAAGATTTAGAAAGACTGTTCTCGTTTTTCCAAAGTGCACACACACACAGAGCTTTCTCTAGTTAATACATTATTTCTTTCTTTCCAAGAATTTAATTGCTTGCAAATAGATTCTTTTCAGGGAAATGTGCTTGGTATAAAATCTTATACAGAGGTATAAGGTTCCTAAGCTAAATGTTTATCATCTTGTATTTCCTTTCATTTCTTAGTTTGAATCTGTAGGAACTTCCTAGGAAGTTAATGGATGCATAAGAAAAGTTTGTGTTAAATGATCCAAGTGTTTACTGTGAAAGATGGTTCCAAGCACCAGCCACCACACAGGGCTTAGACACAGGCAAATGCAGATGTGGCAGCACACAGAATAAACACAAGGTAAGTGGTGTTCTTGGCACGTATAATGTGTGTCTTTGGGGGCACCGGTATCCCTCCAGCCATGCTCTCAGATCAGCTTCCAGGAGCACCAGGCTCCCCCACAGTGCTAGGATAGATGGGACCTCCCAGACAACTGCAACTTGAACCTTGAGCAGATAAGCGAGGAAAATGGGCTGTTATGGAGCTTCTTCTAAAACAGATTAACCCACACGCAGGAAAAAAGGAAGCCTAGAAAAAGTCAGTTCTCCCATGCTAACTCATGTGACCTTCTGACAGGAAGGTAATATCTTGACCCCATCCATTTAGAAAGAGGAAGGAACAAAAACCATGCTTCAGTTAACAGGGGACATCACAGTGTTGACCACAAATAGAATCATTAAGGTTGGAACTGACCTTCAAGATCATCAAGTCCAACAATCTACCAAATACTATCAGGACCACTAAACCATGACCCGAAGAGACCAACACCCACCTCACTAACCTCCTTTCACGTAGTTGTAGAGATCAATAAGGTCTCCTCTCAGCTTCCTCCTCTCCAGACTAAACTACTCCAGGTCCTTCAGGTGCTCCCTATAAGACACTTTCTGCAGACCCTTTACCGGCTTCATTGCCCTTCTCTGAACTCACTCCACCACCTCAATGTCTTTTCTATACTGTGGCACCCAGAACTGAACACAGCACTCAAGCTGCAGCTTCACCAGTGGGCACATCACTTCTCTTCTCCTGCTGGACACACTGGATTTGATCCAGGCCAGGATGCTTTTGGCCTTCTTGGCTACCTGGGCACAATCCTTGCAAATATTTCTCTCATTCTGTTTCTGGAAAATTTACATGTAGGTGCACTAGGTAGTGCATTACATAGAATATTGTAGTTTTGGGGAAGAAAAAAAAACAACCAACCCACACAAAAATTAGTATTAGCTGAGGTTTGGTTTAGTTGTTTTTTACACAAATGCAGAAAGAGTTTCACATTTAGAAAGCCAAAGCCATGCATCTTAGACCATATTAGGTATCCATATTGAAACCACAGTCTATAGCTGGAGCTGCAAATATTCAAAGCCCTAAGAAATCACTTATTTACAGAGCCAAATTTTCACATTTTCATGTTCTAACTCACCCCCAGCCCCCTTTTTTCTCTTCAGTTGCACAACACTTTAGAATTTGTTTTAAAGTACTGTTTCATCTAAGATTAGATTTGATTTCACACTTTGCTCACATACCACTACAGAATGATTCAAAATTTGTCCATCCCATAGCAAATCCATCCAGAAGCATGAAATAATTTACACTCTGGCATAAAACACTTCTCATTTCTAAGCCTTATGTGAGGCAGCATGGTCATTGTTTTGAAACAGTGGGAGTTATCCCTCACAGCAGTGCAACCCCCAAGCTTCTGATACCAAAACTGATACTTAAACAGCAGAAGCCATGACATCTATTTTCCCCTCTGTCAGGTGAAAAGCAGAATACAGGTATCTTAAAATAGGGCAAAACTCTAGATAGATTTAAAAGTGTTTTCAGGTTCTAGAAAAACACCTGGACCAAACCTTTGACAACAGCCAAGAGAAACCCTAGTTTAGATATGCTGAGTGTGTAAGTGACTGAAAAACTGAACTTAACCTAGAAGTCCTCTGAAAACGAATGCCTACTGTGCTATGTATTCACAGTTAGTAGCAGCAAGACCCCCCCTCCCAAAATAAACCTGGCTGCAGAGACAGACACAGTTTGGAAGGTGGGGACACATCAGCCTAATACCTCTTGTTCCACATTCACTGCTCTCCCAGCTTATTGCCTGGTTTAAGCTCACTGTATAACAAACATCTCTTCCCTTGTACAGCTACCCACACAAACACACTCCTATCAGAGCATTACAGAGGTATTGGTATCTAAAGGAGTTTGAGTACCTTTTGATAAAGAGGTGCTAAAAAAGAAAAAGAACAGTGGCTTACACCCTGCACACCACCAGAAAGGTATCATACCCCCCAACCTCTCCACCCTCAGGAGTTACTCTCATGCTTCCCCTCTCCCTCCCTGAGTGGAAGCCTTTTAAACTACTTTTAATAACCCACTCCAGCCACATACCTGCCTATAAAACAACACAGCACCTCACCTATTCATGTTAAGGAGGCTTCTTTGTTTATCACTCTCCCAACAGCAACTTGCAAAGCCAGTTCTTACTTGAAGGGCATGAAGAGAATGGAAATTTGCAATCCTGACCAGCCACCAAGGCCAAGTATGGAGCCTCTGTTCAGGCTGCTACTAGAAGGAAACAAAAGCCCGTGTCAACAGAGAGGACTGATTTAAAAGGTGTTTGCTTTTTATAGCTGTGCACTCTATGGCACTACTTGGTAAATAAAAATGTGCCATTAAATAGCTATCCATTAGCAATTCTGTAGTTGATGGGTACCTAATTATTTCTCTGACCTAAAAAAAAAAATTTTTTTTTTTTTTTTTTNAAGGCAAATAAGCTGGAAACACAGCAATTATCTGAATGGATAGAGCTTGATTCTGCTCCAGCCACCCTCTGCAACCTCAGCAAAGGCAGAAAGGGTGACAGAAAGCTAAGACTGTACCTTAAGTGTTTAAAGGTGACTCACAAATCACGTGCCTGAATATGGCAGAAATTTCTGTTAGTACTGAGGTGCAGCTCTGACCTCACAGAAACCAATGGAAGATTCACAGTGGGTTTCAGGACATCCAGGAGGTCTCTTCAATGGGACCTGGGAGACAGCAGTGGAGGTGCTAACTATTTCTGATGTGGTCTCTTGACAAGGTGAAATCTCATTATCTGCATCTCTTCTAAAATACTCTGCTTTCATTTTATTCAGTATTAACTGAGTCTTTATTACCATGGCAAAATGAGGCTCCTGTTCACGGACCATCACATCCCTCCCTCATAAAACCTCCACAAAATGGAGCATAAATAATGCCAGTAGTACCCTTGAAGGCCCTTTACACCATCAGGTGCCTGCATAATGCTGATTAAATGATCTCCTCGACATGGTGAGCAAATGACAACGCAAGGGACTGCATTCTTACGGTGCTGTATTTGATGCTTTGGAAGTACAGTGGCAGACCTTTTAAAAGGTATTTGGTTAAACCAACACAAACATTGCTAATTCTGCATATGCTGTACATTGAAATTGCTACAGGAAAATGCTTAGCAAGATGAAAGTACTAAGGTTATCTCCGAGGTGTAACTTACACGTTTAGCAGCCAACACCTGCAAAGTATGGGAAGATCAGACCACAAACAGAGACTGTACTAGGACTAACCTGTACAAAACATCACAGAGATACCCTCCAGTCAACACAACATAGCTAGGATTTTTCTGAAAATACAAGAACAGATATTGTATACAGGTCTAAGAAATTAATCTTCAGGGCACTTTCTCCCCACTCATTGGGTGAAGTTAAGAACACAGGGCTTCGACAGGTTCCCTTGGGTCAAAAAATCCCATTTCCTGCACATCAGGACAGCACATAAGCACATCAGGTATCTAAACCTATACCCTCCACCCTCCCACAGCCCCCCCAGCAGCACCCAGGTCCTAGAATGATGGGAAGAAAGTGAAGAAGCATCAGTGAGAGAAGAGTGGGCAAAACTCGAAGAGTGGAAGGAGAATTACAACAATGCTCGAGGACAAAGCTGGCCATGAAAGGGATGCAGTGAAAGGACAGTGAGCAAGGAGAAAGGACAACCAATCCCTAATTGGGTTAAAATACAGAGGAATCTCCCTGTTGCCAGAAAATAAATCAAAGGTGAAGGGACAATGTTGTAGAAGGTCCCTCCTGTAGCTCCTTCTGCTTGACACCTCTCTCTGGCTCAGAGGCATGGAAAACAACAAAGGGTCTTAAGACAGCAATATATTCTTAAAAATCTCAAAATGTATGGGATTTCCATTAATTTGCACCATAAAAATTTCTCTTTTGGTTCCAACTCCAATACAGAAGATAGGTAAAGACCAAATACGGAAAAGAAGGAAGATTTAAAAATAAATGAAATATGGGAAACAGACAGAACCTCCATTAAATTTAACTTAAATGGAAAGGAGCTGAATTTGTGAAAACAACAATAAGAGGGGTCTTCCCTAAAGCACATCCCTAAAAGATCTCCCACATGCAGAGTGAAGCAGCAGCATCTTTTCAGCATGGCATTGGAGCAGCTGCTAAGTCTGTTCTGATACTGTAATCACTCTGTTAACCAGAAATCCCCAAGACATCTCTCAGTTACATAACTTTTTTCTTTTTTTAAGACGCTTTAGAAATAAAGACCTTCTCCATTTGATCTACATGGTATTTTAGTTCAAATGATGAGTCTGGTGCTGTAATTCTTACACTCATTAATGCAGCCTATATTCAAAACCAAAACCTGCTCTAGGAACTATGGTTTCTGTATATCTAGGAGCTGTGTTTCCCACAAGAATGCTGAAAATAAGGATAAATTTAAACCTTTCCGTGTTCACTGAAACACCTAATGAAAAAACTGCCTCCTAAAGCACTAAGTGGCAGCTTGTTATTGCTGATGAAGACAGCAGAGCTCCTCTGCAAATACAACAAATGCTGTTTCAGCTATGGCCCTGAATCAAAGAATCAGCATGTTGTTCATTCACAAAGAAAAGTGATGGGATTTGTATAGCCTACAAGTGCCTAAATGTTGTATTTATGCCACCGAAGTGCAAAGCTGTCCAGAACAGGATTCTTTTCTCACTGAGGTCAGGACAGCTTCTTACTCAAATGGAAGCAAATTAAACTCTGCCACCTCTGAGCTGGTAGACCAGACAAGAGGCCCTATTGCATCTAGAGCTTTAGAAGCTAAAATAAAGCAACCTGGCTTAAAAAACCACAAGTGAAGCAGTACATTATATGACAGCTGTGTGCTGCCTCTGAAAGCAGACATGTGCCACCATCATTAGAAAGCACAAATAAACATATTTGGTCAGGCTGACACGCTAGCACCATTTTATTGCTCTTGACTGTTTGAGCCAACAAAACCTCAAAGAGGCAACATGGAAGCCATGCAGATTTCAACCACAGCTTACTTCTGGAACTGCCAAAACGGGAAGGGAATAGCCTCTCCCCCACATTTTTAATCAGCTTAGAAACAAAACACAGGGGTGTTTTCTCACCATCTCACATCACTGAACAAACAGTAATGCTTTTATCTTGAAACAAATGATGCTACAGGAAACGACACAGTCATCAGGGCAATGGGAGGAAATTATCACCAAGCTACTCCTTAGTCTGTCAGTAGAGCCTGTAGCTTCACATTTGGGCTCCACCAGGCCAGTGCCCCAGGCACAGACACACCACATACACCTGACACTACACCAGTGCCCACCCTTAGACAAACCACTCAATACTGCATGATGGTTCTTTGTGATTTACACATGCTGATACATCTATTGCCATTAGTGCCGTTCAGACCACTACTGGCAGTAACTGGAAGCACCGAGTCCTAACCAGGACTTTAATCTGCTATTCACTTTGTACAGGGACTTTTGTAACTAAATCTTCTATACCCTGTATAGTACAAACTAGCAGGTGACCGCAGAGCGAACTCTGAGGAACATTTGTATGAACCTGAATTGAGACAAAGACTTAATTTCACCACGCTGAGTTTAAGACGTTGCCTTTTACCTACTAAATTAAGCAAGGGCAAGGCACTTCCCCATATTTATAGCACTGGAGTTCAACTATGCATTCAATTATCTGATATGCTGTTTAAACCCTGTCATTATATATGTCACCTAAGGAGAATGCAAAATGTAGCTCCCAGGCAAGTAAGACAGACATGGTAAATGGGAAAGATACAGACTTCCCCTAAAGGACTGCAATGCCCCAAGATGCCAGCTGTCCAGAATCTGCTGCAGAATCTGCACACAACTCTGGTGCATGGCAAGGACAAAGCGATGCTGATCAAAATGATCTCCTGGCTGGGGTTGAGGATTCGTTGATAGATGTGGGTGCCTGTGCACTCCAATTTCAAGTGCTCTCTTAACACAAACATGACTGATGAACCATCTTGCAATGTAGCACGGTGAGCAGTTATTTTTTCTCCTCTGGTTTTCTTCATTATGCATTATTTTCTGAAGTCTGAAGGACTGCAACATTTTGAAAGCCACACAAACCACACGGCCCCAAACCTGCAGAGGGACTTAATTCTGACACATATCAGGAAAAACCAGCAGAAAACAATTTGGTTAACTGCCCTCCTGCTCCCAGGGGGTGACAGGAGCATCCCTGCAACCTCTGGATGTGGCCCAGGGAGCCTGGCTGTCAGCCTGCCAGCAGTTGTGTCTCCTCTTCTGCAAAAGGCTGACAGAGTTGCAGAGAACTTTGCTGGGGAAGCAGGCAAGGAGGATAAATGCTCTCTCCTAGCACAAATACAGCTGTTTCCATAGATGCATGCCTGCAAAAATGCTGCTTTTTTTTCAAGCAGGAGTGTGAAATCTGAGTGGTCCTCCACATGCTGCCACTGCTTTTGGTAACCAAGGCCAGAAATTCTGAGAAAAGAAGAATTCTTTTATGACCTGGAAAAGTTTGTCAAGAAATGACAGTGAAACCAGGCTTCATCTGTACTTAACAGTCTGGGTCTAAAGGTCTAAAGGAAAACAACACAACTCAGGAAAGCCTCCATGACCAGGCGCGGACATGGAACTGTGGACCACCCCACTGATTAAGAAGTTGTCCAAACAGCAGGGCAGTAGAATTGTTTGCTTTATCCTGCTTTGTGCTGTGGGTCCAAATAGCTACAGACAGTGCAATTATAGATGGTCTACAGGGTAACAGGCACCGCACAGAGGTAAAGCTGCCAAGCACCAAAAGTGGCCAAGTTCCATTAATCACTGACAAAGCATCCTGATGCTAAATGCTTCACATTCATCCTTTCCTAGCTTTTCATTTTGCAGTTTATTATAAAGAGAGATTGGCTGCAGAACCTCAGTTAAACCCCTACACAAAGCCACATTTTTCAAACCGTCATCCCCAGCAGTCCTGTGCTGTCCTCATCATCCATAATCGTTCCTCCGTATTTACATCATGTACCTTAAGAACATTTGAAATTACTCTTCCAGCCCAGCTAACAAGCGCTCGTAGTAATTTGGACACTGGCACTGTCTATTCGCAGCAGGCAGATGCTACCATGCTCAGGAGAAGAGAGAGCTCTTTTTACTTTAGCATGTGAGCAGGCAAAGCTTTTCAGAACAAGCAGACACTAGAGAAACTTTTGCTCCTTGTTTTTGCTGCTCCCTGCCCCTTGCTCCTTGGAGGAACAGTGCTGTCTCCATTTGCAGCAGGGAGCCCACCTGAGGAGATGCAATGCCAAAGGGCAGCTGCCTTTCGACGGTCCCCACATGTTTATATGAGAAGTACAAATTCTTTATTGCATCTGGAAAGATGCCTGTACAAGTTCTACATCTCAGTGTATCAGAAAGCAGTATTTTTAAAGGCCAGCAGAATCCTTCCCTTGTATTAAAATGCTAGCTATCCTACAGATCAATTGCAATTACCTTATGACTCGCCTTCCAGCCGCAGTGTGGATTTTGAACAAATACATATTTTAACAAAGCAAGATGATAAGAAACCTTTGGGTTTCCACTCAACAGAGCACTCTAATCTCAAAGACTTGAGAGGTTTTTGTATCTCCCCTTGCCTCCCCATCGCATTGTTTGTGCCATCCTTTTCCTTAGACCGTACACACATTAGGAAATACTCACCAGCAAGCACTTCATTATCTTTGTTCCTCTGTCCACCCCACTTGATACTCCTCTGCCTTTCCCATGTCCACTGGCTCACAGTTCCACAGCCTGGCTCTCCCAGGTTTCTAAGGAATTGACTGCAGCTTACCATACAAAATCTCCTGCGGGCCCTTTTCGAGTTCAGCTCATGAATGCTTGGACCATTCTCCTCACCTACTTGAGTTTTTCATGTCTGCAAAATGCTCAGCCATTGCTTGTGTGCAAAACCACGGCACAGGAAAACATTTCACACAGTTTTCAGCTGCCACCACAGTGAGAGGGGATCTGGAAAGACCCGTGAATGGGATACAAACACCTCACAGCCCAGATCCCCGAGGCAGATACAGGGTGCATTCAGCAGCTGCTCCCTAAAGAATATGAAGGCAACCCAACTGGTTTATACAACAAAAGGCCCTGTAACTAAAGCACTGCTTTCTCAGCTGAGCCATGCAGAGATGGTTCTTCAGAAGTCACTTGGGTTCCTCACCACCATACCATTCCACAGCTCCACAGACAAGCTTTTCTGTACCACTTTTACTGAATTAACTGTCAGAGCCCAACAACAGCCAAATGTCTGAGTTGACAGGTAAAGGTGAAACAGCAGCCCAGATGTATCTCTGTTCACTGGAAATGCCTGCACCATTCATGACAGAGATGCATAGCAAAGATGTTTCCTGACAGGAGAAGCTTCCTGTTGATATTAGATAGATTAGTCCAGATTCTTCATTAGGGTAAGTGATCTGCAAAACGGAATTGAACTAGAGATTGACGTATAATGAAACTATCATCATTTTTAGCTACACTTACCCTTATCTTCTTCCCAGGACTTCAGCTACCTGGTGAAGTAGAAGGCCATGAGAGCTGGGAGAACATAAAGTGCCTTATGACACATCTGTCTGTTCATTTTCATGGTGAGAAAGCTGTAAATGCTGGCAGTAATGTCATAAAAATTACCAGGGACTTAGCATTGGGCAGTTCAAAAGAAAAGACGTATTTCAGTGTCAGTATTCAGAGGCTAATAGGATCATGAAAGCTCTTGCAATTTTCCTGCCATTCAGATGGAAGCCTCAGCTGTGCAAATTCAAAAGCAGCAGACTGCAGCAGCTGTAGATAAGAGAGTCAATGTACCTTGGCTCCCAAGTCAGGGTTATGGAAGTCCTAACTTAGTCCAGTACTTGTGCAGTCAGCATTTTGCAATTCAGTGGGCTGCCTGCTCTCCTAAAAGTTAGTGCTTCCCCAGAAACAGCCTCTAACTTCCATAGTGAAGAAGGAATAAATCTCTTGCCTCTTTGCTCAGCTCCATAGAGACTGAAATTTCCTGAAAGATTCAGCAATAAAGACACTAAAACAGGCCACAAAACTTCTCTTTGAGAGCTTATCATCCTCTGCTGCAGAAGCCACCCCTGTGGCAGAATGGCCCACTGTAAAGCATGCACAACTCCACCGCGACTGAGGCTGCTAGAGTTTGGAGTGGTTCCTGTGCTCAGCCCAGACTCAGCAAAGAACAAAAACATCTTGAAATGATCATGTCTTCATAAGTCGTCTTCCAGTCTAAAATTCAACAGAAGTTGCTCTCAGAACAAACACTGCAGGGCACCATCCAATGGTCCTCTGCTAAAACTCCAACTGCAGACCATGAGCATCTTGCATCAGTGGGAACTGAACCATTCTGTTGGGCTCTAGAGAGACACTTCATACACTAAATGCCTGTGCATTCATGATGCTAAGTATTTATCCAGGCTGGAGCTTCAATGCTTGAGTAACGAGCTGTAAAAACATGTCAGCAGAATTTGTGCTGAAGTTGCCAAGTGTCAAACTAGGATAGTGTTTAAACATTTGCAAATTTCGCTTATGATACAGCAGCATGAGGCAAATACACCACCATTAGCATTTCAAAAATAGTTTCTGAATGAAAGGAAGCTTTAAAAATAACTTTGTTTTCTCCTGGCATCCCTATGCTAATAGATTCTACTTTTAATTACAGAAGTCTCTGGTATGCAGGCACAAGGCGTCACCATCTCCTTATGCAATCTAAGTTCCTCTGGCAAAGCAAATCAGACCGTGGTCCACCTCTCACTTCTTCCCAACAAATCTGGGAGGCTTTTTGCACAGGTTGGTGGCTCATGTGGCTCCAGATGTCCACATTCCACTCACAGGTGACAGTAAGCTCATGAGGATGCCCACAAGAGAGCTCTTTCAAGTAAACTATGTCACAGAGCTGAGGAAGATGATTAACTTCCCTTATAAATTGCAGTACCATAATGTAGAACTGCAGAGGTGGCGAGTTCTAGTTACACAGGCCCTCCTTACCCAGAGGAGGCTTTGCTGTGTAGTGCCAACGCTTCTCCAGACAATTTTATGCATGTGTTGCAAAATGCTCTGAGATGTTCATCCTTCAGCACATTGTTTTTTTTTTCATCTTTTCCTCTCATCATATTCTCAGGTATCAAATCCAGGTCTGTGGTTTGTAAAGACTGCTACCTAATTCAAGAATTATCTACCCAGAAATCTGAATCAAATCAATCAAAGATGATTCATTTTGTGTCTATTAGTCAAAAGAAAACAACAAACAGCTGAGATGATCTAAAATTACAAACTTCAGATGAAGCAACACTAAATCTGAGTATGGCACTGAAACAAAAACCCCGGACAGGCAAGAATTCTGCAAGTAGGGGTCCCCATAAAGCAAGTGAATAACCTGACAGTTAATCTGGTCGGTCCAGCATAAATACACTGTGTCACTCTTCTCCTTCAGGAACTATAGATTCCCTAATACCTACTTCCGATAGTTTAACAGATTCCATTTACTTCCCAGCTCAAAACAGACAGAAGCACTGTGTTGGTCCACTGGTAGTAAAGAAACGGCAAAGTTTCTAAGTATTTTGGAGTTGGTAATTTTACAGGATTGCTATGTAAGAGAGGTCATTTAGTGTGGTGGTGCTAACAACAGTGTCTTGAAGAACCACTTCAGAGAACTTCAGTTTTTCTGCCCATGTTCACATCACGACAGGAGCAAGTGCTGTAACAGTGCCAGCCAGCAGAAAAGGAAGGAGACTCTACTGTAAAACCAGAATTAAGATGTACCCTGGTGACAAGACACAGCCCTTCCGTGCTACTGCAGAGCAATCAGCACTACAAAACATTGTGCCTAGTTTTAGCTTTAAGCTTTCTCATAACAATATATTTATGCACATGCTTATACATTTTAAGAAGTGAGGCCAAATGAATATAAACACATTAAGTTCCTTAACTTCAAAAGTAAAGGGCAAGTTAGGTCTTTTTACTTAATAACCCCACCCTACTCTGGAGGGGTTTGATCTTCATGAAATACCACTCACCCCTCTCTAGGAGATCCCTTCTTGACATGACTCAAACCAGCCAGCCAGAACTGCAGGTCACGCTGGAGAGCATGGGGTGCACTATGCCAAACAACACGTGTATCCAGTGCTCATCCTCAAATCCTGACCAACTTGTTTCCCTCTCAGCTGTGTGCTTCTGAGCACGGAAGCTGGCTCGTCCTACCATACAGCAAGCCTAACTTGTGCTCCAGAGTATGGCATCCAGAGAGCTCTCCTCATCTTTCTGCTGGAACCCAGATGCAAAATCCTCAGTGTTCCCAGGACAGTCAGTTGCCAAGCTGCAGCCCTTCATAGCCTACACCTGGTAGGAAAACTATGCCCTGACACACAGCAACTCCAGGTGTCAGATCCCAGAGCACTTACCCTGCCAAGGGTGTAAGCTGCATTACTCACCACTGCTAAAATAATTGGCTGTGTAGATTTGAAACCCTGAGGTTTTTACTCCATCACCAGCTCACAAAAAACAAACAAAACAAAACAACAACAAACACAAAACCAAACAAAAAAACCCCACCACCAACTCAACAACAAAACCCCAAAAGCCAGACATATGAAAGAAAAAAAAAAATGTAGGCAGGAAGACATTCCTTTTAGTCAAATCATGTGGGCAAACTGCACAGACAGGAAACCTCCCATTTTGTGTACACTGGGGATATACCTCTGGGTAGGGGCACCTTTAAAGCAGTGCTGGCTGGAAGATACAGTCTAGCAAGGGTTTGTGCATCTTCAGATGGTATAACCAGACCTGAATAGTAAAAATCCTGTAGGAAGTGCAATAACACATACTGCTAGTTTTCTGTTTTAATTCTAGCCCAGGAAAGCGTCAGTTAATTTCAGAGGCCTGGGATGCTTTTCAGTTCAGAGGCTCTGAAATTTTGGAGGGAAGAAGGGAAGGGTCTTCTTACGCTCAGGCTCTGAGCAGCTGGTGCCCAACAGGAGCAGCCACACCATCGAGGCAGAGAGTGCACTTTCATGGGTGGCTTAAACCAGATCCAAGCCCAAACTCCTCCCGCACGGGCTGTTCTCATCACGCCTGTGACTCCCCAGCCTCAACCCACACATTTCCACACACTATCTTGTGTCAGCAGTGCAATCCCACAGCAACACAGTAAAGCAGAAACTGATCCAAGCTCATATTTGGCACTTAGTGTGTGCTAAAGTACATGCAATTATTGATGGTGCAAACTTCTACCTAAGAGCCAGCAACATCCCCGAAGGACTATCAGGGGACACTTTACCCCACACAACCAATAGAATTTCTCTAGGAGTTTCAGAAATTTTTTGTCTGTATTTAATTTATCTTCCTACTTATTGATACTCACAGATCCCATCACCAGTATTTATCAACAGATTACACACCAGTCCTTCTCTAAAGCTGCCAGATATTATTATTGTGACCTTTTAGGAATGAGTACTAAGGAAATCTGCATAACACTCAGCTTTGGCCCTCATTTCATTAGAGCCAATGGGCAGGAGGAAAGACCTGTAGTGTTACACAGAACATACGTGATGCTATACAATTTTATGTCACACTGCACAACTATACATGGCTTAGGTAAATATTGCTATAAAGCGTTATATAGAACTGTTAAATTGGTACCCTCAACCACACCCCACCACAGGCTAGGGAAGAAGGCAGTGAGGACAACAGAAAGTGTTTCTATGGAAAATACCATCCATAAAGGGAGAGCCTAATCTGAATCAAATGTGAGACCAATCTCTTTCCTCCTCTCTCCTGCCCTGGAACTGGCCCTGCTGCTCAGGTCTACCACCGTCTGCCGGAGAAGACACACAGCCAGCTCAGGAGAAGCCCTGGAGGCTGCAGTGCTGAGCTCTGACAGCCCAGTACTGTTTGCAAAAACCCACTTCTTTAGCTGCAGGTCCCAGGCACTATGCCTGGAGGAGCACCGGCCAAAACAAGAGAGTGCAGTCCTGGCTGGTGCCTTGCACATCAGCCTGCCTGTTCAGGGAGACACAGCCTTTACCCTTCCCCACCGCCACAGCCCCTCCTTTGCAGAGGGGTCCAGCACAACCCACCACCCCTAAGCCCCCAGCCAACCAGAGCACAAGCTCCCTCCCTCCAGTAGCAGGAGGTGAATGGGGTTCCCTTGGACCCCCATCCACACCCCAGCCCTCTTCACACAGTGGTGAAGGTGCTGTGCCACGAGACACAGCCTGGTACAAGAGATGAGATTCAGCGTCAGGATTATGGTGCCGCTTTCATGTCCGGCCTTTACAGGTCCCCAGACAACACCAGCACCAGGCCTGAATTAAGCCTTATAAATGTAACCGCTGAATGGATTTTGTGGGCATAATTCCCAGGGTCTTTGAAAACAATGCATTCTGTCAAAATAGCATCAGAATGAAGCAGGCTCTATAAATGTCTAACAAAGCTCTGTTTGATGTGTCACATTCCAGGAAGCACAGCTCAGTATGATTTTATCTGTGCGTTGTCAGGCTCCTTGGGCCTTTTGCTGAAAAATTAATACAACTCCACAACAGGGGAGAAAATTCCTCTCTAACAAGTATGCAGACAGAAAAAAAAAAAAAAAAAGCTGGTCATGAAAAAAAGACCCACTATACCAAGTTTCTTGGGTGTCACATTAGGGATTTTCTTCCTTCAGTGATCTAAATGCTCACCTCCTAGAACCAGGGTCCTAGAATCGGGCCACTTGCAGTAACTAAAACATTTGTACCAATCACTCTGGTAGGGCAAAAACCAGAATGTGTTTTGTTAGATGCATCCCCTTCAACCTCCAGTATCTACGCATTGCCTAGTTTGCTTTTAGGGCATTAGTCACGATGATGATCTTACTGAAGTAAGTGGGAGCCCTCACAAGAGAGAAGGATTCTTCCTTTCTAAGGGCAGGATGCTTATGGCTCAGCATAAATTTAATTTTTCATGCCTGTGTAGGCCCACAGAAGCAAATAAGAGTATGTTCTTCTCTAATGACAGCGTACATCCAGGAGGAAAAAAACAAATCAGAAGAAAAAGAAGTCCTACACAAGCTTTTCAAGTGCAGAGAAATCTCTGTGTGATCATGACACAATGGCCAAAGTAGGTTAAACAAAAGGTCTATCTACTTGCTATGCTTTCTTTGTCAGATGCTAACACTGGAGACTTACAGGAGAGCATTAGGTCATGACAAGTGACATGCTGCTGGTACAGGCTCTGTGGACAGCTTTGAGGTATCTGTGACTGAGAGACTTCCTGGGCCAGCAATGGAAGGTTTGTGGTTAATAGGTAATCAATTTTTTTTATCATGATTTTGTTTTTTTGGAACGAGCTCTGCTTTTGACATTCCTAACAAAACATATTTGGCAATGTATTTAAGTTGAATTACTTCTTGTATGAAAAAAATATTTACTCTTTGGTCCTGAAACTGCCACATGACAGTTTAATTTGAAGTATCTTATCTATTTTATAGGAAAAAAAAAAAAAAGCATTTGTTTCCAGTCTATTTCAGTTATGATTCTCTTGGTTTGTAGAGCTTTGCATCTCCTTTCTGTGGTCTCTTTTCTGGGATGAAGAACCTTCACATTGGAAGCCTGTAGTTGTTTAGAAGTCACGCCCCACTGTGCCCTTCCAGTACCACGAAGACTAGTCCCACCTGACTTAGATGAGATGTCCAGCTATCTCACAGACTGAGTTGCTGCTTAGAAGATTTGAAAGCATATGAAGAGCTGACAAATCGCTTCACCTTGCTCAAAGCAACGCTTAGCACATGCCTTGTGGCCATTACTAATAGCTGAAAGCAATCAGCATCCACCAGTACGTGAAGGCCACATGCTCTCCGCATCTAAAGTTCCAGCTCAACTAACAAAATTACACCCATGACAGTCTGGTTTGTTCTGTTTAATGGTTTCTTAGAAGAGTATCACCTAAACCTTCATTCCTGATAAGGGTGTGAAGAGTCAGAGCATTTGCACATCTTAGTATTTCAATGCCCCACGTGGCTTTCATGACAGGGTAGAATTATCATTTTTTCTTCTTTTATTTATTTATATTAAAATTTAAATGTCATTGCTGAGCCCAGGAATGAAATGTTTCATTTGCCAGCCAGGTACCTACTGAACTGCAAGTGCAGCCATGGCAGCCCACCAGCATGCTGGGCTCCTCCCTCTGTTCAATCTGCTTTCCGCGACTGAAACTTGTTTGTTATCTGTGGTGTTGGTACAGGTGCCAAATCAAATGGGAAGGATGGGAAGAGCCTGCCCAGCATTTCCCCACTGTCCTGCTTACTATCTGTTCTGGAACAGATGCTGACATACACCCTTCACACATGTCCCCAGCAAACAAGGTGAACTAGTATACAAAACCCAAACAAAAAAAAAAAACAACAAACCACAACCAAACCAAACCAAACAAAAAAAAAACCAAAACGAAAGTTGTGATCATTTTGCTTCAGGGCAGCAAGCTGAAATACCTTCCCATGGAAGTTAGAGAGGATATGGTGGAAGAGGGAAGTGTTTAATTAAAGCTGACAGGAAAGGATGCTGCCCTTCCAAGAAGGTGAGTACCCCTAGCAGGGCCTCAGAAATGTTCATTTAAATGATAATCTCCCCCAGAGCTTGAACACAGAAAGAACCCTTTCAGCCCATGGATGCTGAGCCAGTTGAGCTAAAGAACCATGTCTTTTGTGCTCCCAATTTCCCATTTTCCAAGATTTGTTAAAAATCAACATTATTGTTCCAGAGAGTGCTGCAGGCAGCTTCCTGAGCTCCCTGGGCATTACTTGTCAACACCACAGGATTTCCAAACACCTGAGCAGATGCTGCCTCACCACCTCTGCTCCCACTCAGGACCACCTTCCCTTTCCACAAACCCCACCACACAAGGGGAGAGGAGACATCCTGCCCTTCAGCAAGAGAGAAATTGCCCCTGCGAAGCTATGCTGCTTCTGTAGCATTGTTTATAATTCTACCACATATCTCCCCTTACACTTTAATGAGCTCTCTGGAAAGTGCCATTTAGCCTGTTCTCTCCAGAGACTGAGTGGCCTGTAACAAATCCCCATCTCCATCCTGTGTTTACTTAAATATACAGCAGACAAAAGAGCTTTCAATACTTAACTTTTATAAATACTACCTTACAGAGACAGCTCCTTGTGTATTGGCACATTATCTTCTCGTGTAGGCACACAGCTCTGTGAGTGTATATATAGTCCTGAGCGTATGTGAACAGGCAATTGTGGCTTCTCACATAGGGATATGGAAGGGAGATTAACCTCACGCTGATCAAATAAGGGACTGCTTTGAAGTACTTCATACACATACTTAGCATAATGCAGCTTGCATCCTGACTGGAGCTTCCAGAAACTACCAGAACACAAAGAAATTATAAAGACAGTATTTCTATAAATAAGAGAGTCATGTTTTCTGTTTTACACAGCACCAGTATTTTAACTCAATGACCTTGCACCTAATTTTTCCAAAATTTGACATTTAATTATCATCAATTCCACATATTACTTCTTCTTGCCATCACATCAGAAAGCAGCTCTCTGCACAAGATAGCTTTAATCTCTAAGTGTGTGTGCACACATGCATCCTACAGAAGAATTTGCATGATCAGGTAATTGATAAAGGACACTGCAATAGGTGCACCTTTGCCAGCTCTGTGCTGGCTTGCCAGGCACTTGACTGGAACTACTACTAGCTACTGCTACACATGCTCATGGATGTTGTTGTCTCATGCCTTTAATGGTCATTTGTAGTCCAAAAGAAAATGTAAAGGCAGCTAGAAGGGGCAACAGACACCCTTCTGTTAGTTTTACAGACACACAGGAATAAATACAGTAAATAACATATCATGGTTCATACCCATCTTTTGCATTATGCAAGCAACAAGACTCCTTTCTTGTTCCAGAAAACTTCCAGTCTCTCTTCCAAATTCCAAAATAGCAAAGAGTATACAGTTAAATTTGAAGAATTGCAGCACAAACTTTTTAAACCTTTGCTCTCACCTCCAACCTTTAGGATACTTCTGTCATTTCCGAGATGGCAAGTAGCCTGCACCTACACCTAGCACTAACTAAAGCTGTGCCTTCTGATACTTGTCCTTTCACCCTCACCTATCACTTTCCCTCCTCTCACTTGAAGGAGTACGCTCAAACTCCCTGATGAGCTGGAGTAAAGATGAAAACCAGTCAGTACTTAAGCAAAACTGTGCCCATTGTATTTATTTAGGCAGCTTCTCTGAACTGACTGATCATATTTGCATGAGCGCTCCTCATCCGGACTAGCTGAACGCTACAGAAAAATCAAAAGGATATTTGTAGACAACAGGATCATTGCTTCTTAAGTGAACATCTGCTATTAAAAGCTATCTCCCAAGTGAGCCAAATCTTGCTTGCTTTGGTCACACAAATAGTTTTATTGCCTTCAGTAAAACTATTTGTGCAAAGCAGACAGAAGTTGACCTCTGCCAGTAACTACGTGCCATGTCCCTGCAGGCTGCTCTTGATACTTTGGTGATCTCATGCACTGCAGTTTTAAAGTACTAATAGTTTAAACAGAAAGATTTAAAAAGAAAGACACTAAGGAAAACAAGTTCCTGCTATCACATGCAACCCTAAAGAAGAGAGACAGAAAAGAACAGCAGATAATAAAGCATAAGACTGTTTTATTAACAGAATGTTTCTACCACATTTCAGTGACAGTTTTGCATAAATAAAATTTCTCTCAATACTGTTTTTCTTCCCAGTGCTTAAAATGGGAAAACTCTACAAACTCAGCCCTCTCGTGTGGGTTCCCAAAACCATTCTGTGGCTTGTGAACAGCAAGTCATTGCTGGGCTGGGACATGGGGTGGGAAGTTACTGCAAAGGGAAGCTGTAAAGTGAGCCCAATCCCACCAGCTGACAAATCTGCACTCTCTTAAGGGATTTAAAAAAAACAGGTTTGACATCAAACCCTCACACTGTTGTGCGCTGCACAGATCATAGAATGGTTTAGGTTGGAAGTGACCTCCAAAGGTCATCTGGTCGAACTCCCCTGCAGCAAGCAGGGACATCTTTAACTAGTGCAGGTTGTTCAGAGCCTCATAAAGCCTGACCTTGAATGTCTCTAGGGATGGGGCCTCCCTCTGTCACCACCTTGGGCAACCTGTTCCAGTGCTCCACCACCCTCACAGTAAAGAACTTCTTCCTAATGTTCAATCTAAATCTACCCTTATCTATTTTAAAAATCATTGCTCCTTGTCCTGTTGCTACATGCCCTTGTAAACAGTCCCTCCACAGCTTTCTTGTAGGCTCCCTTCAGTTACTGGAAGGTCACAATAAGGTGTCTCAGATGTGTGACTTCATACAACACCTGGCATTCTTCAAATATCTTAGTTCCAAACTGCATACACATAACTTCTCCCTTCTACTGCCAGCTCAGGCTGCTGCAATGGCCACTCTTGGATAACCATCTTTACTGCTTCCCTTGCATTTGTACAATTGATGAGTGATAAATCTAATGCTTATGAACAAAGAGATTAACTGCACGGTGGTGTGGCAGTGCTGAACTCCTCCACTAAGCTATAAAACACACTAGTCCTGCACTGACACCTCAGCTGTAATGCCACATCCTCTCAGAGCTGGACTCCCTCTCTACCTGTATTTTAGTCCAAGCCTGCCTTTTTGTTTAAGCAAATATTGGAGAACAGCCCACTGCTTCACAGATGGGTACATACAGCATGAGTACACTCCACCTCTGAAAAGTGCTGTCATTGCCCAGCTGATTCATTCAGAAATTACCCAAGGATTCAAACGTGCTCCAGTCACAACAAGAGCTGGATAATTCCTCAGAAAGTGACAGCAAATCCCCTAAATGGCAGTCTCCCTGTTCAGCCTCCCTGGGAAAGAGTGTGTTTGCTGCTAATCCTTTGAAGAGGTCCACCCCATGTTGGCTAGTAAGGATCCATGACATTACAATAAAGAAAAAAAAATGTCATCTGCAAAGTATTAGTTGCTTTACTTCTGATAAGAATAGCTGGTTTCATACATGACACACAAAATAGGTTTTAACAGTTACAGGATTTTAAGCAGTTTGACAAGCATCACATACCTACCACACCCTGGGTTCAGTGGGGGCTGCAGTGAATTCCCCGGATACTGGAGGGGGGCAGCAGTGGCACCTGGTTTATTAGGAAGCACCTAATGAAGGGAGGACAGTGAATAAGGGAACAGGAGGCTGGCTGAGAGATGGAGACAACTGTGTATTTGCAGGATTCCCAATTATCTCAAGGAGTCAGTTGACTACATCTCTCCCAGCTCCTTTTACGGTACTCTATGCCCAACTGGTAAAAACAGAAAATGAAAGGGAAATAACTGGAACACATGATACAACTAGTGGGAAATTACCAACTCCCTGACTTGCATCCCCTGTATGTGTTAAGTGGGTTACTGATAGCTCTTCTGAAGTCTAAATGAATTGACAGACATCCAGCTTAAAAAACACATACTAACTTGAAAGAGAAGGAAAAAAAAAAAAAAAAAAAAAAAAAAAAAAAAAAAAAAAACAATATA
>VWZY01013657.1:279496-362786 GCA_013399075.1 Chloroceryle aenea | reverse complement strand
AAAAAAAAAAAAAAGAAGAAAAAAAAGAAAATAAAGTATTTATTACTTCCTCATTATCCATCAACCTCCTTTTTTCCATGTTAATAAGAGAGGGAGGAAACATAGCTGTCTGACAATTTATTTGCTCTGGTTTATTGATTTCTCCTGCGAAGCCATGTTTCCCCAGACGGTGATGTCGTTTATTTCCATAGCAACTGTGTAACATCAGAGGACTACACCTAAACAGGTGGAGGAAAACCTTTAGGGAATGAGAATATTTTATGTTCCTGCAAATCTGCCTGCACCAGACAAGGGCTTTTAGATGTCTGAAAGCTATCACTGAATGGTCCTAGAAAAGTCTCAGCAGTGGCAGCACCATTAACCATTTTTCATTGGCAGTGGCCAAATCAAATTCAGATACACAAAGTCTTACTACTCCCCAGTCTGCACATACCACATTCAGAGAAGTGGTGGACACAGCTTTTCACCAGCCCACTCCAAACACCAAAGTCCCCCTTCTCAAAAAAAAAAAGGCAGTGCTCACCAAGTTACCAATGAACCCAGGTGCTTAGCAGCTTTTCAGAAGCAAGATTTACCCTTCCAGTTCAGTACTTAAAACCAAAGTCATCCAATCAGTGCCAGCCATCTCTGTCACACAGTGGGTTCTGCTTTCTCATTCTGCAGAAGAGATGTCACAGGGACAGAATTACACTCATTAGCTCTCTCAAAAGGTAGCTTTTACCCAAGTACCAGAGATTCAGGCCATCAAATCCTCCGAAGATCAACAAAGTCCTAGACATTTGGACCAGATGATCTTTCGAGGTCCCTTCCAACCCTAACATTCTGTGATTCTGATTCTGTGATATGGTATTGGTTCCTCTTCAGCAGTCATGGTATTTGAAATGAATCTGAACTTTCTTCCCTCGAGCTGGCCGATTTGTTTTTTTTTCTCCCCCAAAGGTACAATGGCCTTACAGCCACAAGAAAACACCCCTGCTCGAAGCCCTGCTGAAGGGCTGAAGTGTGCTGGTGTCAAGAAGAAGGATATGTCCCAAGGTCAGCCTTCAAGAGTAGATGGGCAGGCTGACTCACTCCCAAAGCACTCACCCCCTGACTCTTATGCTCATGTGAGTTACCAGCATATAAGGGGAAAACAGAGGTGCTCAGATGATCAGCACCTGACAGCAGCTGGGTAATGCAGAGCCCTTTTAGCATTGCTGGGTTGGATACAGACCCTGCCAGTTCCCCCACAGGCATACACAGTGTTTATTACACCCTGAAGATGACCAGATGCCATCAGGTCTTCCTACCATCAGTAAATATTATATAAGCAACTCTACTTCCATCACTGAAAAATACTTCTATAGTCTGTACTGATCAAGTACTCCAGGCTGATTTCTGCTTTGTATAAAAAGAGAGAAGGTGAACTGCTTTATGTGACCAAAAAGAAGAAAGAAAAGGTAAAAATAAATGTTGTTACATCTTTTTTTTTCTGTGAAAGTCAAGAGCTAAACACCATAAATCAGGTTCAGCTACTGACTCAGACAACAAAAGCACTAGATGGTAAATTGTTGCCTATTCAGTAGCTAAATCCATTACCATGAATTCCTCATCTAGTTCATCTTAGCAAACCATAAATGGAGGCTTTTGCTTCGAAAACTTCGAATTGCAACAGAAAAATGGTCTTTGCTTTTCCTATTAGCAAAGTATGTAAACTGAGATATATTTTGGGTATATTCAAGACTTCAATTATTCATTAGCTTAACTAATTAAACTGCAGTTCAGTAGAGGTAGTGTTTTTTTTTTAAAGTGACCTCAGAACTCATGGAGATACAGAGCAACAACCAACAGTGCAAATACATTTTTCTTTGTTCCTATTACCCCCACATTAGGCTGTGCATAAATCTTTTGACATTTAAGTACTTTCCCACAGAGGTAATACAGTATGGGTTCAGATTACTGCTGCCAATTATCAATATTTTCCATTTTTATGATCTCTGTATCCTTCGGAGGCTTTCCTCTGCTTTTTAATTCCATTGCCCATCCATTCTCTGTTCTCTCTTGCATTTGCAACCTGTTGATAACCATGATTTGATTTACACTGCCAGCACTGTCCCTCCTTGTGCCCTTCAGTCTGTGCTTAAACATAAACTATATTGACAGCTAGAGAGACTTCACTGACAGCTCTGCTTTCTGAGTTTAGCCTGGAAATATTTGGTATAGTCTCATGAAAGCACATAAACGAGGAGCTGACATCACAAAGGATGCTTCAGTGGCAGGAAGACTCCCTGACATACTCTGCATATAGTCCCACACTCTCAGATGTGCCCCAAAGACAGCATGGATATTGGAGGATACACAACAAATTTACATAGACTAGTAACTAGCCCTACCATAAAATGCTGATCTTCCTGCAGAAGGATACATAATTAGCCAATTAAACCCCTGGACCAGTTTAATGAATTGACTACTAACTCCTTGTTTGGTGTTGGAATTGTACCAGATATCCTGCACACTCAGGTGTTCAGCCTGTGCTCCATTGCCCTATTGCTACCATACAGCTACTGCTAGAAGGTCCCTCCCTTGATGGAAAAGCCTGCAGGGCTGCATCTCTTTCCTCCTTTTCCCAGGTACCCCAAGAAGTGACTGTTCGGCTTAGGGGAGAGACAGAGAAGGAACATCTCTTCTGGCCAAGGAAGATCTGTTACAGAAAGACATCAAAGGCTGTTCCTCCCAACTCCTGCAGAGATCCTGAAAAGAGATCTGTGCCAGACAATCAGGGCAGACAGTCAGGCGAGTATCTTTCCAGCTTCCAGAGGAGGTCGAGTGTACAGACATGATGCCTGGGGACTGATGCAGGGGCTCAGCCCCTGCTCACAGGGCCACCACATGCCAGAACACCCTGAGGCTGGCCAAAAAGTGCATTCTGAGGGCTAGGAACTTCCCTCCACCAGAAAAACATCTGCAACAGTACCACTGACAGGGTCTGCAGAGCCAATACTCAGGTGCACTGAAAAACTGTGATTTTCCAAAACAGAAATCCACACCTAGACAAGAAGTTATTTATCTGGCCAGGTTTTCAAACTCGGTTTCCATTAGAGCCACTGACTTGGAAGCTTAACCCTGCAAAGTCTTTGCTATTTCAGAGGTCACTCAGCACAGATCCTGACTCTGTGCGCAAACACTGATCACACCAGAGTGACAGGGTGCCTGCCCACAGCTCACCTGTGTCACCTGCTCCACCTGGCCTTTACTGAGCTCTGTGGGATGAAACATCTTGATCCACATTAACAATTGATTACTTAACAGATTATTCCACACGAAATATCAGAAATTAACTTCAGCTAATTCTTAGTTGTAATTCAATTTGAATTGAACTAATGTGATCGGTTTGGAATGCAAGAAGATCCTACCTTTTCCCCAGCTACTTGCCTGCTCTTACTTGTCACATAAATATCAAGATAATTGAGAAGCTCATTCTAACCCTAACTGACATTTGTATACAACACTATTCCTCTGCCACTATCCAAGAGCATAATGAATGTTGCAGTCTTTAAGATCATGCTGATATTGCCCAGAACAGGAAAGTGAAGCATTTTAAAAGAATTTCCAGTTCTCCATTTAAAATTAAGATGTGGAAAACTATTTTCATTTGTGCAATTAGCTACAACCCTAAGAATATTTTCCTACTGTATTCACTGAGCAACAGCAAGAGCTCAGCCAAAACAGGAGCAAAAACAAAGCAAGTTGAAGCAAGCCCATTTAAGTCTTGTTCTGTTCCTTTGCCTTTTGTGAGCAGAAGGACCACATATGACGGAGAACTACCAGACTCCTGAAATCAGATCAGTTCCTTTCAAAGAACATTTGTATTTTGTAAACCAATTAAACCACATGAATAGCACAAGCATGAATAGGCTTTTGTTTTATTCAAATTAAGATATTTTGGATTTGTGAAGATGCAAATAGATGTGACAAAAAAAGGTAACAAGGGTACAATAGAAAATTATGAAGCAGGGAGAAATTTAATTACATGCCTGTTTGACTGAAAGTTCAAGGCTCTTTTTATATTGCTTCGAATTTAAAAATTCACAGATCCCTTCCCTCTGTTTTCCAAATATGTTCAGGAAAACAAGCTGGTTGAATCTTCCAGGGCTTTTAATTTCAGCTGCATGCTGTTTGGATCCTTTTATTTCTGTGGAAATGCAAGACCAGTTCCAAGTCATGAACTAACACGCTTCCTTTTTATGAAAGCTGGATAAAACTCTGCAGTCCTCCCGCAACAGAAAAAACCTGCTGAATGTAACAGTGCCCAGTAACTCTTCTAAAAAAAAGAAAAGTAAGAAAATCTAAGCCAGCCAGCAGAGCTCTACAACACTGCACTTAATGGCTGAAAGAGGAATGCTCTCCATCAAATACTGGAAATTTCTAAAATGATCTTTCATTTCCATAAGCCAAACCCTTCCACTAGATTTAAAATAGAAGCTCCTACTGACACAAGCAACGGGTTCTGTTCGTAGCCCTGCTGCAGCCTGACTCTGTGGACCCAGCCATCTTCATGCTTATCAGATCCTGGGGTGCCCCAGCCTACTTCAGCACCACCCACTAATTCACTGGGATTTTTTTTTGCCAGATTGAAAGAAAACAAATCCAAATTAAACAAACAAGCAAAACCAGACACTGAGAGGTCAGTTTACAAAAACACATGCATGACAATAGCCTTCCTCATTTTTTGTTACCTCTGACACAGCAAAAACTGTCTATTTTGGCTGAATATCTTTGGAGATAGAGCTACTGTCTGTGCAGATCCCTTCAGGTCACCAGGCAGCTTGTTGATCATGCCCCCATACTTGGCACTGGGGAGGTCACACCTCAGGTACTGTGTTCAGTTCGGGCCTCTCTCCACAAGAAAGACATCGAGTTGCTAGAGCGAGTATAGAGCAGGGCTCATGCTGGTTTGGAGAAGAGCAGGCTGAGGGGAGACCTGATCGTTTTCTACAACTACCTGAAAGGCGGTTGTAGTGAGGTGGGTGTAGCCGCTTCTCTCCAGTAAATAACCACAGAACTAGAGGAAATGGCCTGAAGTTGCACCAGGGGAGGGTTAGACTAGATATTAGGAAGAATTTCTTTACTGAAAGAGTAGTTAGGTGCTGGAATGGACTGCTGAGTGAGGTGATGGAGCCACCATCCCTGGAGATATTAAAAAAATGTGTAGATGAGGCACTTCTGGACATGCTCTAGTGGGATGGTGAGGTGTTTGGGGTTTTTTTGGGGAGTTGGTGGCTGGGTGCGGTGATCTTAGAGGTTTTTTCCTACTGTGACAATTCTGTGATTCAGCCCCTGATGTCCTCCCACCTCCTGTCTGTTACGGGACACAAGCCAAAGAAGCTAATAGTGCAAAGTGCCAAGTATTTCCTGTGGATGAACTCCCTACATTGTCAGTTCTGAAAGGGAACACAGGAATACAGGCTGCTGTTATTGGAAGGATACTCATATAGGTCTTTATGTTTTCTTTTACCTCTCTATGAAACAAAAAGAAACTATACAAACAATGGCTTACAGCAAAGAGAGCAAGGCAGCTGCAAAAAATATGCCAAATATAGCCAGAACTACTTAACAGACATTTCAGCTTTCTCTGTGGAATCAGTTCCTTGTGGACTCCTGGCTCTTTGGCCCTGGCAGCACAAGCTGAATGCCACCCCTTGGAGCACCCCATCCATGGCCAATAAGGCCAGCTGCAACACAGGCAGCTGGTCACCAGTGCCAGCTTCTGCCTCCTGGCATACCGAGGACACAGATCAGCAAGGGCTGGATGAATCTCTGTTACTGCTGAAAATGGTCATCAGCTGAAAATGAGAAGAAAATAAAAATAGCAGAGGGGATGACAACATGAAACTGGCCTGACTTAAGAGTTCTGTGGAGGTTGCAGGTGACCTGTCTGCACAGGGTATATGAATCCAGCTGGCAGCAAGGACACAGCCCTGGCATGCTACTGTGTCATTGCTTCAGAGATAGCTTCTAGAAAGGAGATGCACTTGAAATAAACTAACCCAGAGGAGACTGCTGGGAAGTCATAGCCCACTGATCTGCACTGTGCAGTAGCTTTACAACTCTTGCAGGGTAATAAATGTGCTGCAATTAATACCAATGATCCTTGGAGCATATTAAAGCACATCTGGAGTGAATTAAAGCTGGTGACACTCATACAAAAGGAAAATTTCTGGGTTTTGACAATCTTCTTTAAAATGTAAACAATAAGCGAGGATTTGTCTCAGCAAGCATAAAGAAAACCCAACTGAATCTATCACCTTAGGCTTCACAGCTCATGTTTGTGGGGTGGAACTACTGTAGTTCTTAGTTTTCCTGTGGAATTTCCACTGGATAAAACCAATCTAACAATTATAATGGGTTAAATTCAAGGCCCTGATGAGGCGTCATGCCAGAAAAACTGCAGCTGGCCAAGGAAACTATTCCCAAACTTCTCAATGTGCAGTTCTCCACTACAGGGCCTGTGGATGATGGCTGACTGCTTTCAGAACAAGAGGTTGTACATCCAAGCATGAGACTCAAAGGGTCCTTGAATAAGCTTCATTCCCCCAATCCACCTGAATTACATTTGCATCACTCCTGCTAATCCCAGCAGAAAACATTCACATGGCAATGTGCAAGACATGGGCTACCACCAATATTTCTACAACAGTACTCACAATCAAAATCTCAGTCCGGTCATCTTCCACTAGGCAGGGGCACTGACAAATGAATGTTGCCGTTTAAAAAAGAAAATTAAATCATTCCCTCCATAGCAAAGAGGAGCCATTTAAAATGTAGGTTTCACTAGGGTTTTCGTGTTAGCTGTTGCTTGTAAATAGACACACTGAGAAGACAAGCCATGGCCTAGTATGTTCATGGCCACTGCTTAGTATGTTCATGCACTGGGAACATAACTTTGTCACCAGCTGATTTTCTCTTTTATAGCCAGGTTACATAAGACTTTCAAAACAATGGGTTCCTGTTAAAAATACAAATATTCAGAGTGGCATAAAAATCATTCTTATATACCTCGGTTACTTGATGGCATATTAACACTGATAAAGCACGTATACCTCGAGTAACATACATGTCCTATTTAGGGGATTATTTAAACAGTTTCCTGCTTGCACAAAGGAAGGAAAACCTGAATTTAGGAACTGCATAGAAGTAATTTAGAATTCTGTCTCAAAAAGGGCAATGCTAGCATAATTTGCCCTGCCTTTATTCAGCTTTGGTGTTCATAGGCTTTTGGCCATAACACCTCTGACAATCCATTTCAGGGGTACCTGTGGCACATCGGGGAGTAGCTGTGGAAGCCCAGTGTCCCTCTCCATGCATGCTCCACAGACCTCATAGACTACTTCTTGTGAGTCCACAGGAGGTTACTAAGAAAAGTGAACCTGATGCAGGGATCTCACCATCACTATCCACATCTGCCTCTCCGCTGGAGAGCTGTTACAGGTCTGCAGACTGGTAAGAATTGAAAACCTGTTACATGTTTTACCTTGTGTCAAAAATAGCCAGGCTTGCTGTCTTGAAATACAGGACCACCTTAAGCCAGTGGAAAATTGCTAAGCCTGGAGAAGTTCTTAACTTGCACCAGGCTTCAGCAAGGACTGCGGGCGAACAGTTTGCTTACCTGGACAAAGCACAGGACAGGGGTGGAGGTTTCAATTCTTACCAACAGGAGGGCCTCCGTCAGCCACCTCTCAAACCCATCCCCCTCTGTGCGACACAATGGCTGCATGAAGTCACCCAGAGCTGCAGCAGCATATTTCCAGTAAAGTCCCTCATGTTATCTGGGAAAATGTTAAGTCCTGCAGCATTAAAAAAAAAGGAAACCACAAGAAAACCAAAAAACTCTATCCCAGTTACATCTATTGGTATTACAGACTTTCTGCACAGAGAACAGGTAGGAGTTACTATCTTCCATGCAGTACAACTTCCTATTTACAAGTACTGCTCCTTCCTGCGTTTCCCTGTAGAATTCTCCAACAGCCTCAGGGTTAGATCTTGCTTCCACCAGCATTGGTGGGAAATCTGACACTGACCCCAGTGGGATCATGATTTCATCCTCTTTCGGAAGGGATCTTTGACCGAGTTGGTCCAGGAGGAACTATCAGTCTCTTGTCAGCACCAAAACTCCTCCCTTTAGAAAATTTCCATAATAACTTGGAGAAACTTTTTTTCCCCTATTAATTTTAGCCACGAGAGATGCTCTGTGGAAGCTGAACATTACATCTGCAAAATGTTCTCTGGAGTAATTGCAGAATTTAATGGCCCTCCGTTCCCCAAAGAGGCACTGCTGCCTGCCCAGAATTTGACAGTAGTTCTTTCAAATAGCTAGTATTGCACTTCTGCAGGCATAAATTCCAGCTCCCTTCACTCTTCCCAGTTAAAACCTTCTCTTTGGGTAAAGGAGCAGATGATCAAAAAGGACAGTTCTAGTCAACAGTCTAATTAATAATGACAACCCTAATAACACAGCCAATTCCATACAGTTTCCATCTTGGTGACTTCACACACATTCACTCAAAAATTTCTATAGTTGGGTAGTCAGAGAAATATTGATTATCTCATCGACTTCATTTTGTCTTTTATAAGCCAGGAAGTACCAGTGAAATTATGTGACTTGCCTGGAACAAAGCAGAGTCCAGAACTCAAATTTATTTTCACCTTCCAAATTGCTCAGGCCCCTTACAATTTCTAGTGGTGCACACAGCTGCTTTCCTCTTTTAAGCCATCTTTCGGTTTAGTTTAAAGAGAGACCATACATTAGGCAAAATATAACTCAGGAACACCTATGACCAAGCATTTCCACCAGTACTGACACCAGCTGAAAATATTTTACAAAGCAACTGCAGCCTAATACTTGCAACACTGTAAGGGAACTACAGTCCTTCAAATGGTTCACTTGCTCGCAGTTTGCCTGCTAAGTTTATTAGGAAAATGTTAAGCATTGCTGGTTGTCAAATTCAAACAAAAAATTAGTCAGTCTTCTACACTAGCTCCAGTCATTTGTACAGAAGGATGGAGACTTTTGTTATTACATCAAAGACCTTTCTGAGCTGAACATGATGTAAGTCATTCTGATACTTCTGGCATTTCATAGCCATTCCCATTTCTAAATGGATGTGACTCTCTTTCTACAGCCTCCAACATGCTAGTCTTTTAAGTAGCTGGATGTGACAATCAGAGGTGGTCAATGCCCTCCCTTACCTCCCCATAGGCAGGATTTACTGTAAATTTCAAAATTCACAACTCTCATTAAAAACAAAAACAAACTATGCAGACGGTAGGAGAGCAGAATATCTCCAGGAACACATCACACTCCACCCGCTTTACAAGGCAAACTCACAGATACAAAATTTAAGCCACTCCGCAAAGGGGGACTCACAATAGAGAGCTACAGCATAGAAAGAAGCACTAACTCACACCACACCATATTTCAAGACAATCCCCATATCCTGGGCTGTTGTAACAGTGGAACAAATGCTACTGTAGACTTTATAGAACAAAAGAAGTCTCCAGAGCTTCCTTTTCAAAACTCTGCCAATTATTGTTTCGGAGAGCAATGAGAAGCAAACATCAGTGAGTGCTTCTCTGGAACAGGCAGGCTTTGCAGAAGGTGTTGCAGAAGCCCTGAGTAGTGCATGAGATGAACACTTAACACCTTCCACTAGAGCAACGTGAAATCTCATTGAGAAAGTCCCTTTGCATGACCATCTTTCTCCCATCCCCTCATGCTGACCTGCAAGAGCTGCAGGATGAACAGCAGATGTTTATCCACCACCACCAATGCTTCAGCAGGTCCTTCATCTCCCAGAAGACAAAAATTGAGACAAGTCCATCAAAAACACTATGAAAAAAGCTTCGCATTCAAGAGAATAAAATCAATTCCTTCTTCAGTGGAAAATGCAAAGCAATGCAAATCACCCCTTTGCAGTCATGATGCAGTTTGCTGTGCTGACACATGTACACACACCCCCTCCCCCACTGTTGCTGTACAAACCAAGCTGTGAATATACAAAAAAGCCTGTACACCTGAACATAAACCTTTGGCACTACCTGTGTGCTCTGCATGGACATGGGAACTTTCAGATTTGCAGCTGGAATCAACCGGGAAGTCCAAGGTTTCACACATTTTGTGAAGACGATAAATTGTGAGGATTTTTCTGCATTTTCAGCCAGCACTTGTGTATCTCTTAACAACGAAGGTGCCAAAAGGCATGGCTCAGAGACAGAGGACTAACTGCCATTGCCGTTAGCAGTTTTCAGATTCAGTGCATAGATTTTGCTACATTACTAAAAAAAGGGCCCAAAGGCTCTACAGAAACAAAGCCCCTTGTACTCCGCGCTGTGCTGTGTATCATGCTGTAATACAAGAATGCCAAAAGGCCATTTCACATGGTTACATTATAAAGCTGACCAAGGTCTTGAATCTTAAAAAAAAAAAATCACATTGTGCAACAGAAAGAAAACTGTCCTCCTAGCAGCCTCCGAGTGAGACTCATGCTGTCCCTCCCCGTAGGAAAACGACACGAGAATGCACAGTCCTGTGCATTCTACAGCTTAGTCTGAATACAGGTTTTCATCACCTCTGTGTTTGGGAACAGCTGAATGAGCACCCTGCAGAAGTGTCGATATTGCAGCCAAGATGAACACTGGAGCAGAGACTCCCCTAAAATGGTACAAGACTGAAGATCCCAGCTCGTCCTGTTGGTAAGGGATTTCAGAAACACTTGCCTGAACTTTACATGTTTCTAGTACTTTAAGGTTAATTCATTAGCAGCAAGTCAACATGAATTTAAAAATCAAAACAAAACAAAACCCACAAACCTGGAAAAGGAAACTTTCTGAAGGATGGATACGGGAAGGTCTGCTTTTCCCTCTTCTGAAACTCTCCAGAGCATGAGGGATATCATCCTGTGATTTGTAGATGTTGAAGTCAGGGCCTCCAAAGTAGACTTTAGTCATATGCTATTTGCTGGAAATAAGGCACCACCTACACATGAAGCTTTTATCTACATAAACAGAAGCACAAATAATTGTGCTATCATGCTGAAAATTCCACTATATTAAAAAGAACAGGATGAGTAATACTTTCAGTCCTGGCCTAAAAGCAGTCCACAGTATTTCACTTCACCACATTCATTAAGGCTCCAAGATGTTTTTAAGCTTTCATAAAAGTAAAATTAATGGATATTGCTAAAACAATAGTATGATTTGATCATTAGCATAATAACAAAAAAGCCCTGTAAAGCACAAGAGCAAGCAGCAATGAGACTAGGAACTAGAAAGCATCATGCTTCCTATTACACTCAATTAAATAGTTAATCATGTCATATAATCACTTTTTAATCTCTTTAAACCAATGCAGCAGTATGATTAGTAATAAATTTGTTTTTATGAGAAAGCATCTGATGCATCCTTGGTTGCCAGGAATGAAAACTGTTTATGAAAAAGTAATTTATAGCAAAAGTTTATATGAAGTATACAGCTTCATGGATATCAAGCCGTATGAACAACAATTCAAAAGAGACAGAAACATGAATATGTTAAAGTTTAATATTAGTTCTTCATATTCAGGAGACATTTAATCTCTAGTTTGTAAAACTTTTAGCTATTCATTACAGTTCTACTGTTTCACAGTAGTTTATATCTTTTGGATTCTTCCAATATAGATGAAATCCTGCTCAGAATGTGCAATGGACACTATGCAGTTGGCAAGTTTTAAAAATCAGGACTGCATTGTGGACTCTATTCCCTTGCCATTAAAGAGGTAAAACAAAACTTGCAATAAAATTGAGCATAATCTACATGCCTCTGACAACAAAAAGTATACTTCCTAATCCTGTAGCCCAACAGGATTCAGTAGGAACGTAAACTCTTCCATCTCTTTTTCTAAACTTTAATCCCCATCCAGTGTGACGTGTACCAGCCTTAATCCCAACTCCATTGCCTCTTCAGGAATTTGAACTCCACCTTTTCACACATCCTGAGCCTAAACCTAACCCCAGCTGCCTCTGTGCACTGCACAGCTCATACACCGTGTCGGGTCTGAGCACAGGCAAATTCATCACAGCCAACAGCATCCCCAAACCTGGCAGTGCAAACCATGACAATTTCTCCCAAGACACAAACTTCACCTTGCTGCTTTTATCACACCTTTTCTCTTACTTCAATATGAATCCTACTCCTAACTACACCTAAATTACCAAACCGTTGCAAAACAATACATAAGGCATTTGTGTGTGACATCACCAGCATCCACACTACCAATGTGACACCTGCAGGGCTAAACATTATATTCAACTGCTTATCCTTTTTATACCCTGTACACCCTCATCTTCTCAACCACAACTCTGAAGCTTGTCTGGAATAAGAAAACAAGTGGTATTCATGTCAAAATGTGACATTCCCAGCTGCCAGTCACCTCCT
Organism: Chloroceryle aenea; assembly: GCA_013399075.1. Classification (NCBI taxonomy): domain Eukaryota; kingdom Metazoa; phylum Chordata; class Aves; order Coraciiformes; family Cerylidae; genus Chloroceryle; species Chloroceryle aenea. Next base: position 350,339 of record VWZY01013657.1, on the reverse strand, counting down.
CACCCACCCTAGCACACAATGTAAGACTCAAGCAGAAACCAAACAATTCTCTCACCCAAAATTGTACAAAAAAAAATTCTAACACTAAACAGAATCAAGTGATTGTTACCAAAAAAAGGAAAGGGGGCGGCAAAAAAAAAAAAAGCTTATTTAAGCACACCAAAGCCAGCCCACACTACACCTCTGGGACTACTTTTCCCATTGTTCTTCCTTGTTTAATAAGCCCTAATACTAATGCCAGTCTAATAAATGCCCAAATCACTACTTGTGGTTCACTTCACTGACAAAGTTTACCACAACTCTTCCTCCCAATTCAACTGGTATCCTAAAGGTGAGGACCACAAAAGATGTGGAAAGAAATCCAAAGTCTCACTCTTGTATTTTCAAAACTACCTCCATCCTTAAGGTACTCAGATCAGCAGCAGCTACACTGAAGATAAGCTGGCACGTTCATCCCCAGCACCAATTCTCATTCCACATCGGTGGTTCCTTGAAGATATAGGAAGAAAGGGGCCTCTGCTCTTTCCTCACTGCCCCGATGCACAGCAAACCTAAATACCCCTCGTCCTTCCTACCAAAACTAGTTCTTGTGCCACACAACCTGCTCCTGGAGGGCATTTAGGAAGAAATCAGTTGTCATCTTCTCAAGGGGTGAAAACGTGGCAGCTCTGACACCAGACTAGAAATAAAAAGGGGTGTCAGAGAAAGAAATCAGAGACACTGATGAATTTGTCTTTACTTCAGACTTAAAGCTGGGAGCAACTGTGAGAGCCTGCTGCATTGACTTTAGAAGCTATGGTAATTCTCTGTGCATTTCCACATGCTCCCAGGCCTTGGGCAGGATGATTAATGTGCCCTCTCGCACAGCTCTGTACAAACAGGAAGATAAAGACAGTGACAGATCGCTGTGGCTGAGACTCTCCTGGATGCCAGCAGCAGCTTTTGGAAAGTTGTAATTTCTTTAACCTGCAGATAAGGTCTGTCAGCATCCCTAGCTCTAGTTAAAACTCACAACTGCAGCTTCATGCAAGTAACTCTCAGCTGAGCAAGAGATCCTTTAACAAGGCAAAGCACTGATCAGGGCGAGAGCAAGAAGGTCAATCACAAAGTCATAAATGCTTAATTTAAATTTAAAAAAAAAATAGAAAAAAACCCAAATCTTTTGTATTTTTAACCTTGGAGTGTGTAGGACAGACCTACCTTCTCGGAAAGGACTAAGAGCCCATGACTTTCTTCCTGGCACATCCCCCTCCTGATTCTAAAAATCTCTGAACTCTACTAAGAATCTATTTCCTCTAGGAATCCTGATAACTAATAAAGGCAAGTCATTCGTGTTATCCTCTAGAAAAATCAAGGCCTCCTTTCAGATGTCTTACCTGCTCTGATAATCCTCACAAATTCAATCTGCATGCTTAATTAGCCTCTCTGCCCTCATGCTGCGCTGTTTACAAGCAGCACTCCTCATTACACAGTTATACCTCTATATTTCCTCTGCTTCTGAGTATACATTGTGCATTTTAACTCTTGAGATGCTGTTTCCCTTGCTGGTTGGGGTGCAAGACACACAGGTCAATACTTTGAAGAGACAGCCTACTACCTTCAGATCTGGTTTGCTCCATTAGATTTATGATCCAGCTCTTGAAATTCCTTTCCATAGAGCATTTCTGAAGTACCTGAAACCTACCATAGCTTCACCTGTGCAACTGTGAAAAGCTCTTTGATCTTAGAAGTAGAAGTGACCCTGGAAGCTCATGCAAACTTAAAAGGAAACAGATAAAGGGCTGGAGGGTGTGGAAGGTGGTATCTGAGAGTTGGATCAAAAGAATGATTTTTTTTTTCTATGAACATTTGTACCTGTTTTCTATCCTTTCTATTTGGGCATGGATTCAGAGTGCCTGTCTGCCTGCAGCTCTGCTCAGCCTCCAGTGTCCTGTCTCACACTCACGTGGTTCGGACCTGCAAGGGAAATGCCGCCTTGCAGATGGGGATTGGGGCAGACGCCTGCAAAGGTGCTGGAAGAATTAAGAGAGAGCACACAAGTAATACAGCAACATACTGCGAGAGACAAGAGTACTGTTAACATGGTACTCTTAATTTATCCTCTAGGTATAGATTAGTTGGCTATTTGTGTCCAGAATGGATCAGCAAAAGTTGGTTTGGGAAACAAATTGAACGCAATCTGCAAATAGCCCAGATGCTGCGCAATGCTTCTGATGGAACAGGACCAGAAATGACAAAATCATCTGAGCAAGATGGGCAAACCAAGAAGTAACCCTAGCCCTTTAATTACCTAAGCTTAGTACGTAACAATTTAATTTGCCTTTTCTTCATTTGCTTACTCTTTGCATCATGCTCACACGACAGATTTTTACTTGGACACATCCATAGCCCAAGCCAGTGGCATGGCGTGCCAAGGAATGCCATGCTTGTTTCTTAAAGGAGAAACACACATGCAAAGAGGCTGCAAGAACTCCTGAGTGTTTTCCTCAAGGCACTACTCGCGACTCCTTATGGATATCTCCACCATAAGTGGTCAGAGGGCATAAAAACTTTCCAGTTTTGTGAAATCTTTGGCACAGAACAGCAGCTTTGGACCTCTCCAAACTTGTGGGTTTCTGCAGGCCCAGAGCATCACTTCATGTCTCATTGTGGCCTCTCTCCTACAGCTGCTGCACTTTTTCTATTTTCACCATGACTTGAAAACCCAGCATGACCAGATCCATTTTTTGCTGTTACATGTAAATACTGACCCAGAACTACCTGCACTGATAGCCTACAAATAGTTTTTACATCAAGTCCATTTAAAATGTTATTCTTTGATTTATTTTTTGTTTGGATGGATGCTTGACCATTTTGATATGCTTCAGCTGTCAGTAAGAAACAGCATGATTTTATACTTGGGCCCAGCAGGTTCAGGTTGCATCACAGTACAGTCCCTGGGTGACCAAAGCTTGGAAAAAATTGTGTTAAAATCTATTAAAAAAAAATCTGCCTATTGGAAGATGGATCATGTGATGTGACACAGCACAAGGGCAATGAATGGGTTAGACCCAACCCCCTTCCAGCCTAGATACCTGACGATCGGCAGAACGTGGCTCAGCCTGAGTACAGCCTGAACCTTTCTCTAGCACACACCTTCGGCTTCTAGAAATCCAGAGCTTACAGGTTCCCATACAGATGGGGAAAAATGCATCTTTGCAGAGACAAAGAATTCTGCATGCAAGGCCCTAGTATTGATGTTCTTCCTCCAGCAGTCAACAAAATATGTTCCTCGCAAGTAGCAGCACTTTACAGACAAATAAAAGGGGTGACCCCTGCACCAAGCAGTTTCCAGTGGAATGAGAAAATATGCTAAAAGGCAGGGAAGTGGCACGAGAGAACTGACACAGTACAATGTCATGAGGAGAGCGCCTGCTTTCATGGTGCAAGCATCCTGCTATTTCCATGATTTAAAATGCTGGCAGAAGCCTTCAGGACCATGCCTGCCCCATTATCACTACCACACCAGCACAGCAAGCTGAACTTTCGCATGAATGATTCCCTTCTCTAAATCCTCTTTTTCCTTTGCTTGCAGTGCAATTGTTTCCACAAGATCTCATTACATATTAATAACCATTCATCCATCCCTTCTGATTTCCGATGGGAAATACCAGCTACATAGGGGTTGACAGAATAAGATTTTATGCACTGGTCTTAACATTTCACTCATGGTTCCAACTTCACCATGGTTTTTGAAGCAAGGAGAAAAGAAACAGCCTGGCATTCAGCCATGCTAACAATCTACTTGACTTTTTCTGAGGACTATAATCTAATTCTGTGCCTCCTTACATGAACCAAGAGTTTGACCTTTCAATTGTCACCTCATCCCTCTGCCAGCTACATTTTCCAGCCAACTATCTTTTTGAGCCTTTTCGTCTCCTCCCGTTTCAAGCAGGAGAGCTATTCACAACTAATGCAGTGGGCTTAATCACGATGCAGCCTCCTGCGATTAACAGGTGTGAAACTCAGATGAGGATACCGATGATAAGCATATGAACCACCATGGGAGAATTGTAATCATTTCACAGTCTTCTGCACTGGAGCTCTGGTTGGTGTCTCTCAGTAAAATGTAATGGCCAAATATACTGTATCTTTACAACCTTGTTCAATTCAACTGCTTACACCAAATGCAAACATGTATCACTGCAATTCTACTCAGTATCTTATTCTTTCTTCCTCTTTCCCTGGCACCAGACTGCATCATGACCCTGGTAGTTGCTAAATGAAAATGAACAGAATATGAATAGAGTTCAAACTCTTTGACCTGAGCCTTTTATTATGTGGTTGTTTGATTTCTCTGCTCTTCCCACTGTTCTCTCTTTGGAAATGGATCAATACTATATTTTCAACAAAATGAAAAGTAAGTCTGTGGAAAAACAAATATCCATCTCCATATCAGAAGGCAATTATGTCATTTTAGTGTCTCAGGTCCACAGGCAAGTTTGCCATCTGATAATAAGAAAAGCTAATTACTAGCCAAGGCTTGAGCATACTTACACCTCAGCTGCGCAAAACGATCGCTCTGAATCGAGATGCTCTATTAAAACAAACAGCCCTTTTAAACTTGAAAAGAAGTAGCATAAAGTGTACAAGTAAACAGACCATACTTACCAGTATATGAGATGCACACTTGTGAAGCAGACAGAGAAGAAAAAGACAATTCAGTTACCAACAGAAATATTTTCTATATTTAATGTGTTTTTATTAGCAACTCGTAAAATTAAAGCTTGAGTAGAATGTACTTTCTTGCGTGTAAGTAAAGGCCCTTCATAACTGCTTTTCATCCTTCAGTGGACTGCAGGGTTTATTTATAGTTCATTATTAAGGTGACCACAAAACCCACTTTCATTATCACAGGGCCACACAACCCTTTTTCACACACTCCACCTTCAGCCCCACCAAACACATCACTTCTTCACACATCTGGGAGTCACCAAGCATTTAAAACTTCCCCTTCCGTGTTCAAAGTACTTCCCACATATACCATGCTACACCACCTGATACTTCAATCTTTCAGAAAGTCTTTTCATTCTCTCTGCTCCATACCACACTGNAAAAAAAATCTATCTACCAGTGCTTCCAGTTTCCTCTGTGTTTCTCTGTCTTGAACTAGAAGAATATGAGAGAATACTGTAGACACTATACAGAAACCAAGTTGCCTACATGCTCATACATGAGTGGAACAACCTGACAGCTACCAAACATGTCTCTAGAGGATATCAGTATTTGCAGTTCTAAAGCAATTATTTTATTTAGACATGACTAGCTCATGCTTTCATGCTTCAGTTCATGAAGATGCCCAGAAAGACAGGACTGCAATGTCTTCTTCAAGTTAATGAGAGGTGATTTAAATTACAGTAACTTTCACTGTCAAGCAATAGCTTGCCATTAAACTGCAAATAATATTTCACACTGAAAAATACACAGAGTGGACTACAAAGAAAGGACATGTGTTCAAGAAAGTTATTCTTGAATAAAAGTATTCCTTAAGCTTGGAAGCTTCCGTCAGCAAGCCTGTCTTTTTTTTCTTTCTTTCTTTTTTTCCCCTGCAGCATTTAAAACTCTGCAAAACAGGTGTAAATGATCTTGGTGGATAAAAGGCAATTTTCAAATGTTAATGAATGCTGGGATTCTTCTGGAGAGTGCTGGTATCTCTGGTACCTTCAGTGCTGGCTGTCACCTTGTCAACAGAGTAAAACTGGAATCTGGCAGGATTCAGCAACGTTGGGAGGGGAGACATGACACACAGCAATAAACAAAAAACACATCAACTTCAATCCTTGGGATTGGGAATGCCAAGCTGCAGGTGAGGGCAGACACAGGAAAGACTGCAAAAGAAAGAGTATGAAGAGTAGCACCTTGTCCCAGACGCCAGCTCCCACCGAAACTGGCACTGCTGTCAGGAGGTGAAGAAAAGGACCTCTGCTTTTCCCCCAGCCCTTTAGCAACATATTCCCACCCCCTACACTCTTCCAGCACAAGCATTTACGTACCTACACAATGAGCCAGAAATAGCCCAACTACACAGTAAATTACTATGGATGGAGTCATCAAGGTCAAGGAGTAAAAGCAGAGAAAAGAGGAAGCATTTCCTCCTCCTCTCCAGTACCTGAAGGAGGAAGTAAAATACCTAAATTGCAACCCCAGCACATCCACACTTTCTTACCATGTCATACCTCCCTGTAACTGCAATTCTGCAGCATAACAACTGTCACTCACTGACAGACATAATTCATTAACTGGAAGAATGCCAAAAATGCTGACTAGCCCATCTCCACTGTTTTGCATGCAAGCATACCACTTTCAGTTCAGTTTTCATCTAAGACATCTTTGCATTAGAACACATATAAACATTGCTTACAATTCAATTTAAAATGCAGTCAACTGGAGATAAAGACACCTCCCAATCCCCCATGACAGCCGAGCAGTTGCCACCAAAGGGAACAAAAAAGAAGGTGAAAATCAAAATGTAATAACCTATGCTGTTGGGAGGTGAGCTCTTTAACCTCTTTCTGGCCAGTCCATTCCTCCTGACATTTAGCAGACAGCCAAAGCTTATAAGGGGAAGTAGTGGAAAGCCACTTTTCACCACTTATTGACCAGCAGGGTTCTGACTTTCATCATCACTCAGATGACAGACTGGCATGTTTTATAGCCAATAGTACTTCATATTATCTGTTCAAACACTTCTGTGTGTAAAAAGTAATAGGTAAAGGTAATTTATATCTACTAGTCTTAACAATAGCATCAAGACTTTTTTTTTTTAAGTATTATTTCCTCCTGAAAGAACATTTGCTTTTCTCCCCCAATATGTTAACATTTTTCAGAAACAAGTTCAGTCATTTACAGGTTTCCACTAAAAATCCACTTTAAGATTAAAATCTACTTTATCTACTAAAAATTATAATGCAGCTTTAGTGATGTGTCGCCAGTCTTCTGTATACTCATGACAACTTAAAAACCCTGAAGCTATTTAATACTTATGTTTGTTGGGACTTGTATACAAATAAATCCATCAGAAACCATCATCCTTATTTTCCTCCTTCTTTATGCTAGACCATCTGTGCAACCTACTGCACAGCTAGAGAAAACAAATAAAAGAAAGGAGATGCTTACTGGTGGCAGCAGCTTCAGCAGACAACATTTTTGAACTGAAGGAAAAAGTTAACACTTGCTTTGAGAGAAATCCAGCCCCTGTGCTCCTAAAATCGCCAGGTTTTGAAAGATGCATTGGGACTGGTCAAAGCCTAGAACAGTAGGGTTTTACCCAACAGGGTCAATTTGATGATACTTTTCCTGTCATCTGTACTGAGACTGATTAATAGATTCACACCACTAATTTGTTAGTCTTCCTTCTTCCTTAAATTTCCTGCTTCTCCTATTTGAAAGATGTATTAGCCTACCCAAAAGACAGAAGAGTTTTCCTAGTAGGCTGACCAATCTTAAGAGAATTATGAACTGAGGAAGCTTAACTGGACATTTATAAATGTTTAAATAATTTTTTCCCCACTACAATAGAATTTTTACTAAAACAATGTCTAGTTCAATTCAAAGGGTTTTGACTTCCCTGAAACCAGCTTTTAAAAACTATCATTTTAATCAGCCATTTACTCCCTTTTTCCCTCCAGTTTCATTTGAAACAACAGCTCACTTTTCATCTATCTTTATAAACTTTCTCAAAGACTGCCTCACAGTAAGGGCACCCGCAGCAAGCCATGTCCATTTACTGCTGCTCCCTCGGAGGAGCCCTAGTCGCTCTGCATACAGAGGGCTGTCTTCTGGGGAGCACAAGGTTTCTCTGCACAGCTCACCACTGTAAATCAGCTCCCCTCAGCTGAAAATGCACTAAATTAGAGACCATCTTTTCTCTCTCTATTAACACTAAATCTAGTTATTGAGAGACAGCACAGAACATTAGGCTTTCAAATGGGCAGTGAGTCATTTCTGCAAAGGCAGTTTGGGTCCCTCTTCCTCAAATATGTTTTTCTGGATAACTCTGTTTTAGAAGGCAAATAACATCCTTTAAAATCTTAGCAAATGCACTTCAGGAGACAGTGCTGGTTGCACCACCCCAGACCAGAAAAAGCCAGACTTCTGCTCCTACATGCACACCCCTCCTTTAAAATTTGCATTCATCTGTCCCTCACCCTTACTAGTAGTAAATTTAGCCAGCCCTCCAGCACCCTATCCATTCAGCTCCCCAGCCCAGCTGTGGAAGAGAAAGAGGCAAACAAGGAGCCCAAACTCCGAAGACCTGCCCGTTTCCCAGGGAGGAATCAGGCAAAGGAAGGGCAAGAACCATTCCCTCTGATGCCTCCAGCCTTGGCTGAGAAAAATCACTCCTCAGAAATAAGATGCCTCATCACAGGGAGGGCTACAACTGAACTGCCAAATGACTACAACAGTCTTCCTCTCTGGTTGTTAGATATGGAAACAACATAAATACAGCGGAAGCGTTATAGGAAACTCTTAATGAATTAGACTCCCAATTCTTAGTGAAGTGCTTATTAGAGCTACATTGTGTCTAAATCATTACATATGGTATTACAAATAAATTGAATGTAAGAGTAATACAAAGAAGATGGTTCCAGCAGTTTAAGCCCCTGCTTCCACATGTAAGCAAAACCGTGACTCTTCATCTAGACAGCAGTCTTGCAGGAATATAAATTGTGACTGCAGAAGCAGTGAATATTTCTTCCATATAAAACAAACCGTAAGATGAATGTCTGAAGGATCCCACAAGGTGACCTGAATCCAGCCCTCTCACTAATGTGATAAATGAATCCTGTAAAAGCGAGCCACGGTGGTGAACATTTTTGCTTATAGGAAGCTCTGGCACTGCTGTATTCTTTCTATTGCAACCTCCTTTATTAAAAAAATAAAATAAAAATTTGAAATCAAATTTTAAGGTCTGTTTTTAAGGGTAACACCCAAAAGAAATGTGCTACAGGGTTCCACATTTCAACCCTAAATTAAGGCCCAAAGTAAAGCAATTAGTTTAAGACCATTACGTAACATCCTGCCAAGGGTCCAGACCTGGGAAGGCAATGCTGGTGCCCAGGAGGATGGCAGTTCCTTCCCAGACTGCTGCCTACAGCCATCACTGAAGGGTTCTTCACCAGCAACTCGCTCCAGCAGTTAAGGTGCTCCTCAGACTATTCCATTCTCACACCCAGATACACCTGGGCATCTACTACAGCTACTGTGCATCCACTACCGCAGTGGCTAATTTCAAAGAATCTGAAAATGAAGTTTTTTGCTGAATGCTTGCTTGGCAAAATCTCTATGATTTTCATGAATAGTTTTTCAGTCCTTGATGACCAAATACTGAACAGTCTGGCTCTTGCGCTACACAAAAATAAAGTGTTCACATTTTCATCTAATAAACTTGGGAGGCAGAGGGGAACCCAATAAACATACCCTATATTTTGTCACAGATAAGAACTTAAGAATATCTACTCAGGCAAAAAGTTATTTTTCATCTAAAGATGTTCACCCAAAACTGCCAGCCATCTTCCCCATGCCATGCCCCAGGCAAGTTTGCAGCTCCTCCTTTTTATGATGACAGTGGTTTTACTGAGTCAAAACCAGATGTCAATTGAGTTTCAAGAGCTTATTTCAAAGATTTGTTTTCTTTTCATCTCATTTTTTGTACTGTTTCATTTTATCCTCTACCTAATTAATCTTCTCATTCACTGTGCTCTATTATCCCCAACTCTTTCAGTAAATACCCACCAGCTCAACCTACAACTACTCCATGTGGGAAGACCAGAACATTTACTAACTACCCTATAGTTATTCTCTGAAGTCAAATGAGTTTCTTAATGCAGGCTCACCAGCCTCTACAGAAACAGTCTGTTTTCAATAGATAGTTCACACTTCTCAAGTGCCACTCATAATAAATAAAAACGAAATTACAACATATAAACAACATACAGCCTTTTGCACTTTTGATTCCAAATAACAATTAAAGCTTTCCAAAAACAAACACTCTCCTCTGTATAGTAAAATGAGCAGCAGAGACTTATGCTTTGGCCCCTATTATTTTTCACACTGCTTTTCAAAACAAGCCAACCATATGGACATCATTTATAAAACCCTGAGTCATACTGTCACACACTATTCAGCATGACCTACTATTACAAATGAAAATCATTTGCAAATGAACATCAGTTAGCTCTTTTGTCCCAAAAAAAGGGAGATGCAAGAAATTGTTTGCTTTAAAATTACATTGCCCAAATATCCTCTGTATTGAAATACAGCTATTCCCACATCTTATCATTACCTAGCAATGCAAACCAATTATAAAGTAATTTTAATTCATGTCTAAATACTTCAGGAACAGTAAATGGTAAATTAAAGTGTCACATCTGAATAAACCCATGTAATACATAGATAGTGCATTGCGTTAGCAGTTGCAGACTAAACACTGAGTGAATATCTGTGGTTTTACATAGCCTGCCAACCCAGGAGGACCTACAGGCTCAGGTAAGGCTACCAGACAAGGACTGTCAAACTTAGAATCTGAAAATGTGAATTTAAAACAGCTTCAAAGGGAACCAGACTCAGGTTTGGCTCTCAAGAATGAAGTTCTCCACTTGAGTTAGTTCTCTGTTCATTCCCTGGTCTGTGAGAATACATCAGCTGGATCCTCAAGAGCAGCCACACTCCCATGAAGGAGCTTTCATAAAACAACTGCCCACAAGCCCAGCACAGTCACTCCCTCCACAGACAGCCAGTTTCAAAGATGTGAGCCTCTACCCAGCCAGCATTTGTGGGATTAAAATATATCTAAAAACCTTACGACCATGAATCAAGTTCTTCAATCCTGCCACAATATATTATTGTGTGTCCTGAAGGATACCAATACTGCATTCTCCTGCCTGAATGCTTCTTTTCCCTTAATTCTGTTAGTGGTGAGGAGGAAAAGGTTCATGCATATCCCAATGAGATGGGTTTCAAATATGAAAAAGGGAATATTGTTTTCTGGTCAAAGAAAACAAGCACCCATGTCCTTTCCAGCTGTACAGCTGGATAGAAAGTCTTGGTGCTGAGGTAGCTGTAAAAATATCAGGTGAAAACGATCTCACTCTACTTTTATATATGGTCCAAGGGACATAAATAGAGCACAGCCATATCAGCTTTAATCAGGAGATATCTGGGGCACTGCAGTATTTCTGTACACTAGGAGCAAAATAATTATGATATGCCAGACTTCGCCGTGTACCCTGCTGACATGGTAAACATGGCCTTTTCAAACAGTCCGAGTTGATTTTACTACTAGTTGCTGAATTACTCTTGACTCTAGGGTTTTTTTTCCCAGTACTTCATCCTGTTTAGTTTCAGATGGCCCTAGATGGAATGTGATTATTATGCTTGGGAGATAATCCCCAAACTGAAGGAGTGTCAGTGTCTAAGAAGAAATTAATCCCTGTGAACCCCAGCAGAAATTCAACCTGGCTTCCTGCTTTTTTTAATTTCACCTAATCAGTCTTAGCCAGAGCCCCTCGTAAATATAAACTAATTGTACCCAATGCTTTCATGATAAAGCCTGTAATCCATTCAAAAATCATCTGCGGCCACAAAACTCAATTTACGTGTGACCTTTTAAGCCATCTGATCAAAACGATTCCACGTCACTTCGTTTAATGTCTGTTCTGACCCGCAGACTAAGGAAGCTCATGAAGTGGCACGCTTAACTGTAGCTGTTGATGCTTCCCTCTGAAGAGGGAGTATATTTCTTAGAGGTTCCTCTTCCATTCCCACGTGAATCATACGCTGTGTCATACATTTTATCTGCAGCTGTCATCTGCCTTCAAATTATAGCATCAGGAGAGATAGTCGAGAATACAGCCACGAGCACATTAAAATATTCACCTAGTGTGAACCTGTGGGAAGTTCTAATTCCTCTCTCTTAACTAGTATTTCATGGCTTATTTATTGTGAAAAGTAAGAAATAATGTAGGGCAGGATACTGCAAAACAAGTATGGCTTTAGAAATGCAGAAAGAATTCACTGGACTTGTCTATTACCATCACTGTAAAATGATACACCACTCTACTCAGCATCTTTATTTACTGAATTCACAACAAATACATCAGACAGATCAATTCCCTAACATGGTTTCTAAATTGGGTCTACTTGAAAGATGTAACTAATTTTTTTTGAGCACGGTGGCTGATGATATACTGAATTGCACTTTTTTTTTCCCTCAGGTAAGAGCCCAAAGCAAGCTGCCTGCATTCAGCCCAGTTAAGTAACTGCCTCAACTGTCATTAATAAGTTAAGTGTTTATAGGGAGCATAGGATTCATAGAACAAAAATTATATAATAGCCTGTAAAGAAAATGTTATTGTCATTCTGCTTCGCTTGCTAAGAAGGCCTCTTCTGCTTGGCTAAACCCTACCAGGCTCAGTTTAACTGTCTAGGTAATTTCTTATCTCATCCAGTCACGTCCAAGGCACTTCATAATTTCCCAAAGCAGATAAGGACAGCAAATTAAATACTGTGTGGGACATCAAAATATATTCCCAATCAAAGTAAGGATTAAGAAATTCCCAAGGGAAGGTTTTGCGTCTGATAAAACCCCCATAGCTGAGTTAGAAGCCTAGCAGGGAGCCGAGACTGCCCAGCTCCAGATCATCTTCTGCAAGCACAATACCTGGATGAAAATAAAGAAAAGAAAAGCCTCCATCCGGAAGCTCTGAACATTCCGTGAGGAGAGGGGTGCTCATGGAGCTAACCCAAGTATGCAGAAAGGTAGATAACAGGATTATTGTACACACTTTTTAATTTCTGTCTATCTCCGCCTTTGCACAAGTGCTGTCCTCTTTAAACTTCATCAATAAATATCTGCATTTCATTCTAGCTACTGTGAGGCATAGCTGACTTCTGCTTACTGCCAGAACCTTCTCGGCAATGCAGACATTCAAACCAGGGCTGGAATAACCTCTCAGTGCCCAGAGCTCCCATGCTCCTCTATAAAGCATTGCGCACACCCTCAACTAAGCTGCCCTTGCCAGGCTGGGACACATTGGCTCCTGGTCTATACTGACAAGATCTCAGGAGAGCTGTTTTGGCTGGGTGTGTTCCTGGGTAATGGCAAAGAAGCAAGGGGAGTGCTTGCACCCCAAGCAGTCAGGCAGCTTGTAACAGGCAAACCGGAATAGGAAACTGGTCATGTAGATGAGGAATTTCTAACCTGTAACAAGAGCGCAAGAGGAAAAGTGTAGGTTGAACACCATGCAGAAGTGCTTATTAGGAGGGCTCACTACCCCTGGAATGAAACTGCAAACACACAGAGCTGCTGATAAAGTCCACTTGGCAGCTAAGAGCCTCACAAAGTAATAGGAAAGCACAAAGTCAGCTGGCTGGAGCGGACTTTGCACGCTCCCACCAAGCAGAAAAGGAATTTGCACTGTATTCACAGATGTCAAAGAAATCTGTCACTACGCAATGGAGTGTTTACTTGTAGCTTGTTGTTAAAAAACAAAGCATCTTAAATGCCAATTGTTCACCTCTCATCCTGAGATAGGAAAACAGTAGGGTTGAAGCCTTCCAACAGGTTAGCTGTCAATATGGATAAAGCAGAAGAGGATTTTGAGCCTCCATGGTGTTTGTGGCATCCCTTTCCCACAGCCCTGCCCTAACAGTCTGCCTGCCATTTATAACTGCATCTCCCTATTTTCAGGCTACCTGATCAGTTAAAACACTGCCCTTGATGGCAGATGATGGCATGATGTCACCATGTCCTTCCCCTTCCCAGGCTCACTTGTCCACAGCCCTTCCACATCAAAGGATGACTTTTCCTTGGCTGAGGATGTAAAATATGATAGTAAGGCCCACTGCCATCCCTAAGCCCAGCCCAGCAAGGAGGTAGGCAGCTCATCCTTTGCTGCTTCTTAACCAACAGCTTTTCCTCCCTGTCTCTCTGTCCCATGCTGCTCTGTGCACCTCCTCTGGTCACAGCAGAAGACAACCTGTCTCAAAAGCCAGAGCCAGTCCATCAGCTTGCAGCCAAAGCACCCTGAAACACAGCTACTGCAGCCCAAGCTGCAGTAAAGGTCACTTACTCCTCTGAGGACACAGGCAACTGAGGCCACACTCTAAGAAATGAAACCCAGGAAGAAACCAGTGTTTCCAAGGGATTGCCACTATACAGGGGTGCAGATTGATGAAAACCAACTAACATCTAATAGAACCACGTGAAATTAAAAGAGGAAGAGAGGAGAAGGACATGCAGAAGTCAGACAGAGGCAGAAAGCAGCTCGAAGGACAGAGGACAGCAGATGCATTTACCTGATTAGCAAAACAGTAAGAAAGGCAGGGCCATGCAGTCTAATAACTGCCCTTCAGAATGGGACTGATCCCTCTCCAACCTGAGAAGCACCTCCCCTCTCACTGCAGTACTCACCAAACTCATCTCTTTTATCTAATTACCACCAACAGGCGTCTGCTGCTGTTTCCATCCTCACTCTAATGAGCAAAAGCAGCAGCCAGATCTGGCTGGAGCTCAGGAGAAAGAACATGACTGGAGATATTGTTCTTCCTCAAGTTCAGCAGAAGCACCTCCTCCTCAAGGAGATCCAGAGCTGTCCCAAAATTGGGAAAATGGGGAGGGGGGGAGGAGTGCAGAGTGCATCAAAAAGATTAAAGCAAGAAAGTTTTAATAGGAGGCAGTGAAGAAGAAAATGCAATAGTGACAGGTACGTCCAAGGCTGAATGCTAACCCCCACTGGAAGGAGCTATTTTTGTAGGGACCAAAAGCAACTGCTGCCTTTTTTAAGGCTGCCAAATTCAAACAGGGGTAAATTCACACAATTCACAATACAATCTGAAGTTGTCTTTTCTAGTACACCTAGGGAGCTGCATCATATTTCCAATGGAAACACGGGACATAGTGTTCCAATTAAAGGTGTCTCCAGCCTATAATATAACTCACAAGCAACATTTCTGGTTTACTGGCTTTAACAAACTCTATTTCAGAAAGCCTCACAATACACAACATGCTCTCTCAGATAATCTCTCCCAAATAGCACAGAAGCAAAGAAAAGATGGTTCACTCATTCAAAATCTAACTTCTTTGCAAAGACAAAACTAGAGAAGAAAAAGTAAACCTGCCTTTTAAAAAAATATAGCAACTATCCCATGTTTTTGTTCAAAATGTATATTGGTAAATGTCTTAAGGATATTTACCTTGTAGGGAGAACAGAGCCCTCAAACAAATAATTGCTCAGCAAAAGCTATTACTGACCCTGACAAAAAGACATAGATGGTGAATCCAGTTCCAATCAGTCCGATAAAATGCTGCACAGAGTTAATAGATGGAACTATTCTTTTTCCATTTCACATCATTTAGATTGCCAGGCCTGGCTGACAGATGTAAACCATTTGCCTCAAAAGACAATCACTTGTAATACATGCTAGGTCAAAAACACAGACTGAGGTTTTAGGATAAAGGAGAAGTACGGGATTTTATATTTTATTAGAGGCATTAAATCTCAATAACCTGGGGTATTTCCTCCATATTTTAAGAAGCTCCTACAGGGATTTGATTTGAATTGTTCAGTTACCTTGACTAAGATTATTCCCATGCTTATGGGAATTATCAGTTTTCCTCTCAGTATTATAACCATTTTCCATGTAGTACTTACAAGTCCATAATCATTAATTTCTTTGTGCAAGAGACTTGCAGAACTAAGCTTGACCACGTATACCAACTTGAAATGCTCTGCCTGTACTCACCCCCTTTTAATCACAGCATCTAGTGGCATTAAGGTCCACCGACTATGCCAAGTTGACTTCAAGAACAGAAGTGTTGCTACAAAACATGCTCGCGACAGACAAAGGAGAGCTCTGTATGCTCCATACTGTGATGTTCGCAAACCCTTTTCTCTAATACAGTTCCAGATAGTTAGCAAACACACTGCAGCAGTACCTGCAATGTGGGTATGGTCCAGTTCCACAGTTACATCTGCCACTTCACCACCAGGAGTAAAGCTGCAACATAGTTCCAGCATCAGCCTGCTGGCTGGCAAAACTATCCTTCATCAATAGCTTCAGGCAACTTTCTCCTTCTCAGCAACAAGTACAATGTAAAAGCAGTTGAAACACCTCCCTCTGAACACAGCAACGCCCCCATTCTGCTGTCAGAGCTCTCAGCTTGGTTTTTTAAACTTAGATGACTGCTTATCCTGATAACAGACTTTTCCTGTCTCCGTAAGTCACATTTACCCCCTCAAAAGCCTTTTGCTTATTGCCATGTCTAAAAATCTAACTTGAAGATGTTTTATATCTTGCCTTGAATGTTTGCATAATGTTCCTCTAAAAATGCTCCCAAACTGCATGCACACAGATAAAAGATGTCAGAACATAATGAAACTGTTCTAAGTGACAATCAAAAAAAAAAAAAACCCATAAAATTTGCAGAGAGATTGTCCTGCTTGGGCTGAATGACTTTATTTCCAAAGGCAGATCATGGGCAGAGGACAGATTCTTTCCTGTGAGAAAGCAACGGGGGAAAAAAGGAGATAATCGGGGAAAAAGGTGCAGATTATCTACCCCTGTTTCCAAATGACTGTGCTTAGCAAGAGCTGTCTCTGTGAGGTTATACCCAGCAGTGGCATTCCCCATTTTTTCTGTGGAAGACCCTTCGCTCTTGCTGCAGAAAGTAGACAGCTACTGGTGCAAACATTTGGCTTTGGGCTGCTGTCTCATCACTACCAGCTTCAAATAAATCAATCATATCAGTATGTTGAGAAGAAAATCCACTCCAGTGGGAATCCCCCTGAATATTATCAAAATTATGAATGAAGTACAGATATTTGCTGTTCTACAATTCTATGACCTGCTTCATAAACTTGACTAGAAAATGGGGGACCATTGAGGCAGAACACTGTTCTTGTACAGAGACAATGGAAGAAGGTCAGCACCACCCCTGCCTTCTGCTGCTAAGTGTCTGATTCTTGGAAATGCACGTGCATGGGTTGCTTAATACTGGGTAGTAAAATTACTTACACAGTGAGGTGTTCATTAGAGGGCTGGGTTCACTAAAATAATCCTTCCCTGGACAGGGAATGCATTCTCTGCTTCCCAACGGCAACAGTTGTGAGTGCTGAGTATAAGCACATTTGCAATTACAGCTGGATTGCAGCCATGCCCTTTGGATATATCCTTCTCTGTGAAGGACAAGTCTGCTAATTAGAATTGCTACAGCTCTAAAATAACAAAAGTCTTTCAGTAGAAGCTTCTGATATTTTTAACTACTTCATGCTTTTTATTTTAATGCCTCTTCCACGCTAACCACAGAGTATGCAATTTGGATGCAAAACCACTAGTATCTGCTTGTTTTTTTGCTATACTTAACCTAGCTGAGGCCCTTTCCTCAACAACAGCCACACACTGTAGACCAGACATTTCTCCAAAAGAAATAGGATCTATTCTAAAAATAAAAACTTAGAAAGTGTTCTTTCCTTGTCTGTAAATGGATAGGTATCTGCACTTTAAAGAGATAACCCCACAAAGCTCCTCAGACATACCAGTTTACTTAAGCATGCTAAGGTTTGACTGCCATGAACCAACCACAGTACCAAAGAGCTGCCTTAACACCTCTGCAGTTTCAGTTGCCTCAGTTAGTCTAGTTTTAGGGAAAAAGCTGACTCTTCCATTCCTGATGTTCTCATTCTACAACCTAGAAGCTGTCACTAACAACAGAAAAAAAAAAAAAATCCCTGCTTTTTATTTAAAAAGTTTGGTTTTAACAGAGGTGGTTAAAATTTCGACCAACAATTCACTCATTAAAAACTGGTTTGAAATTTTAAAATCACACTTCCTTGCTAAGCTTGCGAAAAGTAGCTGGTTTACAGCAGGGCAATCCAGAGTCCTGCAGGCAAGCTGACAGTCTCTGGCTTGTCTTTCTTGTCACACACCAAACTCCTATTGATCTCCCTCCTGTGATCAATTCCAGGTCCTTTCCAGCACTACTCCTTTCCAAGGCTCTTCTTCTTCCATGGAACGTTTGTGTTTTGTACTATTTCCCCTCCAATGTGCCAGCTTGTATTTTTCCACTTTAAATCTCATTTTATTTCTCAAGTGAGTTTTTAAGTTCTCTAGAAACTTTTTTCCATTTAACTTATTTCTCTGACTTCAAGCAGTGTGAGCAAATTAATCTCACCACTGAGTTTAACACCACTGCAGCTCACCTCTGCCTTCAGAGAGTAATAACAGTGTTAAAAAAGCACTTGGCAGTTTATGAAATGGCCATCAGTTCAGGTCAGGACGTAGCACACAACACGGGCTAGTTGGTCTGGGAAGGATGATCCCAAGTGTACATGTCTGACAGCCTCAGTAAAGAATCAGCTTTTATTTTCCTCAGCAGAGCCCTTATACAGAGCCTGATCCTTGGATACTCTTCCCAGTCCTGCATATTGCTCTTCCCCACTCCTTCCTCTGAGCTGCCACTCAATCCTGCTCATCCCACAGCTCAGGGTAGTGCATACCCACGCACAAGCAAACCCAAAGGCTATGGCAAGAAGCTTCTGCAAGATTATCCTTTCATTACAACGTAGTTTCATCCTTTCCTAGATAGAGCAATCACTTCATCGCCTACTTGTGTAATTTGATCTAATGTTTTGATCAAATCTGCCTGGCAGAATTTGTTCTTTATAAACTGACGCTGTTCATTGCTCCTTGATCTTCTCCAGACTTCCCCTCCTAGATCAGAGCCAAAAAACTGTCTCACTGCTACAGAGCTATACATTATTTCATTACTCTGAGACCTGTTGATTTTATCATCCCCGCCAACCTCACTCCCCGCTCTCTTTTTCTGAGTAACTCTTGCTTCTTTCCACCCAATTCTCAAGTGTGGTTTAACAGTCATTTCTGAGATGACGCTGCATGAGGCTTCTCCCTCCACCCCCCCAAGTTTCTGAAAGGTGGGGATCTCCAGTCTGATAATGTTATTGGGTTATAGATCACTCAAGGGCCTGTTAACAGCCGCTCTGTAGCTCATGAATTTAAAGGAAAAAACTGTCCCTGGGCCTGTGGGAAGAAGTGAAGAAATACAGGTTATCCCCCAGCTCGTTCCAGCTCACTCAGCTAAGCCATTCCTGGCCCATGCCCCACTCCCAGGACTGCCCTTCAGCCCCAGCCCAGCAGTAGGAAACGGAGGCTCACGAAAGGTGCCTGCAGACCCCCTGCCCCCTGCAGGGCACAGGGTGGGGGACACCCCTCTCCAGACCCCCTGGTCCCTGCAGGGCACAGGGTGGGGGACACCCCTCTCCAGACCCCCTGGTCCCTGCAGGGCACAGGGTGGGGGACACCCCTCTCCAGACCCCTAGAAGGAAAAAATGCCTCTGCTCTGCTTCCCCACCACAGCCCTGTTCCTCCAGGCAGGTTAGCACTGGGACCAGCTGCTGCTGGCTCATGGGGGAATGAAATCTAATACCTAGGTTTTTCCAGGTATTTTTCTGTAGGTAGGACAAATTACCACTGAGCGGCTGGTCAAATAGCCCAGAGTCTTCTTCCCAGGTAGTATGCATTGTTTAAAAGATGGCTCATACACTATTGGCTAAAGGGGATTTTCTGGTACACCTGCAGTTCTTCCTTCCTCTGAGATCAGTTCACACTGTAACTACAGAAGTGATAACTTCTACTACTTTCCACTGCACTAGGAATTTAATTTTTTTTTTTTTAAAGTTGGTTAAAATTTACTTTGTATACGAGAAAGCCTCTAAAACATAAACTTCTACAGCCTACAAAGTCTGTTCTCACTCTGCACATAAATCCTCCTGATGACAATGACCATTACTGTTCATGTATTTAAAGCAGAAGTGACCTTCTCCAGAGGGTTAAAAATGTTTTTTATAAAGAGGTGTACTCTAAGGCAAATAAGAAATTACAAACACTAAGACAATTCCAGTAGTAATGTCACAAAATACTCACACGACTTTAATACTGTCTCTCCTTCTGTCAGGTTACTAGGACATCTATTTCACATTTTTATTTTCCTGATTAATAATGTCATAAAATGCTGTTCAGTGCCAGTATTGCTTTGTGTTAACCACAGGGACCACCACTCCGTTCTTTGTAACCCAGTCATGGTTCTGCTGAAAACAAGAACTATTTGCATGTGCCTGAGCTCAGCCCTGAGTGTCTCCTCTGGCCAAGACTCATTTATCAGTTGAAGTAAACAATAATGTAATTTCAAACAAAAAGTTTCGAACGAGTAGCTGGAATCTTTCAACAAATAGCTGGACTGTTTTCCATTATTATCTTGAGCAGATTTCAAGATTAAAATTAGTATAGAATATATATTTTCTTCAAAAAATAGTAAACTTTAGGGAGCTCTCAAAGATTATTGGCCACATACTCAAGTGCAGAAAATTAGCCCAGTAAAAAACAATGGTTCTATACAGCTTTACTGCAACTAAAACTCCCACATTAGCTGTGCTGTATACTTTATTGATTAGTGTGCATTGTTTTGGTGTGATTAATCCAAAGCAGGATGAAGAAATGTATTATCACTGAATTCCATGCCCTAATTATCTCCTCCATCCTCTTGCACAGCACTAGAAATCAAACAGTTTTCCCAGAGTTAACTCACAACATCTGTTAGGGCCATTTTCTTCTAAAAATGTGTAAAAAATACGTTTGTTGGCTTAGTCTGTGCAGTGAAGTGGATCATATAAAATATTGTGATTTCCATATAAATACAGTTGTTCCATCTTTTCCCTAGAATATTAACTTCTTCTAACCCACATTTATCTGAATTACAAGACTCCATTGAAGAATTTATGCCTGCTGACAGTAGTTACTTGGAAAGTTCAGCAAAGCCAGTATAATTACTAATGATGACTAGGTATTCTCTTCAGATGCTCAGTAAACTATCCATAAACTCATTCCACCTACTATCTGTTTATCTTGTCAGGAAGCTTACTGATAGGGAGCAAGAACAGCTTTTCAAAGGAAGGAACGAAACCAAACAGATAGACCTCTGCCCCGAGAGATAAATGCCACTATTAAGGCAAGACCACAAATAAAAATCTTTGGATCCAGTGGTTGTGTGAATGAATGTTTACCAACATCAAACATTGCTCCAAAGAAGTGTATGGCCACATGCAACATCCACATGCAAAGTAGCTTAAATCAGTGGCTTTCCCCTCCCTCCCCCCCCAACTTGATTCCCCACTATTCTGTTGTCTCTAAGCCACTCCTTGTCCTATGCAACCTTTCCTCTTCCTTGGCTCAGAACAGCTGGCAGCACCTCAGTCCATCCAGAGCGGGGAACCAGAAGCCACCTGCAATTATGAGCTGCAAGTGCAGCTACTCCCCAGGTCCTACCAGACAGCAGATAAAGCCAATTAACAACAATCTGCTCTTTCCCAATCCATTTAAACACTTTGTGAACTGCTTTAAACTTTCCCACAGCTCTGCTAGAGGGATACAACCCACTTTGACACATGCAAGCCTGAGACAGTATTTGTCTGTTCACAAAGCAAGCTGAGACACACAGCACAGCAAGGTGGAAGAGTAAAACCCACTCTTCTTCAGCAATCATTTCCTTACAGGTTTTGCCCTTCTGTCTTGCTTCCGAAGCACTCAGTGTCACTGCTCTTCCAAGCACAAGCTGGCACAGGATCTAATCTCCAAAGCAGCACCAGGTTCTGGTAGAAAACAGCTCTTCAACAAGTTAAGTGTGTTGTTTGCCATGGAGCTGGTTGAAGACGAGGAAGATCCAATCTCTTCTCCACCTCAAAACCAATTCCATGGCAAATGTGTTTGGTTTGAAACAGATTTAAGCCTAATCTTGTATGTACTTTTCTCAGTGGAGCTACAACCATCACTTTTCCAATTACTCTATGCTCCTGCAGGCTGCTTGAGTTTTACAGCTATCAAAAGCCCCCTCAGTATTTTAGTCGCTTGGATTCTGTATTATTTTGTGTTTACTTTTTAATGATTCAAAGGAAAGTTCTATGGGTTGGTTTTCTGTTTGTTGGTGTTTGTTGTTGGGTTTGGGTTTTGTTTTTGTTGTTTTAATAACCAGTGCTCTTGCTCTAAGAGTCACAATGGACTGCTCATTTTTTGGCATGTCTTCTGTGTATTTTGCAGCACATTCTCAATGGCATTACGCAATCATTTCATTAGTCTCAACTGTTTCACTTGGCAGCAAGATGCGTTATAAAATGATGTCATCTCTTGGAAAAACATGGAAGTCGGGGGGGTAACATTTTCAGGGATACACAAACCCTAAAATCAAAGCCATTTGAAATTCAGATGTCTCTGGGTTTATACTCATTACCTCTGTTTTTCACCAATAAGCCACATCATGATACCACAGTTATGACACACATACAGAGAGAGCTACAGAGCTGCTCCCACCACCACTCCTCCAGAAAAGGGAGCAGTTTGGACTCCTTTTTAGAGAATTTTTTTGACTACCAAAAGGAAACTCACATCCAGTTCAGCACATGAAGCAGAGCAATTACAAACAGTGGCTCCTGGAAAGCTAAATATTCCCAGAGCAAGGAAAAAACAACATGGAAATTTTGCAGACAGGAAGACCTATTTCTTGAGCAAGACTTCTCTCCCATCTCCCACCACACAGCATGCCAGGTGGTGGGGAAAAGCGGTGAACCTTTTTCATTATTGACACTTGCAATTCTCATTTCCCAGACTGTCACCATCGCCTTGACAAGCCTCCTTTCTGAGAGACCAAATAGTCAGTGCACTGAACTGCAGCTTGTGAGGCAACTGAACTCTGCCTCCCGTTTCAGTATGGCCTCAGAAAAAGTCATTTATCATCATTCTCAACTTCCTCTCTCTGAAAAACAGAGCAATGTCCACAACTGTAAAATTCTTTAAAGAAAGTCATGAAGATAATATTTATTAATTATGGTAGCAGGACCACACAGCTAAATAACAACTAACCAGCCAAGATACATAATAGGAAAATCAGACCAAATTCTACCAATAAGCAGAAGTAGTGGAAGATGGTTCTGTGTAATCTTCCCATTTCCCACTTCTCCACTAAGAGAGTCACTTGGCTGTTATCCTGTGATAGATACTACACAATCTATGAGTCCAACCTGTATGCCACTCTGGGAAAATTTCTGATCTTCTCAACAACCTCGATGAACATGATGCCCTGATTCTCAGCTAATTCTTGGGTATCTTTCCATTAACTTATTAATCCCTCACCACAGCAGTAAACTGACACAGGAGCACAGCATGGCAGCCTGATGTCCTCGAACTTTGGATGCCAACTCCATGTGTATCAGAGATGAATTGGAAAGCCAGTCTCACTCTGCAGAAGGCTGCATTTTGAATAAGCAACCTGCAGTTCCAGGGTGCTCCAAATTATAAACTGAAAGGTGCAAAACTTAATTTTATCCGTGTCCTGTTATCTTAAGACCACACTCAAGTAACAGCTGAGAAGCAAGAGAGATGGGAATGGACACGTTTGCCTTCTTAGCTCTAGACATGTAAGATTAAATCACCAACAGAGTAAAGCCTCAATTGCATATGGATCCCAAAACAATCCAATACTATTCCTGTTGTTGCAAAACAGGATGCTCTGAGCATCTGGATCTTTTCCCACCTCCAAAGCAGCTGGCATCGCAGCCTGGGGATGACATGGTTTTTGTCAGCATCAGGGCTTGTCATTCATTAGCTGTTAGCACACCAGAGGTTATAGGGTAATCTTCACAGGAGGTAAGGAAAAGAGAAAGGGCCACGTGTGTGCAGGTGAACCTTTCACCCTCAGTTCACCCTTTTCAAAACAGCCTGCCAGAACGTGGCAAAATGAAGATGAGGAAAAAGCCTTTTGTCAGGGGAACAGCCACAAACTGGCAGAGCCTAGAAATGCATCATGCTTTCTGATACAGCAGAGAATGCAATTTTATAAGCAAGGAGCTATTAGAACAATGCAGAACACTCAGCAGAGAGAAGGATTGCTGACAAAAGCTATTTCACCTATATACACCAATGTTTTCTGACAAATATCTACAGAAGTCCCTGTAAACTCCTGTCAGAATGAAATACGATATAAACAAGAATTCACATTTTTAAACAATGTCACTGAAAAGAAATACCATACATCAAGTGGATAAATTCAGGGATTCTACAAGTAAAGTCTGTAGGGTAAAAGCCAGGCAACCAAAATCGATGCCTCATTTTTGTAGCTAGAAAACAATATTTTTCTTTTTTCAACAGCTGCATTCCATTTTTAACACATTAGACTTGAAGAAGAAAAGCCTTTAAAAACAAAATTGAGCTAATATTTGTACTTTTCCTCTAAGCCAAGCTCTGCGCACACTAGCCTAAGTATTTAATTGCATTTGCATGCATAAATCAAAATCACTGAGAGCACAGATAAGAAATCAACAAGTATCTGTAAGACCAACAAATCACAAAGTAACAAAAATGTAGTTAGGCTCAGTTTAAATTACACCTTTAAATGCTGTCCATATGAATCCAAAAAAGAAAAGAAAAAAAAAAAAGGCAACAGACTGTATGAGAAGCCAAAAGAAGATGCAGAAGTGATTTATGGCACTACACCACCATTCCTTAACACCTTTTTTAAATACAGAAACAGCACTGGATGAATGGTCCATGCTTACAGTATCTCTTGTGCCATAGAGGTCAGACCTGCTAGAGTGATGCATTCAGTGCACATATGCTGACCTGGATTTTCTTCTTCAAACTTTATCATTTTGCCTTCAAGGGTATTTCAGCCCAAACACTGTTCAGAAAACCACTACTCAGGTAAGCATCTTTCCTGGTGGTTTATATCATAAATGCTCCAAGGAGAGCAGACTAAGCTCTTGAGCAGGAATAGCCATGTACTTTCATGTGACTCAAGAACCTCATCAAGAGCCATGACTTAGTGCTGAGAGGAGGAATTTCAGTGATTGCTACTGTGTTAACCCAAGCTTCACTAGTTTAGAGGCACTCAGAGTAAGTCTACAGGGGATACCCATATAAAGAAAGACTCCAGACAGACAGTTAACCTGGTGCAGTGCTGAATTCATGCTGGCTATCATGGTATCCAGGTCTCTGATAGGCCTCCCAGAAAGGTCAGATGGGATGCTGGCAGAGCCCTCTCCTTGCAAGAAGAGGCAGCAGCTGTCAGAAATGGGAGCAAGCAGATGATATGGGGGGCAAGGTAGAAATAGGGGAAGGAGAAAACCCCAGAATACTTACCAAAGACCTTGTTCCTCAGGGCTTTCTGTTTTACAATTCATCTAAATGGAGCTAGCAGACACTTCCCTGCACCCACAGCTTTGATAAGCTCTCACAGTCTGGTAGCTTCAATAAAGCAGAGAAACAAAGAGTGAGTTTGCCTTTATTATGGCACTAGGTGGTATGCCATAAATAGCTGCTTAGAAAGAATAACTAGACAAACACTTCCAACTATATTTGTCAGATAAACTGGGTAGAATACATTTGGTGATCACATCAGACTTGTATTATATTTATTAAGCTGCTTTTTTAATCCAGCAAGCTTTTTTAATCCAGCAAGCACAAACAGCAGGTCTCTTAGTCATTAACAAAGTCTAATTGTTCTTTTTACTCCTCATCGCCCCAGAGGACCCACTGAAAAGAATGAGGCATGAGAGGGGAAAAGGCTTTGTTAACTCTACCAAATCCAGGGAACGCAGCTCAGACAGTGGGACACGTCACACTACAGGAGACCTGGGCTTGATCTTTGGGACAGGGTAGCAGCACAGTCAGGTTTTCAGTGCAGGGGGACATCTCTGGCCTGGTACAGCGAGGAGAAGATACCTCCACTCAACACTCTGCAACTCCTCTGCAGTCACCATGAGGCAATGCTGGGGGCTGCAGGAACAGTGACCACAAAAGAACTTGAAGCCATTGGCAATACACGCTCTGACTACCTATATAATAACAGCTTAGCTCATACAAACTTCCACAAACAGAACTACTTGATATAGTTGCTTTGCCATTTAAAATTATCTGAAAAAGTGCAGAAAAAGACTTCTCAATAATTGGGTCTGCATAGCTGGGAGTTTATGGGGAAAATCCTATGAACAAGATAGTTGTAAACATACCTAAAGCTTCTTAAGTTGAAAGAGCTGTGTGCACTACAGACAGCATCACAGTACCTCTGTGCTTCAGCATGAAATTTATTCAGTATACATTGGTATTAAATAGTCTTTAACTTTCTGAAAACCACATGTATAACTTCTGTCTTTTTAAAGTAGTTCAAAAACCCTGAAACTAAGCACCTTCACTTTCTAGCAGAAAGCACCCTTAAGAAGCTGTAATACCCGACCTGTGCTGGACTGGCCTGTTGGGAGGGAAGAGAGGGTGCGTGGGGAGAAGTCTTTTACCCAAAATCTTACCCAGTACCCTCTATTTTAAGAGCAGCTATACCCTGGGAAATGTGATGGACTGTTGGTAATAAAAGGTAACAGTCCACCTTTTGCCCAAGCGACCTAGAAACGTTCTCCTTTCCAAAGGGAAAATGTAAGCCAATTCAGCTGTTACCCTGGAATTCTGAGGCCTCATCTCTGATGTATCTAAGGAATACCTGCTTCCTTTTGGTAGGCCTCCATTTTCCACTCATTGATATCTTAGAATGAAAACAGCATCACAGATTATTAACTGGTCTGTGGTGTTATTTCTTGTGAACAATAGGAGGTAGACGTAAGTCACTTGGAAAGCATGAGAGTCAGCTCCTCTCTCATTGTGTTTCAGTAAAAGTTCTGGGTGCTTTAGATCTCTAAACATAAAACAGTTCAAAAATGATCAGATAAGTTCATGGAAAAAGTGTCTCTCAAATGATACTAAACAAGATGAGGTAGACATTTAGCTTGGAGAATCACAATGCTGCAAGATACAAACTTACTCTTTCTTATACTTGTTTTTGAACCCGTAAGAGTTGTGGCTCCTCCTCATTCCCACTATCTTCTGGGTAGTGCACATCTTTGTTTTCACACTGTTGCCACGTAAGAGGATTGTGTCATGAGTAAAACAAGTTTTCTAGCACCATTTTTAAGCTACGCTGTGCCTGTCGAGGATTTTCTACAATAGTCAAGAGCAGTATTACAAAGGAGGGCGAAAGGAAGCACTTTTTTGTTGTTAACACCAGAGTTTATGTTGAAGTAAACACAGTTTTGAGTGACTTATTCAAACATGGAAGGTGCAACCCAATTTAAAGCCTCAGTGTTGTTAATTATTTCTTTTATTGGCATACTCTAACACTTTGAAATGTGCCAGAACAAACTGCAATAGAAACTGTCAAATGCTTTCTCAAAACTATACAGGAAAAATAATCTTTCATTGCCATACATTACTCTTATTCGTGCTAATTTTGGGGGTGAAAAATTGGATAACATGTCATCTCCTGAACTGAAACCAATTCAGATCCTCTGTCAGATCCTTTGCTCTCTGCCTAACAGAGCAGGGAGTGCCCAGAGGCCAAGCATCGGTGTCAGCCACTTGGCACTCCTGGGGTGCAGGTCCCCTGCACAACTTCAGCAACAAAGCCACAGCTCTCACAGGGATCCAGCTACACAGTTTTCCACTTTGCAGCATCTATTGCATCACTGCATGATAGCCATGACCTGGCTAGTTTGGAGTTGCAAGCCAGAGCAGAAAAATTATTAAGCGTCTTGCTACTAAGCTGCAAGTTCTCCAAAAGAGAGGATTTGATTCTAATGATGGCATTAACAAGGTACCATCTACCTGGAGCCTTGCCTTAGATGAAAAGGGACTTTTGTTTGCCCAGTTATAGTTAGCTCAGGGAGTAGAGAGTCCTGCATGGTTTTCAAGCAGAGCAACTATTTACTTAGGAGCAATCCTTTATGTGATTGAAGTCATTCACATTTCCTTTTGAAACATTTTTTCATTTCATAGCTGTCTTGTGGAAGGAGCTACCTGATCACATTCTGAGCTCTAAAGCTTGAACAGATTTACTAGCCCCTGCATAGCCTTTCTCAAGGCTCATCCAAAGAACTGCATCTCTATAAACTATCCCACAGGCATAAATTTCAGTCACTTGAATCTTTTTCAAGGCTTATCAATGGTACTGAGCATTTTTATTACCCTTTCCAGCAATAACTGAAGCAGTGGCTTGCTGTTAACTAATTATATGTTCACCTAGAAAGTAACACTTAAGTTTCTTTCAATAACACCTCTTTTTTAATGCCTTTTTTTTTTTAAGAAGTGATAGTCCTCATAAGGGAAGAACTGCCTGTATAAAAAAAAAAAGTCTAGTGACTTCACTCTTTTAAAGAGACTCAGAGGAAATCATAAGCACCCCTATGAATTCCTAGAACAACCAGAAAATTGTGTTGCTTCAGGAAAAAAAAAAAAAACAAAAAAAACAAACACCCAAAAAACCATGCAGTTAAACAGCTATCATTTCTGCCTGACATTTTCAAAACCAACAAATAAATGAGGGAACTGTTTCTGCCTTCAGGCCACTGAGCTTTAACTCGATACCACTAATTAAAACAAACCTACATCAGAAGAAACATCTCAGCAACAAGCATAATTTGAATTATTCAAATTCAAAATGTGAAATAACAAATTCCCTTTATTAAAGAATAGTAATAAATTCTAATGAATTCTTCTTTCCAACTTGGCAGTGCAAACAAGAGATTTGCTGTGATTTTTAATGCTAACAGCCTTAGCTGAAGTGCTAATCTTTGAGCAAGCCTTGGAGTGGTTCTGGCTGGCTGCAACAGCTCCAGACCATTTAGTGGCATTTAGGCACAGTTAACAGCCCTGACAATGTGCAGTGGATCCTGCAAATGCAATGGCAAACTTAGACAGTCTTTCCCTCAGACTTTTGAGGGGTCTGCACTCTCATATGAAACTATTTGGATTGTGGTTCCCCCTATACAAACGCAGAGCAGTGGGTGAGCTCCACTCCATGTGGCCTCCTTCAGTCCCTGTGTTTGCAGAAATCCCCAGTCCTTGCTCCTTCAGCAAACACATAATTTTTAAACAATCTACAACAGTTTTTAAACTCCACACATGCTCAGTTTATTGGACCAAGGCATGAGTATTTATGCCAATGCCTCTACGCAGGTGGAATATTTTCTCTGGGACTTGCTTTGGGCAAAGTTCCTAAACTTGTACATTTAAGGTTGGGTTTTTTCCCCTGCACTGTACAGTAACAGTAAAAGTGACTGTAAAATAAAGTACATAAACCAATTCTTCCTCCTTCCCCTAAATCACCTTGCAAATCCTAAAAAGGTCTGAACACAGTCTGTTCCAACAGTTGTTTTTTTCCCTTGCAAACATTTGTTCAGGCAGACAATCCAGATCTGGTATAATTTTGATGTGATACAATCCTGTTCACTTGTAGTCTTTGCCAACATTATCTTCCTTTGCTATTTTGCTTCCACTGAAGCAAGTATTTAAATGAAAAGCACACTAATCTTTTTATACTCCGATATACACACATCTACTATAAATACCTAACCTTTCTGGAACACACACCCTCCAAATACACATTTCACACACTTCAACATCTCTAGATTTCTCCTTGGCAATATGCAGCAAACTGAACAAAGCTGATTCTAACATAGGAAATTACAGTATAACAAAAATGTTCAAGATCTTGAGTTTCTTGGCAGTTTCATCAGTTTGAACTTTTTACACCCACTAAACAACTTAGAACTTGCAAAATAGCAACACGAATTTAGAAGTCTCGGCAGTCTTTCAGAGTGAAACAACATCCCGAGGTTGTCTAACTGCTCCATTTTTGAGGAATGTGAAGAAAATGTATGAACAAAACTGCAGAGTACCTCCTGTATAGCACACATATGCTACTTCTCTTAAAAATAAAAAAGCAGAAGGGGGAAAAGAAACCACAAACCAGTGGTAACTAGCAACATAAACTCTTTTAACCCAAGCCATTAATGATGTATCATTTATCAGGATAAATGATACACAGTTCTGCAAGCTCCCTGTTATTGAATCCCTAGGTACATAATCATTACTCCAACTGTTATCTCAGAAGAAGCAAAGAAAACTGAAGAAGCATTAGCTCTGGAGGTCAGAAAAACAAGCAACTTTCAGTAAAGGAAATTGAGTTCTCCTCTACACATAAAGGACAAGTAATACTCCTGTGAACCTTGTGAACTACTGGATCTGCATGTGGTGTTACAGCCAAGGGTCACATTGGTCTATAAGCCATGGGACCCTGATCCAACCTAACTCAGAAATGCTCTCTTGTGAATTATGAGATGGTGGCAGCAAATACCACATTCTTAAGATTTTGCCAATCTTTCCACAAATACACTGAGATGCTTGAGATTCCCAGTAGTTGTGTCCCAATGTCCTCAAGGTGCCCTTCTCCCCACTCTTACCCTGCCACTCGCTGTACTCATCACAGACAGAGACACCCATGGGTTGCATGGAAGTGGTTTCCCACCAAACACCTTCCAGATTCAAAACACACACAGCTGTCCCCAGTGGCTAATGGCATTTAAAACAGTGCACCTTTCTCAGGGTGGCCCCATTTTTATGATCTACAGAAGAGGCATTTTAGATCGTGACATTCACTGGAAGCCCTTCCAGAAGGGTGGGTATTGAGACTCCATCAGTTTTAAAGATCCCATTCACACTGTCACCAGATGAATCCCAAATGCACTGTCATCCTAGGACATCTTTTCAGTTGTAATTTGTATAGTTCAGCTTCCCACAAGGCCAGAATAGCCAGCATCTCCTTTGCAGCCTCAGCAAATAAATAGATGCTTGATCAAAGTCAGTAGCTCTGCTCCTTCTTCCACCCCGTCAAGCACCCAAGAAAGGCCGGGTAACAGCAGACTGCATTACTTTTAGCAGAACTGGCAAATATACAGTATTAAATCTAATTTCTACATAGGTCTGACAGGAGGTATGTGCCGAATCTCAGGGTGTGCAGCTAAGTAGTCAATATGGGTATTCAGATTCGTATAGTGCTTTCTCTGTTTTTCTACAATGATTCTTGGTTTTCTTCTGTTTCCCTTTATTCTTTATGGACACCATCAGTGCAGGGGCTGTAGTAGACACAGAGAGAGGTGTTGCAGTTTGCTCCAAAAATGGACAGGCTTTGACTCGATCTTATCTTATATGATTATGGTAACTCAAGCCCAGGGTCAGTGCCTGTGGTAGGAAAACACACTTCAAGTCCAGCTTTCACCATTCCATTCCAACCTAGGAGCACAGCTGTCCTAAAAGATACTTCTCAGTCACACAAGCAGCTCATTGGCCTTGACTGCAGGTGAGAGGCGAGGTCTCTGAAGTTTGCATATCCTGGGGACCAGAGCAGAGATTGCAGGAGTCTACAGGTGAGGCAGTATTACTCAAGCCATGTACAGTTAACAGCCCAAAGTTTATTGCACTGCTTTCATTTCTATTTACAAACAGATGATCAATAAGAGCAGGATGGCACCAGCAGTGCACACTATAAAACCTAACCGGTTATCTGAAGATCAGGGAGGAGATCTTACTTCCTCTTTCTCCTGCTAAAGCTGTGGGTGCCTTTGCCACGTGGATACAATCGTAGGGAATTTGGCAGCCCCATGTCTTGCAGGAAGGAGGTAGGATGTGGCTGCAACCCAGCTCGATGAAAGGAAGGTGTATGCAGGCAGTCTCTGGAGACAGCTGGCTGCTGGCTGGGTGGGTGCAAACAGAACCCTAAGGGATTCCCCAGGTGCAGCACAGGGAGCCCTTGGCCCTACACTAGATAGACATCAGTGCAGCCACCACCTCTCTTTGAAACTGGCAGAAAAGCTTGTTTGCCCTGGAGTTGGATTTTTAATTTCTTTATTTTGTTAGGAAACAAGTAAAGCCCTTAGTAGTGGCAAACTTCATGCAAACCAGAGAAAACCTCTTGGACTGCCTCAGGACTCAGTCTCCACAGCAGAAAGAGTTTTAGCATGAAGATTATTTACATTGCTAATTTCAGTCAAGATTTACCGCAGCATAGTACTTTTAGAAAGCACATTTAAATTACTGTGCTATTTTATCAAGTCTGCTTCTTTCCTTAATTACTTTCCTAAGGAAAAGCCCGTTCAAGCTGTGGGAGCACAGCTCATTTCAGTAATGAAGCTGCAGCTCTGTACACTCGATCTAGCTTTGTCCATTTTCCAGCTTATAAAAATAAAACCAAACCAAAAGAAACCACCAAAGAAAAAAATCCTTCAAAACCTGAAAACATCTCCAAAGAACACATTTCTTATAGTACCATGGGCCATATCTGCAAATGTCTCCATGTAAAGGAAAAAAGAAAGGCTACAGCTCATCTCCTGCATTTCCCAGTTACTACCTTTTTATTTATTTATTTTAATCCTCATCTCCTCCCCATGATTCTTCTCAATATTTGGCATTCTATCAGGCTTCCTCTAGCATAATTCTAAGAGAAACCATTTTTAAGTGGTGGAATTAGTTTCATTTTGCTCTCTAGCAGTTGGTATCCCCCGAGGTTTGCATCTTGTTAGCCTTCATGGCTGGCCGTGCCCTTGCTTCATGCAGGCCCTGCTCCTTCAGTTGGACCTGTTCAGGCAGAGTCCTGCAGACCCAGGCTACAGAGCTTCATCATACCCAACGGCGAGAAGAATCTGATCACACATAGCCAGCAGCAATGCTGTACTCGCTTCCTCGCTATTACTCTCCAGGGGTGTAGATTTATAGCTTTCCATAGCCTACACTTTGCCAAACTTAATCTGTACTCGCTTCTTTCTTCAGACTCCCCTCCAGCATTTCAGTTCTTTATTGCTCTCTTATCTAAACCTCTCCCAGTTAGTCTATGTCATCCTGACACTGAAAAAGCACAGAAATAAAACAGCATTTTAAGTGAAGGCACCATGGCTTTACTAAGCAGGTCTATAACCTACAGGCAGAGCCTTGTTTAACTTTCACTGAAGTCTCCTTCGCCATTAATGCTGGTCAAGTGCCTTGCCCCGATTCAATGTCTGCTTTGTTTTATTTCCACTGAATACACCTGCATACATACGAGGCTGAATTTCACTGTTTCTTAATCCCATTCCTCATGCCTCAAACTGCCACATTTTGCTGTATTCTCCACGTTTACATGCATTTGCAATTCCTGTCAGTATGCTGTGGTCTGCAAGTTTGATGCACCAGCCTGATGCTTGCTTGAGACTGGGAAAATGGGAAAACTCAGCCAGCCTGAGGACCTGGAGAAGGTACACAAGAGTTTTCCCCCCTACTCCAGATGTCTGAATTCCCTTCCAACATAAATCAAGCATCACATGCAGGGTCTGGTAGTCACTGGCAACTTAGAACATTTTTCTTGCCGTCTCCACCAGCCAGCCACCTCCATTCCAGACTGACTGACTTTTGCAGAAGTCCTGTACAGTGACAACAGCTCCTCGATGATGTCTGTATGATGTAACCAAAGGGACAGTAGTAGTCCAGCAATTTATACTCCCCTGCCCAGAAGTCTCGACAGCCTGTCTTCAGCACCTCCTGCCCAATGTTACCTCATGTCTGCCACCACCACTATCATGTCTTTTAGCACGGACAGAAATCCCAGCTGGACTCTTGCATGCTCTGAATAATGACAGTTTCAGTGAACAGAGCAGTTCCTCAAAACAGTAGTCGTTTGGCAAGGGAATGTATTAATCTGGCTCAGCAGCATATGCATGTGATACAACCTGCACTACCTTTTGTCCCTCTTTTCTACAGTCACTCCTTACTGCTGTAGCCAAGTATCTTCTTGTAAAAATCAATGCTAGGGAAGTCCCTGATGCATTAGTGAAAGATTCTGGCACTTCTTTTTTGAGGAATAATTACTTACTAATGTAGGATGCAAAGCATTTATGTTTTAATAATAGTAATTTCTCATATCTTGGCTACATTTTTATTTACTCATTTTTTTCCTTCTCATTGCCACAGCATACTTTCTTAATAAACTTAACGGCAATACTGGGATTTTAAGTTCAGTTGGAATATATCCAAAACCACTAAATCTGCTCTGGAGACCTACTGATTTATGGCCATGTTTTAATAAGTTGCTATTGGTTTTATTAAAGCACCTCTGGGTGCTATTGCAGTGAAGCTCTTTGCAATTGCAAATGAACAATGAGGCGGATTCTCAAAAAAAAAAACTAATAAAAAAAAAATCCAGAGGGCTGTGGAAAATATACCAAAGAGAAACAGCTTCATCTATATGATTGTTTACAATTCAGTGACTGCTAGGTACTGTGTTTAAACTAGACTACAACAGCTTTTAAGAAGAAATGGGGTTTTTCTTTCACTGCTTCCATAGACAAATCTGGGCAAACATGTGTCAGAGATGCATCGTTCAGAAGATGTATAGCAGAATAATAACACAGAAATATTTTAAGCCCTTAAGGTATCTCTAAACAAAAAAGAGTTTTAATAGAGCCCGTGCCAGGAAAGTAGACAAGACCTCCAAAAACCAAGGTCTAGGATACTACCAAAGAGATGGTCAGTACTGAGTTTGTGTAAGGTATACCACAAGTGCTGGCCATGCTGTATTTACAGCTGCCTTGGCAACAAGTCGGAGGCTGTTAAATAGACCTTTGTCAAAATTGGATCCTTCCCATTCTAGCATCTTCTGTCAAACCACAAGTAGAAAATGATATAGGAAAATGAACCTTGAAAAAATTAGCAAAGAAAACCGCATCGTTGACTGATTAAGCCTATTGTGTACTCCAGGGCTTTTGGTTTTGCTTCCTTTTATCATGATTAATTCTTCTGCACACACTCTGTTGAATATTATGGTACAACAGGGATTTTAGAATGAAAGACAAACTACTGTTATAACCAAGTAAACATTGAATGGGATCATTCTAGTTTAGTTCTTTTGAAACTGCAAAATTGAGACAACCAAACCAGCAAGACAAGTAAGCTGAAAGCAAAAGCTGCAAGCTGTACTATGAACTAACCACCTAAATTAATTTTAATCCTTCTCTGAAAAGGGTCTACTTCTTCCTCCCATCCTCCAGATAAACAGAAAACAAAACCACTGATCACCTACAGTGCCTTTGGTTCTTCTGTTACAGTGCAGAGAAGGCACTGAGGAAAATTCAACTTCACCCCGGGATTCCATAAAATTATTTAAGATGAAGAGAGGATATTTCAAAAACTTAAGGTAGGATCCCAAAGAAACAACCTGCTTCTCAGGAACACTGCACACTTAGGAGCTCCTAGGTATTTTCCACCTGCCAGCATGAGGAGCAAGGCATTACTCTCTGACATGAGGAGCTTCATCTGGACATATCTCAGGGGGATCAGGACAGAGCTCTGAACACAGCCACGTTCTGACTTCAGTTCACCTGCTGAATAAAGGGTAGTTTGTAAATAATTCTGACTTCTCACAAAACTGGAATCTCAGAAGGTACAGGATGTGGGAGAAGGAAATCTATCAGGAATTAAAGTTCAGGCCTTTTCTCAGCACTTACTGTAGCACTTGAATGACCTCCCATGTTCTGCAGGGAAGCAAAGGGAGTGCCAGCAGCTAAAACCATATCCACAATCCAGTCATTCTTAGCCTCTGGAACAAGTTAATGCTGGTGTTCAAAACCATCTTAAATGCTAAGTTAAGTAGCACAGAAATTAAGTCTAAATATGAGCTCTCACATTGCTTAGAGCATAAACCAGATGCCTGGGGGCATGGAGAGAGCAAGTGCATCATTAGAAACAAAAATGCTGAGTCAGAGCAATCTTTTATTTCTGTGAAGCAAAAACTGATTGCACCTTGGCATGCGCCCCACTCAGCCCCTCGGCCAGAGGAACAGCTTCATTCAGATGACAAGGAGCAAGGAGCCTGCAGAGATGGCACATCCACTCCTCTCCTGCAGTCACATGTCTCATTGAAGCAGAAAAGGGAACTTTTTGGATGCTGATAGGAAAGCACCAGGCAAAACAGCTGTGTATAAATAGTGGGTTTCAACCTTTTTTTAATGACTAAACTCCTATACTTTTTCTAGTAGCACTGTGAAGGGCTCTGAAGAGTATTTGAGCCGGACTAGTTAATTTACTTTCCCTTTCAACAGATCCCTCGATGTAGTCCATGGACCAGGGATCTGTGATCCACATGCTGTCCTGGCTGAGATTGGGTCTTCAGTCTAAGCAACTTACTCACCTAAAGCAGCAAAGAGAAGCAGCAGAGAAAAGGAGACAACATTAAAGTGATCCATCCTCACCCCAAATTTGTTCTATCCTTCTGGGAAAGCTGAAGGTAGCTCCTGGCCTGACACTCTTGCTCCAGCTCCCTGCTCTGCTCAGATCTGAACACTGCAAGGCCCTTAGCCCCCTTCATCCCACAGAGCTACTGCCATCACAACTTACAGGCCAGCCTCCTCTAGAGAATGGTGAAGGCAGGAAAACTTCCTTCTTAAATAGTTTATCCTGAATGGATGCTGCTTTGACTGTTTCTTTACTGAAATACCTGTACAGTATCCTCAAACAGTCAAGCCCAAAAAGCACTCACTCCCCACAGCAGTTTCAGGCCATTCGCTCCTAAATTCCACCATCCCTTCTTAGGCTCTAGCCCTTCTTACCACAGCTGACAAAACAACCATGCTTCAGGCAAAATAAAATAACAAAGCTCAGTGAGAAAAGGTCTCCTTCCATTTCCACCTGATGAATATGTTCTCTACTCACTCTGGGACAACATATAGAAACCTGTTCAGTATAGTTCTCTGGAGTTATATAGCCCTGGGAGTATCACATCACAGACCTGACCTATTTGGACTCCTCCAAACTCACAACAAATGCTGACAGTAATATCCCATTTCCTTATTTAAAGGAATAACTTCTACGTAATGCTCTGCATCCACTGAATACTTTCAATTTTATTATAGCTCTCATAGAAAAGCTTTGGATAATTGCTACCTGCTAATTGCTCTAATCTTTAATTTTTGTTTCATAGCAAGCCAACCATTTTATGGTTACTGGCAGAGGTGGAAGGAGGATGAACAAAAGCAGGCAGTAACTGAAAATCAAACTGGAAAATGGATGCAGCACCAAATCCTACTCCTTCCTGTTAGCATTCTGAAAGCATTTAAGCAGCAACAGATCTTCCCTTACAGAAAGGGCAAACGGCATTATTAGTTGACAATAAAGTTAGCTTAAGAAACCCTACAAGGAAGGGAACAGTTGTGTCTCTCTCTGACCTCACTGCTTTGAGCTACAGCCAGATGAACCCATGGGCTGCCTTCCTTGAATGCAGATCACACCAAACACTGTTCCCTTCTTACAGACTGAGAGATACACAGATTATATATTCATTTAGTGCTAGACTCAGTCTTTATCATGCACAAGACTGGGCGCCCGAGGAGCCCCACAGAAGTACAATGTATACATAGGACTCCTTGTCCGTCTTACTAACAGCCAGACTGGCTGGTCACTACCACAACCACCATACAGCATCTCCTCCGAAAGCTTGCTAGACCCCAGGTCCGTTTCTACTGCAGATATGGCTTAGTATTAACATCTACCTCATGTTGCAGACTAGCTATGATTTTTTGAGTAATAGTTTTGCTGTCCATAGAATACTTTAGAAGTATTCTTCATTGAAATGATCACGTAATCCAAGCATAGGCCATGTGTTCAGTGTTACTAGTGTTACTAAAATGCATGAGGTGCAGCCAACATGACAGTGTGAAGTCTGTGTATCATCACATAATCCTATCTACCTGATTTCATCCTAAGAGAAGAGTTTCTCAGTAAAACATTGTCGCTAATTCTTGAGCTCACAGGGTTCATTATGTGAAGCCCTGCAGAGACAAAGATGCAACAACAGCACAGCCAGAAGCAGCATCTTTTTTACCACAAACTCACTCCAGAACACCCTTGGAAACACAAAACTTTGGTCCTTTTTTCCTGCTTTCATGTAGTCCAGGTTCTGACTGCAACTAGGGAACTGAAGCCTCCTTCCTAGTAAGAGTAATTCAGTTCCAGGCACTGAGTTGAATTTGAGTGTGCATTTTTTAACAAATGAGGTGATTCATTTCTAACCTAATAATAATAATAAAAAATTAATCTAGATATTCAAGATGTTCCAGACATATAAAGGTAGAGCAAGATGTGTAGATTTCTCCTTCCTCACCCAGGCTAGATGGATATGAGGTTATGGCTCAACACTTACATGCAAATTCACACAAGCCTCAAGACCCTGGGAAAGACTTCAGTTACATGGTGCTCCCCACCCTGAGCATAATGGTAATTCCAAATGAATAAACAACCTTTGCACCCTAATTTATAAGGAAAAGGAGACCAATCTTTCTTACTTCATACTAATTTTTATACATCAAGCTTCAAGCAGCATATATTCAAGTTAAGTTGTTGGGTTGTTTGTTTTTTTTTTAAATGCAAAGCTAAAGCTATGTTTATTTTGGAGTGCTCCTGTGCCTGTTTCACAATGTTATCTTAACTTTGAGCTGTCATTTCTAGCATACAGATGCAGAGGCAATGCTCCAGCAAGGTGTTCTGAAAAGAGACATCATTTCCTCTATTGCTACTACGAGAGAAGCTCAAACAAGACCTTCTACCCAGTGGGTATCCTGGTCTGACAAGCAGAGATAAGTAGAAAAATCATGCAATGCCTAAGGTTATAAACACAGTGTGCAAGTGCTGCTTGCAAAGCTTCAGATACACAGGACACTGACCATTATCACTGTGCTTTATTTTTCCCACATGCCATCTGTGAAGCAAGATAAAACAGTACCAGGAAAAAGGAGGTGTGATGTCTTCAAGGACAGGTTAAATCCAACTGTGCCACGAAAACACTGTTTTCACAAATGTATTTTTAGTATAATCCCAAGGATATAATTTTATCTTGCTCCCACACAGTGCCTTCTTTTCAAGTCCCACAGTCAGTGTTATAATTCAGGGCAAACAGCTCTGACTGCTGCATAATGATGTTGCAAAAAGTCAGTACTATTTACTGGCTTTTAAGCACCACATACAAAGTGAACTGCCTTGCTTGTACAAAAAAAAAAAGGTTATCATAATAAATATTTATTCCAAATAGGAGATAAATCACTTCCAAAAACTATAAATTGAGAGTAGAAGGACCAAATGTAAGCACAGATCATTAAGTGATGTAATGACTTCCAAAAAAGTCAGTCTTTAGTTATAACAATGATGTAGCTCTCAAACTGGCAAGTGTGACCTATGCGTAATCGCTACAGCTCTGTTTGCCCAGGTCCACAGCCAACACTAAGGGGTTCCAACTGGAGTGAAAGGCACTGTGTATTTGTATGTCAGTATTTCTTCAAGTCAGTAGTCTGGATGACGTTGGAGGAGTCTCAGAAGACATTAGTCTCGCAAGGATTGATTGGGTTGGATGGCCACCCTGTTCCTTCTCCAGATGGGTTGATTCCTACACAACACACTTAGTGTTCAAATTGAAACAATAATTAGATTTCACTGTGGTGGTCTGGATTCTAGAACTGTTTATAAAATTGTGTCTTTGGGATAAATTGTGTAAATCCTTTTACACTGAAAATATTTCAGAATTACACTGCAAGGGGGCTTATGGCAGATCCAGGACACAAATCCCTGTAGCAGAGTGCATGAGTAACAACTTCCCCTGCTTCTTTTTAACTGCACACGGAGCATGTGGGTATTTCCACAGTTCTGCTCTCTTAACTGTGGGAAAGTCCCTGCCACAGACAAAATAAATACAAATTATAATATTTGACAATGAGGTACTGTAATGTAAAATCTTGAGGTTAAAACCTTAGAGCAGGAACAGGATACAAACTGAGGATTCACTGTTACAAGTGACAGCTACAGGGCCACAGTTCTCTAGGAAAAAACAAAAGCTCATTATCTTATTAACCGAGTAAATCCTGTTGTTCCAGAGTGATCCGATAGGATCACAGCACTTTTATTGCTGATTAAAGGTAAAACAGTGTTCCCCCTTAAAACATTAAATATAAAAGCAACTAACAATTGCATGCATAGGAATAAAAATGCCTGATACATTTGGAGATCAAAGAAGAAAGCAACAGTGATGGTAACTTCAAAGTGTTTTCTAACTGCTCAAGTTTTTTCAGGGACATTTCCTTTCTCTTCTAATCCCCAATTAAATGTGTGCCAAATGATCTGGAAGAAACTCCATCACCAAATATGGAAAAGCCATTTGATGTAGACCTCTGGATACACAAGTGAGTTCACACACGTTTCTGAGAAATCTCTCAGTTTTATCTTCCCCCAGAACTATAAGGGCCAGTCCCACACAAGAGAAGCCTGCAGATAAAGTGCAGCAGTAGGATTACTCGTAACATTTCTGTTCTGTCTAAAGCCCTCTTTTAGACATGGTTGATATTAGTTTCAAAGTGTTGGACCCATGTCAGTATGGAAGGCATGTACCTTCTCCAGCAGAGCTGGCTCCTGGGACCAGAGAGCTAGAGCTGCAAAATCATGGCAGTCATCCTGCAAAGTAGACCTGACTGCCTTGGTCTCCACCTCCTCTCAAATGGGTAAAGGAATTCTTAGAAACAATATCTTCCCAATACGATTTTTTGCTAAGGCAGACTTATCTAAGGAAAGATGAGGAGTTACCTTCCTAAACAAAGTATTAGAAGCCTACAAGTATTGAGAAATGAAAAAAAAACAAACCAAACCAAACCAAAAACCCACAGCAAAAGCATTCAAGGGCTTACTGATCTTCAAAACTTTTTTCTTTCTCTACAGCACAGTTTCCTTCTACCATCAGTGCTCAAAATCTCCACCAAGGCCAATGTCTTCCCTTGTTTTTTTCTGTGGAATATGCATGCAGCTTGGCAAATCTCCACCCCAAGCTCGCTCTCAAAGTTCAGAAGCATGGCAAGGAAAAGTGACAATCCCTGGGGCTTCACTGACAGCCTGAGCCCTGTACCTCAGTTAACTGACCTTCCTGGAGCAGTCCACATCTTGCTGTAGCTCAGGTCCATTGCTGTATTTTGAATCGGGCTGCGTGGGGCTGCCAACGGAGCCCAGCGGTGCCAGGTGCTCAGGCAGCTTGCATGGGCTCTGCACTGAGAGAGAGACCCCTTCAGCTCATCGGCGTGGCAATAAATTCAAGGGAACAATTTGGCATCTGTGAAGTAAACCTTCCATTGCAAAACCAGAAGTAGGTAAACTCCTTTTCTCTCAACACTACCATTTTTCAACTCTACAGTAAGGGAAGCCATAGAGCTTTTCTACTTAGCAGGCCTTTGGCCCCACTGCCTGTCCTCGGTTATTTTAACAGGTACATGCAATTTTAAAATAAGACAACCCACAAACTGCGTGCATGGCTCCAGCCAGTTCTTGATCTGATTTTCAAAATGCACAAGATTTCAAGACTAGCATTTTCATTCCACCTTCAACACACAAGTCATCTCAGATATGGTACCAATTGCTTTCCTCTTCAGAAGATTATAGGTGTTTTTCTGGTTGGTTGGGTTTTTTTATTTGGGGTTTTTTTGGTTGGTTGGTTTGGTTTTTTGTTTGTTTGTTGGGTTGGGTTTTTTTGGGAGGGGTTTGGATGGGGTTTTGTTTGTTTTAAGAGCCTAGTGAATGTTTCAGCCCACTTTCTTGCCTACTTATAAAAGCACAAGAAGAAGAATGAAGAACATACCTTCTACCATCATCTGGCACTTCACATTTTTTATGCTTAAATACAATTATAATGCATTTGCCTTTTATTAAATTACTGATTTGAGTCTCTTAAAATTAAGGGAGTCATCCTTCTGACAGCAAATCCTAACATACCTGACTTTAGCAAGATGAACAGTGACGTGAACCCATTAACACAGAGAGCATCACAGTCATAAAGCATGCAGGAGTACAGTATGTGGTGGATTGACTATAAAACCCAAAGAATTGACTGAATCCATTACTACATTTTAAACTGATAGCAAAATGGCACAAGATATTGGACTAGCACCCCAGCATTACTTTAATTAGGTTTCATTTTCAAGGAGCTAATTAGTAACAAAGAGAATTTAAAAAAGAATTAAAAAATAATAATAAAAAAAAGACCTAACCTGTAATCACAAGTGTATTGCTAAATTTTTCATGGCTCTCTTACATGAATCCCTAGAGATTAGAATCTAGCAGATGGCGAATCAGTCTGAGTAATGAAACAGCCTTTTCTTGATGAAGGGTTAAGGTCTGAATACTATAGTCTTCTCTACTGCTCAAAGTTTTAATCATAATTGGAAGAGAAGTGTTATTTCAGCTAGCTCTCCCTGTTTTAATTAACCAGAAGATTAATACTAAACAGTCATTTGCTGACACCTCTCAATATACTGTTTGCCACCTCAAAGATTTATACAGAGATGGTCAAAACAACCCAAACTAAACCAAAACACCCAAAAAACCCCACAAACCTACGAGTGTGACCATCACAGACACGCAAAAAGCCTTGTCTGGGAAAAAAAACTAAAAGCATCACACATGGACACGGTACTGATCCAAATTACCTGAAGCAGGATCACAGCATGGTAGGGGTTGGAAGGGACTTCTAAAGATCATCTAGTCGGCTTTTGAAGGTCTCCAGAGTTAAAAGATTCCCCCAACTCTCTGGGAGCCTGTTCCAGTTACCCTTTGTTACCCTCACAGTGACGAAGTATTTCCTCATGTTGAGGTCAAGCCACCCTGCTTTCCAGTTTATGGCCATTGCCCTAGTCCTGTCACTGGAAACTGCTGAGAAAAGCCTGTCCCCTTCTGCCTGCCACCCACCCTTTAGATATTTATAAGCATTTGTAAGATCCACCCTCAGCCTCCTCTTCTCCAAGCTAAAGAGACCCACCTCTCCACTTTTCCTCATATGATAGCTATAAGATTGGTCAAGCATGACTACCCCTTATTGAATCCATGCTGACTACTCATGATAAGCCTCATTTCCTCAACATGCTTTGAGATAATGCCAAGAACAAGCTGTTCTATCAGCTTTTCAGGGATGGAGGTGAGGTTGACTGGCCTATAGTTACCCAGGTCTCCTCCTTGCCTTTTTTGAAGATTGGAGTGGCTTTCCTCCATTGGCTTTCCTCCAGTCCTCGGGCTTCTCTCCTGTTCTCCAGGACTTTTCAAAGATGATGGAGA
This sequence comes from Chloroceryle aenea, assembly GCA_013399075.1. Lineage (NCBI taxonomy): Eukaryota > Metazoa > Chordata > Aves > Coraciiformes > Cerylidae > Chloroceryle > Chloroceryle aenea. Next base: position 307,268 of record VWZY01013657.1, on the reverse strand, counting down.
GTGGCCCAGCAATGACTTCTAGCAGCTCCCTGGCACACTGGCGGGTGCATTCCATCAGGACCCATGGACTTGTGGATGTTCAGTTTGCTTAACTGATCTCTAACCCAATCCTCTTCAACTGAGGCAAAACCTTCCTTTCTCCTGACTTCCTCTGTGGTCTTCAACATCTGGGACTCCTGATGGCTGGTCTTGGCCAGTCATTGCAAAGACCTGGGTGTTGCAGTACAGCATGCCCTGGGCTCTGCTGTGGAAGAGGAACGGAACGCTGCTTTTTTCACTGACAGCAAAGATGTGTTTTCCTGAAAGGTGATGTTTGTGAAGACAGGTCACTTTTAGTTTATTTCAAGGTAAACTAAGTAAGGAGAGTGTTCAAGAGTAACTTAGTAGCTGCCTTCAATGGTGATATAAATTGTTTGCCTTTAATTGAAATTTCAAGGTGAAGTTCCTATCATTGTATTTCTTACCTTGTTAAAGGAACTTGCCCCAGGGTTTTAAAGATCATCAGCTTTTCCAGCTGTTATATATGTCAGAAGCCAAAAGAGGTTATAAACTCACAAGCTGAAAAGGACCCTTTTCATAGAATACCCCTCCAGGCATTCCCATTGTACTCTAAGTGTCCCGGGAGAGGTGGAAGGATCTTTCTCAGGGAGTGACCTGCAGGTGTTACCTCTCTTGTGCATTCTGACAAGATAGAGCTATTTATGTTGGGACTTTCAATAAAATATTTTCTTAAATGTCTTTGGCCTGAAGTATGAGCCCAGAAAGAAGAAACTGAAGCCAAGAGGTTAAAGTCCAGAAAAACAAACAATAATTTAAAAAAAAATTAAAAACGATCTATACAACTGAGGCGCAAGAAGAACACAGGGAATTTTCAAACCTATGTCCTTGTTGAGCCATCTTTGCTTGCCTTTTACAGGGAACAGTCTACTCATATGAAAACAAATTTGATCCCCAGTATTTTGCACTAGTAGGATCTTCTGAAACAAGCCAGTACTGGAGTGTGCAGGTTCAGCTAAAGTGACCCCAGCTCACATGAGTGCTCCAAACACCTGCTTTATCTGTCCACTTTGACTGCAGGCTCTCGGGAGCAAGGAAAATTCTCTACTATATGGAGGTAGCAAGTTTAAAGTAATGTTGAGGTCTTTGGGCTATAATTAAAATGCCAAACCAAAATAGATACCAAAGAACTCTGCAGGAACATTTTTAACTTCCAATTTTTGGGCAGTTTTTTGTTTGGTTGTTAAATTGTTGTTGTTTTTTTTTTCCCCTAAGGAAATACAGTAACATGTATCTTAAAAAAAAAAAGGGGGCATGGCTTTAGAATAGGCAAATAAACAACCACTCCAAGCAGGGTCAACCTTTATTAATCTAAAACTTGATTAAAATCTCCACATGAAGATAAAAGTTTGGGTTTTGTTTAGGACACCTCTCATCTGTACAAGTTTCCTGCCAAGAAGAATGCTTCTGATATTGCATATCAAAAATTTGATCTACTTTCTCTTCCTGCTGTCAGAAAAATTAAATCATTTTATTATTTTGCAAAGATTAGTATCCTCACTATGACAACAAACCTATGACCTGGAGACAATCATAAAATAATGTGACAAGAAAAAGCAACAAAAGGAAAGAAAGAACGAAGAACAATTCTGGAAAAATTCCTTTTTCAGGAAACTCAGTTCAAGAAATCTGTAGGTCCTAAGAGGGAAACAAAGATGAAGTGACTTCATTGAAGTTCAGCTTAGCTTAATGTTTCTTAAATACCCTTAGATCCTCTTAAAGGCAGCCTGTTACTGGTATCAATCATCTGATTCAGTCTGAAGTATACAACAAAACAGTATTGCTTACTGTGTAGCCTACCTTATCATGAGAACTGTTCATGGCAACACAGAGAGCCAGCAGTTTTGACCGCTACTGCAGCATCCAAGGTAGCCCAAAAGCAACAAGCAAGAATTAACTTGCCTGGAAAGCAGCCCCAGAACCAAAAAATCACCTCCGAGTCATTTTGTCCATCACTGAAGACTTTGTGTGCTACAGTAAAATAAAGCCTGTACTTGGCACATGGACATCTTCAACCTCAGGGCGAGGGTGCCTTGAAGACATTTGACAAATTCAGAAAGAAATCAAGCTGCATTCCTTTTGCATTCAGAATGGGCCTTGACTCCCTCTATGTAAATGCTCTCTGCAGAATTTGAAATTACTTTAGATACTCTAAACCCCAATTAACTTTACATTCAAACCTCTTCTACTTTTGTAACTTAAAGCCTTTTCATGGTTTTTTTTAAACTTTTTTTTTTTAAATGGCAGACAAAAATATTTCCTAAGGTTATCCAGATGTAATAAGCCATCTTTATCATCTTGAGCAATTCCACTTATTAAATGCTAACCCAAAGTCAAATGAATATTTATGCAAGAAACAGATTTCCATGAGTATTTCACAGCCAGCACTGTAAATGTCATTCCCACTCCGTATTTCTAACTCTTCAGTCTCAAGTACTTTGGGAATGATAATCACTTCACTACTGCTGCCATTCAATGGCACAGCAGCCATTGAATGGAAACAGGAATATATTAAGGAATTGCAATGGAGATGAAAAGAATTTATATTTTTTATATATTATCACAAATTGTTATGCTAACAGTCTTCTTTTTAATTCATGTAATCACCAAATTAATTTATAAAATGCATACCCAGTAGAAAAGACAGTTGGCATTTGTCTGTAAGATGAGAACCAGACTTAGTATTTTTCAGCTTTTCTTTTAGACAATTTTTTTCAGGAGTGGTACTTCAGGGTAACCAAAACAACAGGTGTATACAAGTCAATTTTGCCAAATACTTTGGCTGAAAAAAAAAGAGAAAATGTTTTCAAACTGTTGGGCTTATGTGGTTCAGATTCAGCAAAACATTACCAAAACATGAATGAAAATATCTTAACATTTTTTTTCAGCAGTTTCAGAATAATCTATGCTGACATTTCCACAACATTAAATTTTCCATCTCTCCTAATCAACCCCTACCCACTCCCAAATTAAGGTTGGATTTGCAAACCACTGTTCCCTTTTACCCAAAGGCCCTGACCTCTCCCCAGCTGTGGAGTACTCACATTATCCTGTTCACACTACTCTCCTCCCCCACGCGAGAAGTCTTGGAAATCCAGACTGAAATTCTTGTTCTGAACCATATAAAGGATGGTGGCTGCTCAGTGGCTGATCCCAGTGAATGCTGGGATCTGGCTTCACAGCCCCTCCAACAGGAATGACAACCCTGCACTGTGCTCTCAGTTCAAGCTGACTCAGCCCTTGCACAAACAGGAACGTTGCTCCCGGCCCTGTTTTGAGAATTTCATTTTCCTTTGGAAAGGGAAAGAAACACTTTTTTTTTGCAGGTGTCAACACAATTAACTTCAGACACAGCAGAATAAACTATTCTGACACATCAGAAACTCTGCATTTGACCCAAAAAAATGAAAAATTCAGTTTCCCGTCATTTCAGTATGAAAACCTCTTCTAATATTAATCAGACAAGCCCAACCTCACTTTTTCTTTTTTCTTCCCCCACCTCCCCAGTTTGATCAACAACTAGAAGCATCAGGCATCTGCATAAAGTCGACTCTGAATAATAAAAAGAAAAGCCCAAGAGGAAGCCTAGTAGTTTAAGTAACAAGGAAAACAAAAGAATGCTAGCACCTTTCACAGTCAATGTTCTACAATTTAAGAGGAAAAAAAATTAAATCCTCTTTTTAATTTGCATTAAGATAAAACTTTGATGACCAATCTAAGATGAGCTTTGCATTGTGCTCAGTAAGACACTATCCCGACTAAACAAACAAGGGCAAAGAGTGGGAGGGGAAACACAAGCATGAAGAAATTAAGCAACTTACCCAAGGTCACCTGAACTTACTGGAAAAGCCCAAGATAAAGCCTATGTGTTGTTCTTTCCATGCACTAGCCCATCCTGAGCCTAAAAGCCTTTCCTGGGAATCAGTGTCTGAAGAAGTATGACAGATGCAAAGACTACATTAAAGAAAGTTAGAGAAAATAAGTCAACTGTCCCCCTCCATTGGCACTGACACAACACAACATCCAGCTTCCAATACGGGGACAGATGCAGAGAACCACCATCTGTCTGCTTTAGAGAGCTCAGCAGAGTGACGACCAAGGGCAGTCTCAAACCCAGCATAAACTCAAGTCTTAGAGATTGTTAAATCTTGCTTAAACTCTTAAGCCTAAATACAAAAAGGTTCTCTCTGTCTAGTTTTCAGAGCGCCTGTAACATAAACCCTGTACTTCCGAGCTAAAGCAGTCAGACGTGTCTGGAGACACTACTATTGTCGGGGATAACAGTATGTATTGAACAGCTAAACACATCTGCAAACACAGTATTGCCTCCACCATGGCACCTTCTTCTCTTGCATGGACTTGTGTTTCTTAGGTATTTCCACTGAAGCAAAACTCAGCATCCCTCTGACACCAATTCATTTTGATTATTGAAATGACAGTTCTGGATAATCAGCTCAACATGTATAATTTCATTCATTTTGCACTGCACAATGAAAGAATAATCCTTAGGTGAATACTCTTTATGTGCACAAAATAAATAATCTAAGAGCAGCAAATCTACAGTTTAAATTACATGGAAGAAACTAATGTGCAATTAAAAGGGCTGAGAAAGCACAGATCAGAGTGTTTGTGTCTTTTTTTCTCTACAGATCAGCAAAACACTTGGGAGTGTTTGACTTGAAAGCAGTTTTCTCTTACTGAACTTTCTAATGTCATTTTCATTGAGCCATGATAAGAATGAAAAAAAAAAAATTAATACAAAACTAACTTCACTTGCAGATACTGAGAGACAATGCAAAAATTTCAGGTTCTTTCAGCTCTATTTATCTAGCTTTAAGTTGGTGAAATGTGCTTAAAGCACCTTCTCAAAGTTATGTTGATTTTACAAATAAACAATGCTGCCTACTTCCAAATACTTCTGACAAAAGCAGCATTAACTTGGTGTTTAAGAGGAAGCAAGCAATTTTCTCCTCAGCCAGTAAGTTGTTCTAAAGCCATTAACTTCTTTTATAAATATACATTGATGTTACTACTAATCATTAAATACAACTTCTAACACAATCAAGCTTTAATCATTAATGACATTAATTGCCAGTTTGTCACAGCATTAGTAGTCTCTTAAGTAAGTGACTCATTTATTCTAGACTCAAGGCATTGATTCCCTGGATGATGAATACACAGTTTTCCTGTTACACCAGTGAGAGTATTATCAAGACCTTCACTGACAACTGTCTTCTTTGAAGATTATAAACCAAATGCATCTTGCATTTTTCCCTCTGAAAAGAAAATTGTTTGGAGAGTGTGATGTGCATTCATTCATGCTCTTCTTTACAAGTCAATTTGCTTTTCCATCATGAAAGACTTGCAGGACTTAAAGGAACATGAAGTAAAAATCTGTCAGCTCCATATATTGCAAGAACCCAGCTGAGCACCTCCTTATTTCAGATGACAGGACACTTATGGCAAGACACCGAGCTCTCCACCCTCACCAAAAACTGCATGCACTACTCTAAAGGGACTTCTCAGTACATTAAGAAAGCAAACAGTTGGTCAGTTTGCCACTGTTCCCCTGCTTTTCCAACATCTTCTAACCCCTTCCCTTCTTTTTCTCAGCCCTTCTTCTGAGTAATAAAACCAATGAGAAATAGAAATGAAACATAAGGGTGCTTAAAATCTGTGAGGACGGTTTCATTCTGCCCACACAACATGCCTGGGTGGGTGACAGCAGCAGAGTGAAACACATTGTCTCTCCTCATTGCTCTCCCACACTGGAAACACAACACACAGCGCAGGAGTCTCAATAGCTCCAGGCTTCTGCACCATGCTGTTTATCTTTTGTGATTTGGGTATTTGAGTATAAAATAAAAAGGAAACAGTGCAAAAAACAAGGCAGCAAAATTATTCCAGCCAGATACATACATGAATCAAAACGTGAGCAACTGCAGAGCAGTCACTTACCTGTATCCAACAACTTCAAACCCTAACAGCAATGAATGGTAACAAATGGTGCTACATGCTTTTGGTTCCCTTTATTTGATGCACGGCCTATGAAGAAACTTTGAGGCATGCTATTGCTTATCAAAAAAAGTAACAGAATGGTCTGCAGCTCTACTGCATAAACAGTAACTTCAGAAGAGAAAAATTCTTGCAAATACTTCTATCTTCATTTCAAAACCACAAAAGAGCTACAAGGACCAGTGAGCATTTGCAGTAGAACTATTAGTCTGCCTAATTAAAAGAGAGTTATTTGGGAGTCAGTCAGTACAACAGAACAGCCTTCCCATTGACCAACAGAGGGCATTTTAAAGTAAAATAAACCTGGCTTAAACTGCACTGGAAACCAAGGCTCTCCACTTAATTCAGCACACCAGTGGGAACAGCTGGTGACTTTAATACCAACAGGGCAGAGTGAATGTAAAGGAAGAGCGAGATGTGGTGATCTTGGCCTACAGTAGATCCCCCCAAAGGGATGGCAGCTCTAGGGAGCTGGGATGGGGGGTGCAAGGACTGGCTGGGGTGCATGGCAGGTGTGGGGCAGCAGCTCCTACTGCCTTGCATGCCTGCCCTGACAGCCCTGCTGCCTCCCTGCCATGCTCTGGATGGGGCATCTCATAAGGGATTGCTTGGAAGAAGGAGAAATCAGGCTTCGTTTTAAAAAGCATCTACCTTCAGAATAGAAAAGGATATGCTAAAGTTCAAACAGGGGGTAAAGTCCAGTTCTCATGGGGTTTAACACTAGGAAAATATTAAAAGTCTTGTCTTGAATAACAATATCCTTAAGACAAATATTAACTGCTGTCTTGAACTGGTGCCATGAGGGAACTGTAACCCTGAGCATAGGGTGGGTGCAGTAGGGACTTGAGAAAAAAAAAAACAATTGTAAATTACTATTGAGATCAGTGGCTATAAGAGCGTAACCATGTATTTTGTTTCATTTTGATACTTACATTTGCAGTTTATCTCCAAGAGGAAACACAGGACTTGACTCAGTGCAGAGTTATCTTACCTGCTAAGATAAACCATACTGCTGGACAACAGCAAGAAACACCAGGAAGAAAGGCATCAAACTGGGCCTCCCAAATGCTTCACAGCAGGGTGGGTGCCTGTGACTTCAAAAGCACCAAAGGTTCAGTGCCTTAAAAATGCAGTGATTCAGCGTTCGGTCTCCCAGGTGTAAAGGCAGAGGAGTGCCTCAGCTTTTCAGGCAGAAAAGGTGGTCTGACCTCCCACAAGCATCCTCAGAAAGGCCAGGGAAACACAACCCTTGGCAACACAGCAGCAGCCTTCTAGGTCACTGCATGGCAAAAGCAGAGACTTGGGACAGAAACAATGCAAACTCAGTGATTTTGCTTTTTTTCCTCACAACTAAAATTGTCTTCTAGTCTTCTCAAGACCCTTTTTTTTCAACTATTTTCAGTCAATCTACTTCTTACTTAAGGCGTGCTGTACAGAACTTCAGTATGGCTCTCTGGTGAGGTTTCATCAATACTGCACACAAAGCTACAACTGAATCTTATGTACACAACTCTTGATAATACCCAGAATAAAATTTTCCTTCTTTTAGGCACCCCAGCACTGGCAAGCTGACTCATTCATGATTTCTTAAAGCCATGGAATCATCATAGTCCCAAACACTGCACCTCCACAGCTTTTAAACACGTCCAGGGATGGTGACTCAACCACCTCCCTGGGCAGCCTGTTCCACTGCCTGACAACCCTTTCAGTGAAAAAAGTTTTCCTAATGTCCAGTTTAAACCTCCCCTGGTGTAGCTTGAGGCCATTCCCTCTTGTTGTCACTAGTTACTGGTGAGAAGAGATCAGCACCTACCTCTCTACAACATCCTTTCAGATAGTGTAGAGAGCAATAAGGTCTCCCCTCAGCCTCCTTTTCTTCAGACTAAACAGCCCCAGTTCCCTCAGCTGCTCCTCATAAGACTTGTTCTCCAAGCCCTTCACCAGCTTAGTTGCTCTTCTCTGGACCCACTCCAGCACCTCAATGTCTGTCTTATATTGAGGTGGCCAAAACTGTACTCAAGGTGAGTCCTCACCAGTGCTGAGTACAGAGGAACAATCACCTCCCTACTCCTGCTGGTCACACCATTTCTAATACAAGCCAGGATGCCATTGGCCGCCTTGGCCACCTGGGCACACTGCTGGCTCATGTTCGGCCACTTGTTGATCAACACCTCCAGGTCCCTTTCTGATGGGCATCTTTTCAGCCACTCAGCTCCAAGCCTGTAGCATTGTATGGGGTTTTTGTGGCCCAAGTGCAGGACCCAGCACTTGGCCTTGTTGACGCTCATACAATTGACCTTGGCCCATTGATCCAGCCTGTCCAGGTCCCTCTGCAGAGCCTTCCTGACCTCAAGCAGATCAACACTCCCACCTAGTTTGATGTTGTCTGCAAACTTACTGAGGGTGCCTTCTATCACCTCATCAAGATCATTGATAAAGATGTTAAACAGAAGTGGTCCCAATATTAAGCCCTGAAGAATCGCCACTTGTGGCTGGCCACCAGCTGATTTAACTCCATTCACCACCACTCTTTGGACGTGGCCGTCCAGATGGTGTTTGATGCAGCAGAGCATAGGCCTGACCAGGCCTGGGGCAGACAGTTCTCATGAGAACGGTGGGGGAAACTTCGTCAAAGGCTTTACAGACCACTAGGCAGGTCATCTTGTCATAGAAGGAGATCAGGTTTGTCAAGCAGGACCTGCCTTTCATAAACCATCAGCTGACTGCTCCTGACCCGCTGGTTGTCCTCTGTATGGCTTGTAATGGCAATCAAGATGATCTGCCCCATGACCTTCCCTGGCACCAAGGGCAGACTGACAGGTCTGTAGTTGCTCAGATCCTCCTTTCAACCTTTCTTGTAGATGGGTATCACATTTGCTAACCACCAGTCTCCTGGGACCTCCCCAGTTAGCTAGGACTGTGAATCCTTGGATTCTGTGCTTCAACATATCCATCAGGCCTGGGAATCTAAATTTTTGCATTCACAGATTTTGGCTTTCTTTCTTTGGGTTTCTTCGTCAAGGTAAGCTTGGCTTTTCTAACACTAAGTAAAAATGCCACTTAGAGAGCACAAAATGCTAAGAAACTGAAGACAAAGTCAGACCTTAACATACCCATATCTCACCCTCACAGCACTTTGGAAATAAATTTTTCCGGTAAATAACCATCCATTAGCAGCAAATACTATGTTTTGATGACTTAGAGAACCGTAAATAGGCAAGACATGTGTTTCTTGCTTTCGCCACATGAAATAGTTTGTGACTGTCCCAGTGACAGTTTTCCTCTATACACCAATTTCAGTATCCTCTACTTGAAGCTGTCACAAAGGTATCCATGCAGGAAGGGGCAGAATAACAGAACAGCAAATCTAAATTTACAGTGTTACAAGTCTACCTAATAAATACAGTGTTTAACTTACTATTTAATCTGAAAAAAAAAAAAATCTGTATTAATTTGTCCCCTGGAAGACTGCTTAAATTATTTTGGGTAAAAAAAAAATAAACCCCCAAACTTTGAAAGCTCCCAACCCATCTTCCAATCTTTGACTGCAGTTAGTCTCATCTAAGCCATCAGCCTAACCAATTACCCAAAGGACAAAGCCAGTTCTCAGCAGCAACAGTGCCTGTCACTTCCTGTGTTGCTGTCTCAAACAGAACTGAACACCACAAACACACCACTCCACCAGGAACTGCATCTCTACCACTACCCATACCCTAGGACGACAAAGCAACGCAGCTTTGGAGTCCTAAACAAGATACTTCAGATGTTCACCAGGTCCAGTCTTTCCCCTGAGAAGATCTATCAAGTTCTCAGTTGGTTTAATCTATTTCTTCTCAAACAGTGGAGGGACCATAGCAGAGTACAGTGTACGGGACAAACAGCACACCCCTTTCCCATTGCTTTGTCTCAGATGGATGGTTTTACTTTAGATTCTCTTCTCTTTGAATTTTGAACTTTTTCTTGGCATTTGTGGTCTTTTCATTTTATTTCTTTTTCTGTATTTATTGCTTAAAAAGGAATAGTGTCAGGGAGTTACAAAAACTGGTACTGAATAAAACAGGGGCTAACTACACATCCAGCACATTTGCATAGGTGATGTGAAATCCTGACAAGATACAAATCAAGGGTATAAGCAAAGAAATAGATGGAACAACACACATAAGCTTAATTTGTTTTGCCCTGAAAACACCCTGCCCAATCTACACGAAAGATTAATACATACAAAAGTCATTCTTGATATCATTGCGATACACATATCTGAATGTACTCACAAGGACACGTGTTAATGCAGTCATACCAAAGCCTTCACAACACAGTTCACTGAGGAGAACTATGATTTCTGTTTCTGCATTAGAGGGGTATTATATTGTAGACAGCAAGTGTGCACAACCAGGCAAGCTNCAGTTCCATGAATAACTTATTGTCCACCAGGATGCCCCTAACCTGGTGCTATTCCTAACCATGGTATCATTCCTCCCCAGGTGTAGGACTCTGCACTTGCCCTCATTGAACTTCATCTGGTTCCCCTTTGCCCAGGTCTCTAGTCTGTCCTCACACTGTCACAGTCACAAGGCTGGACTGAGACACTCTAATGGAAAAAACTGACTGAACTGGAAAGTTAACGAGATCACATGGAACAAGATGTTACTACAATTCCTCCCTGATACAGTTCAGAGGAACGAACACCAGCCATGGTACCGTCCAGCACCACACTCTGGGACTCACAGGCTGCCTGAGAGGTGCCCTGAGCACCCACTCCCACACCATGGACTAGCCAGCCTTGCTTGGTGCCATGTGTTCAGAAATCCCCAGGAGCTCCAGCAAACAATGTTCAGAGGAGGGAAAAGTGGGAAGCATCCTAATGCCACCTCTTATTAGACTTTATTGCTGCAAAGACTGTAATTCTGCTCTGGTTTGGTATGGAGGAGGTAGCAACCACCTCCTTCCACAGCCACAAGTGAGTGCATAGAACATCACTAGCTCAGAGACTACAAACACTAGAGAAAGAGCAGATATCTTCCTGATAAAACAAAAATGTAATTATTGGTGAGACTGGTAACTTTCAAGGTTACTTACTCTCCACTATGTGACCTTGTTAACATTAAATAGCATTTTTTACCAGCTGAATTTAAAATCAGAAATCCTGCAGTTTACAGGAATGACATTAGAGGGGGGAAAAAAAACCAAGCCCTTCTTATTTGTCTTCATGTCTCAGAAAAATGTGATGACACTTTCATTGATCCATTCCTGAAGGTATATAATACTAAGGACCCTTCAAAATAAAAGCCTTTTACATCAGGCAGTCCAAGTAACACTTTTCTCCGTATCTCAGTTACTCATGTCTCTAAAATTATATGCCCTCAGTTTGCAGGTGAGGGAGGCAAAATAATCATTGCCTGAGCAACATTAAGCTATTATACTAATGAAAACCAAGAGAAAGCTCACAAGTTAGTTAATAATCCTATCCTGAAAGCATCACTTCAACAGCATGCAGTTAACATAGCCCAAGGTTCACACACAAGTGACAAAAACCAAAACACTGGCGAGCTGATCATTAGGTAGAGAGTCCCTCCTGTGTGCTGGATAAACAGAAGTCTCAGAGAAAACACTGTACGTGGCCAATGTGACCATAAAGGAGAGCATTAAAATATGCACATATGGTAAGCCATAGTATGACTACTTGGGCAACCTTAAATCTGCCATTTTCTCCCTTTTGAGAGATGATTTCACCACTCCAGTGGTGGTCTTTTAATGTAGGGAAAGCATTATCTTTATGTGAGATTAAAAAAAAAAATTATAAATCTGTCCTTTCTCTTTAGATTTTTAAAGAAAAAAAAAAAAAAAAAAAAAAAGGGGGGGACTGGGTAAACCACCGTATGTCCAAGCCCTTCAGGAGTCTGAGAACTGCCTCCGCCAGCAAACACGGATGACAGTGGTGCTTGCTCCACGGCCATAGACCAGCCCTGGTCGACCCTGCCCAGCACAGCATCCCTCCAGCCAGGCCAAGGAGTGGACCTGCTCAGAGAGTGGATGAAGCAGCAGCACTTTGTTCTGGGCTGTCATGAAGCCAACAGAAGTTAAATGGAAACATTCAAGGGAGACAGGTCCAGCATGCTCCTCCCACTCACAAGGGAGGAAGAAGAGCCCGAGAGGGTGCACTGTGTGGAGTGCTGTAATGAAAGCTGCAAACCAGTTGTCACAAACATCCAGTGCTGCAAGACAGTGCTCCCAGCACAGCTCTAAGTGAATAGAAAAATGCCTTGATACTGTGTGGTATGATGTTGGAGCACAGCATCAGATGGCCCCACTACATACCTCAAATACTGCTCCTCTTTACTTAGTGTGACAGGAATGATGGAATGCAATCAACAACCCAAACTCATTCTGCAATATGTAATGGCATACAATACAGAACCGAGTCATTGTTTCAGTGGATTAACCCTCACCTCTAAAAAGAGGTCAGACAAAGCTTAGGCAATAAATTAAATTAATTTGAGCATCTGGTAATCCTCACCAGGCAAAAGCAATCCCTAAGCAGCAATATTAACTTTCCTTTTAACTTTCCCAAAACATGGCTTTTAGTTCTTTTAAAAAGCTTCAAAGAAAGTTATTCTAAATACTTGTAATTGAAAAGAACATATGTTTACCTATTCCTTCCTGAGAATCAAAACTACTTAATTAGAGATTCCCATAGCTTATGTTAGCTCATAGTTAAGATAAATACCCAAAGTCTGATTCTCCTCAGCCATAAACATGAAACATCTAAGGAAAAGTGATCCACACCTTAAGACAGAAATTTAAGGTGAAGTACCTTGGAAGGAGGAATTAATCCAAATCCAAATTAATTACAGTAAGATTCTTCTGATAGACTTAGTGGACTTTGGCTTCAGTATTTACTAGACACCAGTAGTGAACATCAAACAAGAAATGCATTGTGACTTAGAGTACTCTCACCTTCAGTGTACCATTCACCTCCACTGCACTGTTCCCCCATGAGCATTTAAACCAATTTTTACACTTTAACTTGCCAGCAATCAGTGCTTTCCCACTTAGAGGATTTCAAAACAAAGTCTTTCAGCAACTTAAATATTTTAAATCCTGGGGGCAGGGAGGAAAGCAGAAGTCATTAGGAATCATGCAGTATTCAAACAGTCCCTCCGATTCCAAGAAGCAAGCAAAGTAACTATGAAAGGACTCTCAGTTTTCCATTTATCTTCCTCCCCACCAGGAGTGGTCCATGTCAGCTCCTGCTGGCTGCCTCCACAGTAATTTATAGAGCAAGACATTGTCCTTTGTACATATGAGATGAAGTCACAAGGACTGCAGAGGTGACAGTGCCATGCTATTTCTTATCAGGAGCTTTTAATGAAACAAAAGAGTTTACAAATCCTATGAAAACAAACACACACAAAAAAACACACCCACAAAAAACAACCAAACAAGAAACAAAAACACCACAACCACCCAAAACCCAAGTAAGAATCTTTCTTCACGTTTCAAAGTTAAATTGGAGAAAGAAGCAGCACCTGCTAAGGCGTACAGTGATGACTTTCTTCCTTAGGAATGTATGCATGACAGCTATAGATGCTGCTTCTCCAGCAGAGATTTTATCTCAAGAGTTTCTGTAAGAGATATTTTCAATAAACAATTTGATTATGACCACACAGGTTCACATAGTGGGCACATCAGTACCATGCTGTGGATCTTCATTTGGCGGTGCTTCTGCATATCCAAATGCTGGGATACTTCCACCATCAGCCCAGACAGACAATTTCCATTCTAAGGTTAATCTCTGGGCCAGAGCCACTACAGAGCCTGGGGTACACACACAGGTAGGCAGAAGCACAAAAGAAGCTGGGATCTCCCAACTGCCAACCTTCCCAGGCCCTGGTGGCTCCAAGGTACTTTCACAAATATTACCCATTTGATCAATGCATCTTCACTGCCCAATGGATAACCCAAGGAAGACAACAGCAGTCTCAAGGAAGGACTTCATCAGTCACCTTTGCTACGTTTGCTGCTGCCCTCAAGGTAGAGAATCTAGAACTGAAAGGAAACAGAACTGATTTAACAAACATAGAGCTGGAAGTGATTTCTGTGGATCTTTGACTAGGTTTATGGTCTTACCTCAGATATCTTAGACAAAGCCACAAGTTACATTAAGAATAGTTAATGTGCTCAGGTTTGGAGGCAGTCCTGAACCACCAAGCTTTAATATACATGCTCCCACTGCCAGGCTGCAAGCAAAGAAGATACTAATACTTCACCCTCTGCAGCTGAGAAGAATAAAACAAACCAAAAAAATTTAAAAAAGAAAAATCAACCCACAGCAGGTGTGCTGCTCTGCTGGGAGGTTCTCACCAGGCCCAGAATGCTGGCAGAACTGGCACCAGGCAGAGGAACACATTTGCACAGAGCTCTGGTGGCCCATCCACAGCTTGACCTTGCTGAGGGTGGAGCAAAGATCCCTCCCTCTGGCAGGATGAAGAATGCCTTTCCACCTTGAAAAGGGAAAACAGCAAGAGGAAAAAACAATAATTCTCTGAAGTCTGACTCCACAACATTTTAGATCCCTGGTCTACATCCACCCTACTAACCCAATCCTTATGGAGACATGGGGATACTCTTTATGAGAAAGAAAATGGCAAGTCAGGTAGGAAGAGTTGAACTCTGCTGTTCACAGGGGAAAGCAGTCCCACTTCCTAAGTAAATTCTCACAGGCCATGCTGCATCCTACCAACCTTATAATACCCAAGGTGGAGGCCAGTGGAGTAAGAACATGAGAGACAGGATGCTAGTGCAACACTGACAGGAGACAATGCTGTATAGGCTTTAAGCTCCCACCTCTTTTAGGAAAGCTCTCATTGTTATTATTGCAGGTTTTGGACCAATATTACCATCAAAAATGATCAGGCTGGTGGAAACTGAATCTTCAGTTTGTTTACGTTCTACATTTGACAACAGTTTGTTCATAGCCTGAACTACTCCCCTGAGGAGCATTAATCAATTCCCTCTGCTGTATATGGATGTTTCACACAGTTCGAAGGCAGACGAAAAAAATTCAAATGAGATAAAGTGATTGCAAGAAAACCCACAAAAATCAGACAGAATAACTTAAATATTTTAACTTGTTTTTTTTCCCTAGTATAAGGAAAAAGAAACCTCTGACAATACATTGTTATACACCAATTTGCTTCTATTTAAAGGATAAGAATGTAGTAAGACAGGCCAAGAATAATAAAAGTAAATAGGTCTCTTAAAGGCTTTTTTTTCCCCATCACAGGCACTCAAAGAGAACTTGACTAAATAGCTTTCTTGCCCGTGTGTACCATACAAATAGCTCAGTAGAGTGAGCATTACCAAAAAATGGGCTTTATGCCACGTTAGCGCTTAACACATTATAACATTTTTATTTAAATTTTACTGCAGTAGTGAAGCATTGCAGAAAAAATGAAAGTATGTAATAGACCATATGATACCTGCACCAAAGCAGGCTTTTGATTTTCTAATCAAATTCTCTTAAATTTTTTGAATAATTTTGCACACTTCACTGCCCACCTCATTCCTCCTCCTTTGTCAGGGGGACTCAAGGCACAAGCAGGAGTTAACAGTTCCCTGACACTAAAAATCTATTCCTTATATATCACAAAACAGACTACTGCAGCCACCACATGAATGTCCTCATCAGTTAGCTAGTCAGTACCCAGGAGACAGTCTGAAGACATGGTGGGGGGATGTGGAGGGGACGTGTGGAGATGGGAGTACGACTGGGAGGTTTTAAAAGAACAGTGGAAGAGTAGAATTATTTTTTTCCTCTTCTGAGGAAAGAAAAGGCCAGGAGAGGAGGGACATGGATAACATTGTGATATCCTACTATGCTTTCTGTCTTCAAGGCTTGCTGGGGTAGGTAGAGCTACAGCCTGCGATGAGAGGCTCTCAGTGCTTCCATCTGCCTTGCAAGGCACAGCACTGGGTCAGGATTTATGCTGAAGTGCTGCCTCAGCATTTGCTTGGACATACCCAGCTTCCCAGCCTCAGTTTCAGCATGAGACTGATACCAACACAACTGACCAGGAAAATTCCTACTTTGTCTCAGCACAGGAGATGGTGGCACACATTTCCCTGGAGCTCCTCCAGTGATGACAGTAAACAAGATTACACTTTTGATGTCCAAGCTCTCAGTCAAACTAAGCTCACCCAATTGCTCAAATTCAGACCCTGGTGACCGCCCAGGACTCAGGGAAGGAGTCCCAAACCAGAAAAGTTCAACACCTGATTATCATTTCACTACCAGCATGGTGTAAAGCTCTTGCTATTTTGGCTTTGCTGGTGTTGCTTCTTTTCAAGAAGCTACCACACAACCACCATACCCTGAAAAGCACCGAAGTCCCCAAGGTACCCTTAACTTCATGTGTGTGGCTTATCCAAGATCTAGCTCCTCAAGCAATACTGCACTCCAGGATAGCTTTGTCTGCTATGTTAGCAGCCTAATAACAGCCTAATTAGGTGTATTAGGCCAAACCTCTTAATAAACACCGTTTTAAAACAGAACTATGCATAATTCAGGCATATTAATAAAACTGCTACATAACTGAAGAAATAGCTGTATTTCACACAAGTAAGCTGGAAAATGGGCTGTTCGGTAGCACTCCGGCAAAATTACCTCAGTTTTTTTATTACTAGTCTATACTGCCTTTTTTTTTAATACCAGTGATTATTAGCTCTCTGCTGAAAAAATATAAATAGCTTCTTGAAAATAATTATGCACACAAGATCAAAACACTACCACAAACACCATTTAAAAACTTTGCTTTATGTATTATACTTCACTAGTGTCTCCTAGTTCTTTAAAACCCTTTAGACACACTGACACAAGCTGCCTGCACATCAGCAAAGCAGCCTGGCCCAACTGGAATAGGTTTGCAGGGCAAACCAGGTGCCACCAAGGCTGCAGCTCTTCACCCCACAGTCACCTATGAAAGGCTTTACTGAGCCTAGCTCTAACCTAGCCCAAGGCTGGACACTCCACAGGGAGTGGAGCATCCTCACAGCACCCTGCCCTCCCTGGAGCTGGGCCGTGCTCCCCATACAACACTGCAGAGAGATCCACAGCTCAGTAACAGGGAACAATCAGGGGGGTCAATTCTAAAGCACTGTCACATTTGTTCCAAGCTGAAATGCTAAAACAGAGGAAGCTGTCAATTATTTCCCAAAAGTGCAGTAAACTAAGCACAACATTTATCTACCTGAAGAAATACTGACCAGTTGTGGGATTTTTTTTTTTTTTAACCAAATAATTAGGGTTTTGAGACAGGGAAAAAGTGAATGCATTCTCCTACTTTCTAATCCAATTGCTTACATTTGTAAAGAGGTGTTAGTGCTAAGAAAATACCTTGTCTCTGTGTTAGTTCTCTTTGCTACAGATTCTGACAATTCTATAGGAGCTTTACAATACCTCTGTTTCTCTTAATATAAGCATGTGAAAATACACTACCTTTGGGGTATGCTGAGAGAGCAGTGACAAGGCACTGCCTAACAGCCTCATTATTGCTCCTAAACCATTAAAAAGGAACAGCTCTATCCTTAAGGGGATGCCATCCTCCATTGTGAGCAACACACTAAGCTGTGCCTACATTTTCATCCCGATTCCCAACACACTGCCAGCTACAGCCACCCAGCTTATCTCAGTGATGCTGCCTTTGAGGATCTTACACTCATTTGACCTAGTAAACCAAAGCTAGTTCGTGACAGAGCCATGGTTCCCCAGAAAAGCTCTGGGAGACAACTATGACGTCTCAAGAGCATGTTTTCTTTGTATCTTTTCACACTGAGAAGTTTTCTGCAGTTTGCTACCTGTAGAATAGTATTCAAACAGCAAGGTCATGTGCACACGTGAGCAAAGCTCCTACCCTGCTCACCCTTAAAACTTCAGTAGAAAACAGAATTTTTTCATAGATAATAGGATCAAATGGAGCCACAAACAGTCTCCTAAAGCTGAGATGGAGGGGCTTTTTGCAGCTGGGTTTTAATGCTTTTTATTCCATATTCTGTTCATCATGTAAAAGTTTTACAATGTTAATGCAAATACGTTACTCATGGAAGTGAGAATCCAAGGGTATCAGCCTGACCTATGCAGGCTGTGAGCAAACTGAAAGAGAAAACAAATGGATTCTGACTTTCTTGAGACAGTCAAGATTTTTTTCAGCAGTTTAGACTGCTGTTAGCCAAATGCTGACAAAATATAGTGTTGAGGAAATGTTTTTAGCCATTTTTCAACTGCATGTTCAGAAATCATGCATGCTGAAGGTCAAGCCGATGAAACCAGCTACTGCCAATTTTACCCACTAGCAAGAGATTGCCTTTTTTCAGTTGCTTATACACTTGCCAGCTTTCAACTCTTCAAGCTGAAATTGTTCATATCAGGTGCCTGCCTGTAAAAACCAAAAAAAATTTACAAGTATAAAAATGAGCAGTTCCAAGGGTTTCTAGGAAAAAAATATGTTGCCTTGCCAACATTTGAAGAGTGGTCAGGAGAACGTTTAAAAGATATAATTGGACACAAGGACCTACACTTTGAGCATCTGACTTTGTGACCTTATCCAAAGTGCATTGGAAAGATATTTTTGTGTGTAACGTCCCCTTAGATAAGGAGCCACGTATCAGTTGAGCTCACCTCAACTTGTAGCTTAAATGTGAAAAGCATGCACTGCTGTTATTGCAAGCTGTCTTTTGCCATAGAAGTGGAGAGGGGGAGCAGTCACTTGTAGAAAAGCTTGTAAGAATCAGGACCTGGAGCATTTGTCTTTTCTTTCTGAAATCTGTTTCCATTGGAAAAAAATATTATGCATATAGCCAAGAGCTAAGGAACAATCTAGTTATTGATGTTACACAGCCGATACCTACCCATGGTCAGAAAACAGAGCAGAGTCCATCTCCCATATCCAATCTTGCCTGCAGACTTTCAAGGTTTTCAACATGAAACTATGTTTTCTCCAGGCATGAACAGCAATGTAATGGACAAAGAAGTGAAGAGTCAGCTCCCCTCAATCCTTGTGCAGCAGCAAACCCAGCAGAAGCTGAGTGTGTCGAGAAACAAAATGAGTAAGCAATTAGTAGGTGGTTCAATATGTTCATTTTCCTCCACTATTTCCATTTCAAGTGTCAGCTTCCCAAAATGTATTTAATTTGTACTATAAATTTAGCTTCCAAAACTCTTGCCATGCTGTTCAAAGAAACAGCCTGTACATATGCATGTAAAACGAAATATTGCACAAAACCCTAATGACAGCAAAGGCCCTTGTATGAAATCTGTTGCAGCTACATTTGCTTCCAGATCTGAAATAAAATGGTAAAAGCTTTTTTGGCTGGCTGGATCTAATGACAAATGAGAAGCAATCCCCTGTCATTTTCCCTTCACTACATAGTCTGCACCAAGCTTTCCTCCAGCAACAGCAGCAGACTGCTCACAGTGTTGTCAGAGAGATTTCTGTGGGTTGTTAATCATGGCTGTAGACTCTACTACAATAATATCCTTATAACTCCTCATTAAAGCCCACTATTGAGTTGGAACAACCACATTCCACCACTCTTATTATTTAACCTTTGATATCTCCTGTAAATGCAATAGAATTAATGAAAATACTTTTCACAGAAATCAATGAATGTCTTTCCTTGGAAGAGACCTTCAAGATGTCCTGGGGAAGGGACTGGAGGGAAAGTCTTATGAGAAGAAGCTGAGGGAGCTGGTGTTGTTCAGCTTGGAGAAGAGGAGACTCAGGGGGGCCCTCATCAGGGGCCGGGCTCTTCTCCCAGGCCAGCAGTGACAGGAGGAGAGGGCAGGGCCTGAAGTTGTGCCAGGGGAGGTTTAGGCTAGATAGTGGGAAGCAATTCCTCACAAAAAGGGTGATTAGCCACTGGAATGGACTGCCCAGGGAGGTGGTGGAGTCGCCATCCCTGGAGGTGTTTAAGGAAAGATTGGATGTGGTGCTTAGTGGCATGGTCTAGCTGATGTCATGCTGTTGGGTCACAGGCCAGACTTGATCTTGGAGGCCTATTCCAGCCTCAGTGATTCTGTGATCTAGTCCAGCCTTTGATCCAACACTGCAGGCTCACGACTAAACCTTGCCCCTGAGCACCAGGTCTACACACCATTAAAATGCCTCCAGGGATGTCGACTCCACCACTGCCCTGGGCAGACCATTCCAATGTTTGAGAACCCTTTCACTGAAGAAATGTTTCCCAATATCCAGCATAAACCTCCCCTGATGCAGCTTGCAGCCATTCCCTCTGGTCCTGTCACACATCACCAGGGAGAAGAGGCTGTCCCCCTGCTCACTCCAACCTCCTTTCAGGTAGTTATGAAGAGTGATAAAGTCTTCCCTCAGCCTCCTCTTCTCCAGACTAAACTGCAGCTCCCTCAGCCACCCCTCACAGGACTTGTGCTTTAGGCCCTTCCAAGCCTTGCTGCCCTTTTCTGGACATGCTCCAGCACTTCCATGTCCTTCCTATAGTGACAGGATCAGAAATGAGCGCAATATTCAAGGTGTGGCCTCACCAGTGCTGAGTACAGGCGGTCAATCACCTCCCTATTCCTGGTGGCCACACTATTTCTAATACAAGCCAGGATGCCACTGGCCTTCTTGGTGAAGCTGTGTGCACTGCTGACTCACATTTAGTCGAGACAGCCTTTGCTGTAAGAGACAGAATGCAAAGAAGGGATCCTTGTTGTAAAAAACCAGATGAAAATCACCTCTCATAGCCCTAGAAGGAATGACAGCAGCTGTAAAAACTCTCTCCTCTCTGTCCCCTGCTAGAGCAGGCTCTCACCAGCCCCACTGCTGGCTATGTTAGCAGTATGTCAACCAGTTTAATCAAGGGGGGGTAGGGTGGTGTAAAAAAAACAAACAACAAAAAAACCAACACCCAGACAACCAAAACAGCAACGAGGAGGGCAGGATACGTCACACCTTTCCCAGTACAAAAACACAGTGGGAGACTTTGCCAAGCAGTGCCCTTACTTGCATCATGTCTACCTCAGCAAATTTTCCACCAGGCCAGATAGCACCACAGTCAGTCTTCTCTGCAGTCAAGGGTGCCTGCTGCAATCTGCTCCTACAGCTGCAAACCATAAATATCTGCCTAGAGGAAGAGATGCACACCCACTGCAGCAGGATCTCTGCAAAACTCCTTTGGTATCTTCAAGAGGTTCAGGCTGACATGGCAGTCACTGAACTCTGTAACTTTCATCTAACAGCAGATGAAGATACCATTTCTTACTACAGGATGAAGGCCTGAGCAGTACCACAAGTACTGACTGACCCAGAGGGAGAACCAAACACCCTCAGAGGCTGTAACTTTGAACTGGTTGCTATGCCCATGATAATGAAAGGCATCTCTCAAATGAGAAAAGGAAAATAAAACCTTTGCAACAGGAAAAGGGCTAAACAAAGGGGCCACGACTTGTGTAATTAACACTATGAAAAAAACAGGCTCTCTTAAGCAAGAATTGTTACTAATAGTAAAGCAACATTTAGTGATAGGTAGGAAAAACATACTGATCCAAGTTCAGAACATACCCCTACAGGGATAGTAAAGGGGGAAAAATTCCCCTTATGATTTATTACACACCTATCAAAACCCATTATTCACTCTAGCTGAGTGGGAGAGTAGAACTTTGGAAGCTTGGCATAGAGCAGGATTTACTGTGTCAGTTACAAAAATAATTGTCACTTTACTCTGGAAATATGATAAAAATTAAAAATATTATACAATGGATTGCAAACTTAAAGCTGCTGCAATTGCACAAACTGTTAAACCTCCTATTTATGTTGTTAAAATCATATAGTCCCTCTTTGGGCCCATCTAAATACTCCTGCAGAAGTTAAATGTTTGAAAATGTGCACGGAGCAAGCACTGGAATTACTACTTATTATCAATGACCAATACTGTGGGCATTCCTTCAGGTCTTGTTCCAGATCAAGTACAAAATGTGGCAGTAACTGCACACTGAACACTCCTCGGCATTAGGAGAGTTGCAGGCTCACCACCCAATCTCAAGAGTCCAGCAAAAAGAGCACGGTGATGATGTAGAAACTGCATGAGCAAAGCCTGAGATTTTCCTCAAATTCTGCCATGGCTCTTTTTGAGCAGTCTTCAGCTCCACTGACAGTTCTCTTTTGATGCATTACAGATCAAACTGGAAGGTAACAAAGTAAAGCCAACATTTTATTCCTGGGATATGACACAGAATGTTCTCCTCCCTGCCCATCAAGAGGCAAGCGTGATTTGCTTCCCCACTGATAAGGCTGGAGCACAGCCCGAGGAACCAAACTATTAGGATTAAGGGGCTGTTCCATAATTAAAAAGTGTATGGGCATCCATCCTTAGCCTTGCAACATACATAAAACCTTGAGCTCTCCAGACAACTGCTAGCAGTTTTTAGCAGGTCTTCCCTAGCAGCACTACAGTAAGTTACAGTAAGTCTTGTACACAAGCAGATTTATTTTTTTACAGTGCCCACAAATGGAGAGAAATCTACAAACCTTGTTTGTCAGCAGCTACTGCTGAACTCTAGTCAACAATTATCCCATTACTATAATGATTAACATTGATGAAAATTCCTTTCTCCAAGTATTTGCAATATCCTTATCAGCAGTGCAGCTGATATGGTGTTTTACTGCTTGGGTGTTGACAACTCTGCTAGTTGGTGTCCTCGGCAAAATTGCAGATCAGCTGAAATCATGCACCCTGGTATAACTTCTGTATGTGATGAACTCCAGAATTTGAGACTGAAAAAAATTATGCTTTGAGAAAACACTGCAATTTTCCTAGTATTCAATTTTCCAATGAGCTGCAAACCCGTTACTCTTGCAAGTACGTGACATACTTTTTATCCTGGTTTTATGAAAACTGGACAAAGATCTATAATGCCAATGGGTATGGAGATGAGACCAATATTTCAGTCCTCCAATAGACTTAGTTTCAATTCAAACTCTAACCTATTGTTTAATCCTAAAAGCTATGCCACTTCTTGACAAAAAAAAAATCAAATTATTGCCCACAGAGCCACAAAAATGGTAATTTTTGTAATCATTTACCACAACTGATCCTGAATTTTTTAAATGCAATACCAAGTTGTGAGCTTAAAAGCTGCCTGCAGGTTTCACAAAGAGTAGTGAAACAGATTAAGACAACTTCTTTCTTTAAAGAAAAAAAGAGCCTGAATTTCTTTACCAAGCCTATTCCACACTTACAAAAACAGCCAGGAATGAAACAATGATTCAATTTACTTTTATTTGTAAAGAAAAAATTACTTCTCTTATGTCTCTTGCCTGTTGCAAAGCCTCATTAAAAGCTTAATAATAACACACCCTCCTAAAGTGTTCCCACCCCAAATAACACTGAATGTCTTTTACTTTTTGTTTTGTTCAGCAGAAAAGAGGCCCAAGCACACCTTGCAAGCCAGGCCAAAAGTTTGTGTATCCAGAGTGCCAGTAACTTCTGTAGCACTGATCAAGTCTGTACTCTTCATGGTCATTCAGTTAGTCTCACACTGAGCCATTTGACCTTGGATGCGTGAAGAATCAGAAACAGATGATCTGCTGCTACACACAGGCTCACAATGCAAGAGGCTCCAAACAAAGTCCTGACCCAAGTGATGTCAAAGACACTTTTAGATCACACAACATCTCCCATGCCTATTTTTCTGTTAAATCACTAGTTTGTGTTTCTATCAGAAAAGGGCTAAACAAACACAGCTGCTTGGGTTTAGATCTCAATTGATGGGTTTTCAAATGAATGCTTGTGTGAGGCAGATCAGTCTCACCCTCTTTTACTTATTGCACATTTCAAATAGTCATCACATACACAACAGCTTCACTGCTGAATGTGGGCTATATGCTGCTAAATACACAGAAAGTGTTGTGGTTTTTATCCTGAGAGTATTAACTCGCTCAAATCAAATCAGTTTTGACTGGAGCATCTAATGTCCTTTTTACCTGGCAAAAAAAAACAGGCTTCTTCCAAATATGTGCAAGATATGATGCTGTATGAAAGCATGTATATTTTTATCCTTTACATGGCATTTTCTGTACATATTTGTCCAGACAGTCACTTTTTTTGACCAAGAAAGAAAATTGCCAACTCTGAAAATGAGTTTCACAAAGATAGGACTAAATAGAATCATAGAATAATTTAGGATGGAAAAGACATTCAAGCCCAATCATAATAATATATTTGGTTTACAATATAAAAGCTTATGATTTTTATAAAATTATTTTCTATTTGTCACAGGGGGAATGAGAAGTTACCGCAGCTCTGCTACTTCCCCTTTCTGAAAGGAGCCACATACAATGAGGGGGTGTTGGGTGTGTGTTTGTGTGTCCTTTTACTTCTTTATATATACAAAGGCTTTAGCTCACAGGGAACACTCCTATGGGTGAGCAACAAACCAGCTTTCCTGAATCTACAGAGTGTTTGTTCCTGCTGGCCTACAACAGAGCTGACTCTACTGGCTTCTAGCAATAGTGACACAAGAGGTTACAAAGGTGACATCTCTAAAACAGGATCTTTGTACACATTAGCAGAAGATGCAACACACAAGGATAAGATTGGCATTCAAACAACATTGAGCGTGCAGAGTTTGCATAACAGACAACTTCTTCAAACATTCACTAGGGCACTGAGAAGACTCTCCTTTTAGTATAAGCCATCATGACATTAGAACCACAGGCTCTCCAAATGTTTCTAGGCCAACATTAAAAATGATCAGTAAAACTACCCAAAAAGACAGCTGAGATGTACGCAGCCTAAAGATGATATTGTGCCCATGTGGGCAAACTGTTTCAATGCCCTCTCTCATTCCTATTTCAAAAAACTGCCTCCATTCCTATCTATGAAGCCCCAGCCACAAGCTTGTAGTGGATAAAGGAAGGCAGTATCTGCCTCTGACTACTTTCATAGTGATCTGCAACACCAGTTCGTGGGAGGTTGACACTGAGGGCAAAGAACAAACCCACACATACAGAAGTGTTGCTTTAAAAATCCATTGCCATGATTAGAATGAATAATCCAAAAGATAAACCTCTCATTTCTCAGAGTACTCTACTCCATATTGTATCAGTCTGCAGCAGAACATTCTGAGCTTCTGTTTACATTATGTGAATTGTTTGGGTAGGAAAAAAATATTTATGAGCTATTTTTATATTTACAGGCTAAAACCTCTGTGTCTCAATGACAATATTTTCTTCTTTGCAAATCCCTCATGCAAACCTGTGACAAATTCTGGATCTATGTGGTAGCAACATTTTTCAGCAGATAAGTGTCATTTGGGAGAACACTACCACCTTCTTTTTATAACACAGTTCCCTACCCAAAAAGGTTGAGCTAGTCCACATTTATCCTTTAAATTGACTTTTATAGAAGCTTATGTAATAGCTACACAATTTAATACCCCAGGCTTAGCTTTCTTTCCAAGGCCAGACGCTGCTGTCGTGAGGTCTTTGCTACCTTATGCTATTTTGCTTCACACATTTAACACCATTAGTGTTATTACTATCGACAGAGTGATGAGGAGACTAGAAGTCAATTAGAAGCCTGTAAGAATGAGATGATCTAGTAGTTTCCTCCACAGCTAGTTATCCTCAAGTCACTTCAGCACAGTAGCTAATGCCAGAAAAAGCTCATCCTTTAAACCCAATCTCTAGTTCAAAGTACATAACATTTTGTTAAAGCACTTTCATAAGGCCCAACTAATCATTTAAACATCTTTCTTGGGATTAACAGCCCATAACAAAGGTTTTGCTAGAGAAGAGTATTTGAATACAAACTATATCCATGAAAAGCCTGAGGGATTTAATGGGTAACCAACCCTGCAGTTATCTCTACTTCCTAATTTTACAACAAAATTGATAAAATGAAGACAGGAAAAGGAAATAATAATTCATCCATTAGCTTTGAGACCTCTCTCGACCTTGGAAGAATCACTGAAACAGTATTTAGAAGAAGGTCCCACCCAGCAAAAGAAATGCAGGCATCTTCAACCCCTCTGAAAACAGAGCTAAAGAAAAAGAAGCAATCAGTTTCCATTGATATTTACAAGATAAACTGAGAAATAAAACGTTGTGTTTACAGTTAGTTGGACTTTTAAAACATCTTAATATGAAATAAGCTGCTAAAATACATCTTCCCAAACTATAACTGTGTAAGCATATTTTATATATTAGTTACATCTAAACTTATTTTGACCCAATGGTTTCTGTTGGACAGGAAAGGTATTACCAGTAAACTAACCCAAGGGAGGGCATTTGTTCTGTTAAATCACACTGTTAAATTAATGGTCACACTAGCCAGGAAAGCAGTGCATTGTTTTAAAATACTGCTTTACAGTAGGAAGTATATTTGACATTTTGTAGCTCCCCAGGAGAAAGGGAAAGTACATTAGCTTCCTTTATTTGGCACTGGAAGACTGTCACAAAACATTCTGCAGTAATATGTTCCTTAACAAAAGTGCCGTAAAAATATTGACAGATTCAACTATTACAAGGCTTGGATCATCAGAAAATAGCTATTGTAAAACAAAGCATCTGAAGGGACAGTGAGCACAAGGAAACTTCAGAACATAAACTTTGTGGTGAGGCCAAACATAGCAACTGCGTAGAGAAAAGAAATTGGGATGGTCATTACAAGCCACTGGAGAAAAAAAAAAAAATCAGCATGATAAAGATAAGAAATTACACTTCTGAATAAACATCCTCTGAAAATTAGAAGTCATTGCATGGAAGAAAATGCATGGAAGAAAAAGCTTTGAGGAATGAACACAACTGAGTGTCCTTGCCCCATAATCCCACAGCTCCACAGGAAGGTCCTCAGCCTCTGCGCCCTTCTTTGCTTCCAACTCAAGTCCTTACTCATGAGAGCCTGAAGCTGCTTCTCAAATACCCTCATCTTCCTCACTACATCCCTTCACAGTCAGCAAGGCTGGGCACTACACTGCAGGAGGGAGAGCACCAACACAGCTCCCTAGACAGCCTCCCCACCCAAGTGCAGAACTGCAGGGACTCTGCCAGAAGTTACGAACTCCGCAGCATCCGCCTCTACCGGCATTAGCAGTGAGTTCCAAAGGACGGTCACAAACAGCATTAGCAACTGGACCTTGGTAGGAAAATCCTGATTCGAATATTATGCAGTGTGTCTTGCACAGCTTTTCCTTACACGACCCAAGCATGGCAGTTGGAAATGAGAAAACACAGATCCCAAAATTAAAGCCTCCAGAAAATGCCCCCTTGATTACCTGAATTGTTTCTAACAGCCACCTAAATAAAGAATCAATTGCTAACTAGAAATTGCAGATAGGAATTAAGAATTTCTTGGCCTTAAATACTGTGCTGGTGGAAAAATCAGTAACAGAAAGTTAGTTATGATAACTCATCTTAACAAGCAGTGCCACAGTTATGGCTGTCACTCAAAGTGTATGCTGTATACAGCAGCTCCAGGAGTGCCAGTCCAAAGGGAAGATACCCTGCCTGGTGAGAACATGCAGATTCCAGAGAGCCAACCAAATCCCAAGGTGAAATTGCTCTGGCCTAGCAGACAAAAAAACCAAATAAACGAACAAAAAAACCACCACCAAAACAAAAAAAATACCAACCACCACCAAAAAAACCCACCACCAAACCACAACACACACACACACACACACACA
>VWZY01013657.1:266000-279457 GCA_013399075.1 Chloroceryle aenea | reverse complement strand
ACACACACAAAAGAACAAAAAAGCAACCACACCACCAAACAAACCAAACACAGTAACTGACTTCAGTAAAATGACAGGGAACAATGAAGCTGAGAAAGTGACAATATTCCACCAAAAAGGGAAAATTCTGAGTCCAGAGTGTTTCCATCAGTCCGAAAAATGAGAAACCTAAACAGCTTCAGGACATAGTCCAGCAAAACATGAATATTGAACACTAACCAGGGTCAGCATCCAAGACTCAAGCTTTTCATGTTATTTGGAAGAGTAATGTATACACAGTCTCCATCCTTGTATCATAAATGGAAGAATCATTTGCAAAAAGATAACAAAACATAAATATACTAAAATTTACTCTTATAGCAACATCTGGTTTAACTAACAACTAGTAACAAGCAGCATTTGTCATATTTATAACAAAGGCATTAACATCAGTTTCAGTAAAAGCTGCTGTGAAAGCAACAATGCTTTCCCTCCAGTCATGGGGACTGGCCAGCTGTGGCCAGCAGGGAGACCAGCTATCCAGGCTGGGGCTGCAGCCAAGCACCCCAGCACAGGAGGCATTGCATCCTCTTTAACCTCTCTGGTAGGAAAGCTCAGGAAGAGAAGATGATGACATCCTCAGAGATGAATGGACAAGAAAAACGTATTTAATTTCTGTTCTAAAAGTCTCACCCTTATGGAAAGCAATGCTCCTTCATCGCAAAGACTCCTTTCTCATGAAATAAAAGAATCTTTTTGATGACTTTTCTGTGCCTTATTTCTTTCTCCAACCTTCTATTTTTAATCAGCGCTGTAACCATACTGCTTCTGAGTAAGAAGCTTATAAAAAAAACCAAACAACCACCTCCTGAACTTTTATTGTGCTGCACAGTGTCCTTGTAAAGGTTAGAATTAGAGCGTGTTTGCCTCTCTTTCTCTTACCATTTTACAAGTTCAGTGTACACAAAGCATTTTATCTTCTTTGTCCAACATCTCGTATTCCTCCCCCAAAAGACAAAGCATAGGGTTTTAATCTCTGCAATAAATGTTACACCCTTGAACTGAAGACTCTCCACTACCTTATTATGGCACCAAAAATATAGTTTTAAATAGTATTATAGGGGTTTAACAAAATAAACAGAGTAACTCCTACATGCTCCAAAGTTTGTTTTCATGCAGAAACTATCATTCCATATTCTAAAGTCTTGGGACACTGTTAGAGCCTACTACAGAAAGAGCTCCATACTTCTGTCAAATATAAAACAAGTTTTACAAAACATGATTGAAAAAAAAAAAATCACACTCCAAAAAAAACACACACCACCCACACACCACAAACCACTAACCAAAACCAACCAACAAGTCTTTTGAAACCACATTTTCACTCTTCATAGTCCAGCATTAGCACCACAGTGAATTCATTCCCACAAGTTCTGGTGAGCACTGATCCTCTGAACAGTGGTGCAAGGTGATCTCGGGCAGAACCCTGAAAGCACTGAAAGGCTGGGTTTGATACTCAGCTTTGAATTGCTCAGGAACAGCACATAAATAAGACTTCTTTGATAAATCCATGAAGTCAAAACATATGCTAGTGAGAGCTGAACCTGCACTCGTGGGGAATCGCAGTGGCAGTAAAGTAAAAGCGCTATTTTTTCGGACAGTCATCAAAAGGGATTTAGTCTGAACTTTTATGTGTTGTTTTTACATCTTTAGTCAATTTGTTTTCCATTTCCTAAGAACGTCCGAAGAGTAGGCAAGAGCACAGATTAAAATCAAGGGGCAGGTTCTGAGCTGAGAGTAACAAGGTTATAGTGAATAGCGAGTCGACAAAAAACAAAAGAAAAATCTAAGTCAGGACTCCCAGATTTATCACCATCAGTGTGACTTGGCCAGCCATATGGAAAAGAGTGAGCACATTCCCAACAGATTCAAGCAGTATAGATTTAATTCAAGATGCAGAGGAAAAAAAAAACAAACAAACAAACCAAAAAATAAAAAAATAACTAAGTGGACAAAAGGTTACAGATGCATGTTTTTAAATTTCACAGTGTAATTAATTATCTTCTGAACTGATGACCATTTGCTTTGCAATAAAATAAAATCTTCTAGTTTTAAGTGGCAAGATAAGATTGAAAAAATAGGAAGGAGCAGAAGTATCAGGCCTTAAAATGAGGTAAAGAAGCTACTAAAAAGTTGCTGCCAGCCTCTGGCAAAGGTTAGAAATGCTTAGTCAAGGCCTCATTAGGTCGCACTGCAAGTTTCCTCCACTGCTCCCCTGCTCTACACACCCAGCCCATGCCCCCAAACAGCAGGACACACACTCAGTGATGCCAGCTGCCTCTCCTGCTGACTTTTAACACCAGGCATTGGCTTCACAGAATGGACAAAATATGGCTAAACAGGATGGAGCCTTCACACACAAATTACCCTCACTCACGGAAAAAAAAATGCAGGAGAAATATTAATCAGAAACATTCATGACACATTTTCCCCCTTCCCTGTGCCCCAGTTGAAGGGGAGGCTTTTGTAGGTTCATCACAACCTCTGCAGTCTATATTAAGAGATACTCCAATACTGTCCTATATCTCCCTGTGTTTTGGCTCCAAGCATACACTACAGTAATCTTTTTTCCAGAGAAATATCTACATAGGATTATGTAGGACAGGTCCCTGCATTTAACACTAGCAGCTCTGCTTTCTCTTCTGTCCAAATAGTCCTTCCCCTACAAAAACACAGACTTTAAAGTGAGCAGAAGGGAATTATTTCCTAGGCCACTCTCCTCCAACTCTTTGAATGCCTCTAGGTGCAAGTTATTTGGCAGTTAAAGCTTTTCTTCTTGCTTTTCACACCTCCCAGAACAAAACACAGTGGTGTTCTCAGGGAAGAAGGCACTCAGGCAGATCTGTAAAACCATCAAATCCATCATGATAACGAGTCAATTAAGCAGCTAGGCATGGCTGGAAGTGAGCTACTGGGAGAGACAGTAAACTGATGTAGTATACAAACTACCAAGAAAAAAAAAAAAACAAGCCAAACTAGAGCAGTCAACAGTGAAAGAAGAATTAATCATTATTATCATAATTATGGAAAAACCATGAAGCTTATCTTAAAAAAGTTAAAGCAACCACTTGAGAAGAGCAGCAAGTTCTCCCTAGTGCATTGCCTAGATTATTTTACTGCTATTGATCACTAAATCATCACAGAAAGAGAAAAGCTTTTGAATTCTTTGGTTGTTAGTGGCTCATCTCACATCATTAGAAGCTCATTTAACAGCTCCATAATGTGTCCAGCTATCTCCAGTCCTTGCAGAAGGATGCTTAATACCTCCCTGATGACTGGAGTTCTAAATGGTCATGAAGTTAGCTTTAAAAAGCCTTTTTTTAGAACAGATTTTAAATTATAATTGCAGTGGAACTGCCACTACGAATACAGCTGCTTGGGACTGGTACCCCAAATACTCCCTTGACATAGTAAAATCTTTTATACAGCAACCAAAACATGCATTACACATGCAGTGGCAAGACACTAAAAACAAAATAACCTGAAGTCAAACAAAACAAAGTCACTCCAGACTATTTTCAAAAACATGGAAAAGTCAGAAAACCTTCAAATCTTTTTGCAACAGAGCAAAATCTGGTGTACAGATCAACGAGTAGCCAAGACATCTAACTGAGGAGTAATTGGCAGCACAGGTTATACAAAAATGCAGATGTTTACACCTTTTCTACAATATTATTCTCTTTCATATCACTTACCTCCATATTTGCATTCATCCATAAATTACTTTCTTGGAGAATAATAAGCCCAAGGAGGTAATGCAATGCTTTACCTAAATACTGCCCCTGGATTCAGGTAACTGGAAATGTTCAAAGTCTCTGAAGAGAAAACGCACTATGAGCAGCTACTAAATTACAGACAGGCAGGACAACCAATCACTTAAAAAGACAGATTCAGGTACTATTTTATTAATTCAGTAGTATAGCTGACATCTTATAGACACAGTTAGGAAGATGAAAGAGACATTTCCATTGTCCAAACTACAAGTAACTGGTATTTGTCATTCACGGGACCTGTCCTGAAAGATCAAGCCCTATTTGATACAACAGGCCCCTATAAGAATAAAGGAAATCTCAGGGCTACACCACCTCTGTCAAACTTCTGTTGGCAGGAGGGACTGCTCTGTATTGCAGTTTGCAAGACAGACTGCACCTCTCCTCTTCCTCAGGGAGGAAGACAAACAGCAGCGTTTTGCAGAAAGCATCAGCTCAGGCTGAAGGTAAAAACACCAGTTTCCCAACAAACCCGCCACCCTACAGATGGGACAGTTGCTATTTTGTATTCTCTGGTCACTCTGACACCTCCACCTCCTTATTCCAAGAAAAGGGCCCTTGGCCACACAGAAGCTTGCATTTTAATTAAGAACTAATGCAAATCACTACCTAGACGATTGAGTACCAGCTTTAGTTTTCGCTAGCCTGATGACTGTTGGTTTAAAATTAAAAGTTGTCTATATACAATTTCTTTTTAAAAAATCCTTTTGAATAAATTATTATAAATTGTATTTACAGTAGGCCAAAAAGAGTGGGAGATAACTAAAGCAAAAGTACTTGCAATACAGGCAAGTTATTTGCAGTACAAACCATACTTTGCCTTCTTACCCATATTATTGCTGCTACAATGTTGAATTAAAATACTATTTTTTTTCCTTTTGAAAAGAAGTTTTGTTTTGCAATAACTACCAAGTTTAGCTCTTAGGTTCACTAAAGGAAACAATATTACCATTTCCCACTGCTAAAATTCTGTAATAATGCACAATTTAGCCTAAAAATGAATTTTAACATGCTCTGAGAATTTCTATTAACATGCAAAGTATGCATCTCATATATATATATAGGTAGATGGATGGGAAGATACTAAATTGAGCAAGTGGAGTTAATGTTCTTTAGAGCATAGATATCCAGACATGTAAACACTTCAGTGTTTTCCTTTAATGGTATTTGGAGAACTGTGCAATATGTGCTCCTGCCTGCAATATGCCACAGAAGAAGTCAGAGACATTCTGTGATCCCCGAGTAGGTGTACAGATAGGTAAACAAAGTAAATGGCATTTCAAATTAAATAAAAATTTCTGGATTATGCTGCATCTACACCACAAAAATGGTGCATCTCAGCAGGGTCATGTCTTTTGCTTCACAACTGTTCAAAGAGGACAGAAAATGCTGCAACCTTTCCCCATGAGAAAGCCAAACTTCCTTCCCTTGCCCAGTGAATGGATAGCTGTGCCTACACTGTTCCTTTCAAATCATCACCTTTCGAAAAACTGTGCCAAGTGCAATAGCAGTACAGCCCTATTTATGCAAGCTGAGACCTAAGGATCTTCCAAGTCAAAGGCTGGTCCGAAGGAAATAGACTTTCACTCTTTGCAGAGGAGGTGTACGTGCAAGCAACACCAGCTATACAGCAATTTGCTTAAAACGCTTTAAGAAAAATGTATGGTCCTCTCCTATGTGGAAGGCAAGGAGCTGCTACAGGATCCAAGTGTACTCATAAACTTCAGGGTTTTTACTTCACAGGCTGCAAGTCCTGATTCTTTGAAAAGCAGCAAAATTGCTCTCTTCTCCAGCCATCACAGGCACTGCCACAAGTGGCCACCAATAAGGCACAGCTTCCCAGCACCTCACTTCTCTGCACCACTCTACAGTCACCCCATTTAACACAGTCACCATTCCTCTTCCAGTCTCACCTCTTCTTGGTAAGTGGGATCATCCATCCAGCATCACCTTGCATCTAAATGCGAGTCTGGGCATTGCCTGAAGAGCAATTTTCTGAGGGTGAAAGGGACAGTCCTCAATGACTTTCCAACTGTTGCAAGAATTCCTCTAAAATGCTCATGTGTCAGCTTTTCACAGTACGTGGGACATGGTTACAAACATACTTTACAGTGATCAAATCAAATGAGGATATTAACCCCATTTCATTAAATTTACCTTTTTTCCTATCACTTAAGCTTTACCTGCTCCTCATACCCGCACCCTCCCATCAAGGCTACCGAGCCTAGGCTGAGCCTGCTGCTTAACACAGTCACATTTCACTCTCCCAAAGCAAAAAATTTACTTATTCTCTCTCTCTACTGCTGCAGTCCAGCTTCTTCTGCAGAAAGACACCCCAGTCCTTAGACGGGTCTATGCAATCTATGTTTAGAATGACAATATAATTTATGTAATTATAATGGTTTTAAAAAAGCAAGTCTTCAAAGTTGAGAGGTACTGCTGCAAGGAACACTCCTCTGTGATGACCAAGGGTACTAGGAGAATGTTCTGAAGTCTATGAACAGGCTCTGATCTGATCTCAATGAGATTTGGGTCAGTCCATTGAAACGAATTACTTCTAAGCACTCTTCCTGTCCATCAGACTCGTGGAACTCACCACTGCACAAAGGTGCCTCCCTCTCATCCATAGAGATGTAACCAAAAAAATATATTGAATACGAATGAAATTATTAATGTGCATTCAGCACACAGACCCTGCAGCAGCACTGTCAAGCAAGTAACTCAGGGAGCACATTTGTTTATTAAGTCATCTCCATCTTGTTTTTTCCTCAGCTCTCTAACAGTGACTTACTCTTCTTGTGTATCTAGTAAGAGCAACTGTTACCTGGCAAAAATTTTCTAAGTCATTCTTCAGCAGTAATGTTGTTCAGATTTAAAGTAACACAGTTTTGCCAAATAAACCTCACCTAGCTCAAAGTAGGGCCAGCATAATAAAATTAACAACATTTTAAGTCTTTCAGAGCCTGAGAAAGAAAATTTCAAAGTAAAATAACTGGGTTTAGTAATCGGGTATTCGTGTTTAACCCAACCCTTCCTCCATTGATGGCAATGGGTAAGCTGCCATGGACTTCAGAGACTGCAGAAACTGTTTATAATCAAAATCTGCATTGCTTTAGGGAGCAGCTGCCACTGTGAATCTGAGAAAGAAACACTGAGAAAGAAATTCACAAGCTATATATACTATGGCTTGCATTTCCAAATAATGCGTAAGTACAACCAATTTTACATCACAGCAGAAGACAAGACTTCCTTCGGGATATATCCGTATTTCCCAGAACAAATCTGTCTTTATCCCAGCTCCAAGCAGAGCAGGGCTGGCCCCAGCACACCTCAGGCATGGCGCTCATGCTGAAGGCTGCACAGCTTCCAGGCTCTCTCATGGACTGGGCTGCATCTACTGCAGAACACAAAATGTTTGCAGAAAAGTCTTTTTTTTTTTTTCCACGTGTTTAATGAATTCCAATGTCTTCTTTTTAGCCAGTCCTCACAGAAATCTTTTTATGACAGTATTCATGCAAAGGTAGCCTGAAGGTGTGTCATACTCCAATGTAATAAAATTCTTTTATTAAACTACTACATTTATTAAATTAATTCAAGAAGCTCCTACACAATCACATTTGGAAGAAGAAGAGAGATCTTACAGTGGTTCATTCATAGGGCTCTCTCCTGATAGTTCTGGCTTGAAGATATCAGCAGTCACTTCAGACACTTCTAACCAGATAGCTATGAAAATTGTTACGAACCTAAACCAAGAAAAATGTACTTCTTCCAAAGAAAAGTACATCCTATACAGAAATTGAGCTCAAGAACCCAAAACTAATCTACATTTACAGTGAGAGTTGCCTATAGTGTATTTTGCAAGCATCTTCAGAGAAAATCTAATATTACATAAACCATGATCCTTTTTATTCTTCTATGCAAATAGCAACAGTAGGCCAACACTGGCAGAATCCACCAGGAATACCTCCTCTCCAAAATTATCCTGACAACAAAGACAAAATTAAAACACCACTCTGATATTAATTTATAATGGTAAAACTTGCATAAATTCTATGGAGGTGTGGAAAGCTTAACAGGAGATGCCCAAAGGGCTCTGGAGGTGCCCCAGAATGGGTGGCAAGGCTCACTCCAAAAGAGAGGGATGCAAGGAATTAGATCTTGCCACTGAGCTGGCAAGATCAGGACCAAGGCAGCTCTCACGCCTCCTCGTGCTCCCTTTTGGCTGACTCCTGACTCCACTGCCCAGGCTCCCAGATGGGCTCCACAGTTTTATTTCAGCCTTGCAGGCTGCCTGTGACAGCCTCCTCTCCCAGCAACATCTGGATTATGTATAATCCAATTTTCTGAATTTCTCTTGAGTTTGTAGACACACTCTCAAACTGCTCTGCCCCGTGGATTTCTCAGTTACTCAAGCATTAGCAAGTCATTCCTGACTGAATTTTATTTCCTATTGCTATTACTCCTACTGTTTTCTTGCAAACACGGTGTAGCTAACACTCTCTTGCAGTCACTACAGCATGCTTCCTCCTCAAAATGTATTGACTGCAGTAGGATCCAACGTTACAAAATTTCTAACATTCATGGGGTCTTTTTCATCAATAGTCCTGGCAGAAGGTTGTGTTTGGGTAGTTGTTCTTTTGGATTTGTTTGTTAGCTTGGTACACTTTCTAGGAGCTGCATCAACATAAACCACAGACAGGTACTACAGCATGCACAAAATCAAGATAGACAGAGCCATGTCTGCATAAGCAGCAGGCCTCTCAAACCACAAATGCACCCTGCGTTTTATTTAAGCAACTCCTTTTTTATTGTTTTCCCCCACAAGCTATCTGAAAGAGCCAAGATAAAAAATTTTTGTTTCTTAAAACCAAAACAAATTAGCAATCCATGAAAACTCTAATGAATTTTAAAAAATGCTCTGCCTACCTATAGTACAATATAGGTAATCAGCTCCAAATCACGCTGGTAGGATCACTGCTCAACATCGCTGGACAGACTTTGGGTGCACAAAACAATAAACCATGAACACTATACTCATCTGATTCTAGACTTATCTGAAAGGTACATAACTGAGTAGCCAGCTGCATGCATCCTTAATAGATGTCAGAGATTCTTATTGCCCATTCAGACGCTGTATCCAAGTTACCAAAACAAACTTCCAGTGAAAAATGATGATTTTTGGAGTCCTAATTATCCACCACTTTGTTTCTTCTGTAGTCATTTGTAGCCATGCAAACCAATACACAACAGCTTTGCAGTACTTAAACTCAAAGCAGCACCAAAGTAGCATGACATCAGTCAACCAGGATGGATGAGATCTAGCAGGATAGAGAACCTCAGGAAGATAATCAGTAGGAACATAATGAATGTTTTCTCTAGGCATTTCTGCTAGGATTACCTAAGACACGATGTAAGTGTCACGATGTAAGTGTTAGTACTCCCCTGAGCATGTAACCCCAGGGGAGAACCAAACATGTTCACTACACATTTACAGACAATTTTATTTTAATCCCCTCAGTAGAGCAGCCAAATAGTGACACTTTGGTGTCAGTCACCTTTTAGACTTTGATTCACTTCTAAAGAGGCATGTCACTATAACATTGCCCGACGCATGCTGCCCAAAATAAACCCAAACCTAATTATGCTGATGTAAGTGGCTCCAGAACAGGAATATTTTATCTCAGTTTGATTCCAGTTAATTATTTAAATTAGGCCCTCTACACAGTCCTAATGGTTGGAGACTTTCAACTTGATAAATGTGTTAAAAATGAACCACAACTAAATTAAGTCATTGCAATAAGGAAGAGGCTGCAATCGCTAACTAGATCACTAAAACAACTAGAATACATCTGTAATAAAAAGTTATTAATCACTATTCCCCATTTCTTAGAAAAATCACCAAGGTATTAACACCTACCAGGTGCAGCCTGGAAAGAAAAGAACACGATTAGGTTTACAAGCATGATCAGCTTAAAACACACACACAAAAAAAAAACCACAACACCACAACCAAAACCAACAACCCTTACTTCAAATAAAACATTTTTATTACAGATGGAGTTCTCTCAGTGGAACTACAAAATTAATAACATTATCATAAGAAATAGGAATTGCACCTCTGCACAGATATGAAAAATTAGGTTTATTAACAGCTGCTTAACATATTTGGAAAGCAGCAGAACGCATTCCTCTGCTGCTGCTCTACCCACCAGAGCCATTACTCCAACAGAACATGACTTTTAATTGCTATTTATGTACATTGTGCACATAACATACTTGAAAATCAAATCAGCCAGTATCACCAACTTCATCTCCTATTCCTGACCATAACAGCTCTTACCTCCTACCCAGAAAACTTACCAAGTGACTTCCTGAAAAGACCTGTCAGAACTTGAGCTTGTAGACTGCCCAACTTGCTGGTATCTTCCAGAAAGGACACTGATCCTCCACTTTGGAAAAGGTCACCTCTGGGTGAATTTCAGCAGAAGACATTCAAGTAAGCTAGAGTGTCATGATACCACAAACATAGCATTATTATCCATCTCTAGCCATAGATTTAATGAGATCACTAGTCACATGTTACACAATGTGCTGTATGGAAAGAATTGCCAAGAAAACTACGCCAGAGTTATCAGTCAGCAGAACAGACCAATTTGCTATCAATAAAAGCAGTTTGCTCTGGACAGAGATTTTTGTAGTTTGGGTTGGTTGGGTTTTTTGTTTTGGTTTTGTTGTTTTGTTTGTTTGGGTTTTGTGATTTGTTTTGTTTTTTAAGTACTAACTAAAGTTTACACAAATCAGTGTAAACATTCCCACTGATTTTTAAGAGACTTTTAGCCAGACCCCAAGTCCTCCTTGAGAAGAAATTAAATTTAACTTTTTACTTGAGTGCAGAGATGGCTGGAAATCAGAATGATTGTACTTTGTGGCAAATCTAAACATCAGAAACAGAGTCTAAATTAAAAATTTAAAAAATCCAAGACATTGAATGGAAAGAAACCATCTATTTTTCATAGATTGATGTGAGTGTGAGGTACAATACTACAATGTTCAGCAACAAGTGTAAGTGACTCCAGGCCTGCACAAGAGAAAAATTACCGTAAGAGACTTTTTTGGCAAAACTTAAAATCATGAAAGACACAAGAAGCCTTCAAGACAGCTTCACGGGACCTATATGCCTAAGTCCTGGACATGAATCCCGTTTTATACGTTTAAGTCTTTAGGAGATTGTGGTCCACATTTTTATGGGTAATTACTATTAATAGCTTGACAGAAAAAAATCTCACAAATACCTCTCACTACAAAGTTATCATCTTAGGCATAGCCATCCTGGACCTACCAAAGTTGCTTTGTTTTCAAGGAAGAGGAGGGGGTTAAACCCCAGTCTGAAATGCCTTCTGCCCTCCATGAGAAAGTATCTTAGCCATAAATGCAACAGTTCCATAGAAAAACAGCCCATCTTCACAGATATTAATTACTGGATATAATTAATTTCACAGGTCTACAACTACCACAGGTTCTATTCAAACTTGTCTTAAGTAGGTGCTTATGAATGAACAGTGGTGTATGGAACATAAGTACAGTATTAAATTTTACAACTACT
This sequence comes from Chloroceryle aenea, assembly GCA_013399075.1. NCBI lineage: Eukaryota > Metazoa > Chordata > Aves > Coraciiformes > Cerylidae > Chloroceryle > Chloroceryle aenea. Next base: position 268,045 of record VWZY01013657.1, on the reverse strand, counting down.
ACAAACAGCTATGCCACAGTAATCCAAACAGTCTGTCCAAAATGCTTCTCTTCACAGACTCATAGAATACCAGGTTGGAAGGGATCTCAAGGATCACCTAGGCCAGCCTTTTAAGGTAAACTCTCTCTCTCTATATATAGTTTAAATGAGATGGCCCAGCACCCTGTCAAGCTGAGTCTTAAATCTGTCCGGTGCAGGGGAATCCACCACTTCCCTTGGGAGATTATTCCAAGGTCTAATTACTCTCATGGTGAAAAATTTTCTTCTAGAGTCCAATCAGAATCTTCCCAAGGGTAACTTGTACCCATTACCCCTTGCCTTTTCCATGGCACTCCTTGTAAAAAGGGAGTCTCCATCTTCTTGATACCCACCTTTTATGTACTGGTACATGGCAATAAGGTCTCCCAAAGACTTTTTTTCTCAAGATTGTGCAAACCAAATTTTTCTTAACAGATACTGGGTTAGATAAAGGTCAATCTAGGCTGGTATCCCAGCTACAGGATGACATGCATGAGGAGGCACATAAAAAGCAAGAAAGCAAAGCAATGAATCTCTGCTGTAATTTCCCTGTGTTCAACCACCTGTAGTTCAGAGACTTTCTAAGCCAGATGCTTTTGGTGCATTGTGAAGCTCTCCTCCATCAATTTCTCATTTTGAATCCGCTTGAACTCATTTACATTTCTGAGCTCCACAGCTTTCTGTGGCTGTTAAGTGCATTACTTAATCACATACTGTGTCAGAAAATACTTTGTTTTAAACCTGCCACTCTATCAGTGGGCTTCCCTTCCTTCATTTTCTGTAAAGGAGAGTGAATATCAGTTCCCTGTTTCTCTCTCCACAACATTTGGGAATTTACATACATATTACCTTTTCCAGGCCAATCTGATTATTATCTCATTTTATGGCAGTCTTTCCATGGCTAGGCATGTTATTCTTGCCCTTCTCTAGAGCTTTTTAGGCCCTGTTGTATTCTTAAATGCATTTTCTACCTAAATATTTTCCTCTTTTTCTAGATTACTTATGAATATGCTAAAGAAAGCCCAATGGTGATTTTACCACAATTGCAATCAACTAATTAATCAGCTTTAATGAATCTTACTACTTAATAATTTAAACCTCTGACTATGTAAGTCCCTAAATATAAACTTTCATGGCAGAAAGCTGAGTAAGAGTTACTGGAGAATCACTGCAAAATCTTAAGTAGTCATGTTGCTCAGACAGATGTATCATGTATTTTTAAAACACTTATATTCTGTCACCACACTTCAGAACACACGCTGAAAGAAACCAAGCCTCATTCTTTTTTATTGTAGGTTTGTGTTTTAAAGCTAAAAATGTCACTAGGATAAATACAACTTATTGAAAGAAGACAGCTGGCTATCTTGATACACTTCCACTGATCAATTTAGTTGTAAACCCCTAATCCTTGCATTTCTTAGACTAAAAGCATATGATGGGCAAGGACAACTCCACTGGCCTTTAAAGAAAAATGTCTTAGTATTAAAGAGCAGCAAACAGTCTGTGGAAGAATCTTGGTTAAAGGTCTCATAGCTCTATTCTAACTTAAAGTACTTGAAGTCTGACTTTGCAGTTCCTACTTCACGGAACAGTCTGCTGTTACTAACATAACACAGAGCTGCATTATCTGGTACAGTATCTTGACACAAAGATCCAGGAAGGAAAAGAAAACAACAAACATCACGGTCCTATAAGTTTGTACTGCATGCAAACAAAGCAGAGAAAGAAGCCTGAAAACAACTGACAGGAAAATATTTCAGTAAAATTTACAAAATATTTCAGTAGGCATTAGGAGACAAATTACACAGCCCTCCTACCCATTGTATTAAAATGCTCCTACATGGCAATGTCAGAGGGAACGTGCCAGAGAGAAAACATCAGCTGTGTTTAGAACCCCCACAGGAAGGCTTACAAAGCACTACAGGTAAAGAATGAAGAAATCCAGTTCTTCAAGCACTGACTTTCATTCTCCTGACCTAGAAGCGGTTGCAGTTACCATCTTATTTGCAAACAATTGGTCATGGATT
>VWZY01013657.1:216646-262181 GCA_013399075.1 Chloroceryle aenea | reverse complement strand
CCTGGCGGCGCGAGAGAGCCGCCGCTGGCAGACAGCGGCGACCGGTTTCTGCGCGCCGGGCCCGGTCCCGAGGACCGCGGGGTCCCGGGTGCGGTGTCTCAGCGTGAGGCGGAGGCGCCATCCCGGAGGGGTTATCCCTTGGCAGTGGGGCCAAGAGCCGTGGTCAGCCCACGATGAGTTCGTGCGAGCGTCGTGCTGCCCTTGGCAATTCCTCAGGTGGCATTTGGTTGTAATGACATTAAATACACGAAGCCTCCGGAAAGATGATGGATAAAGGGGAGTGCAACAAGGGCAAAGGCATAGGGAAGCAGGAAAGACAGTTGAGAAAGAGATTATATAGAAAGATGGAAAGCGGGAGGGGTAGGGCTAGACAAATTGATGGTCACAGGAGATAGAAGACTATTCAAAAGTACATGCTATTGGCTTTAAAGGAAAAAAAAAAAAACAGTAGAAAAATTTCTCTCTGTCTTCTGAAGTAATTTCTTAATTAATGTGTTGGGCACCTGTTGGTAGTCAATGATTAGGCAGGAAAGAGTAAGAGGTAACCTTCTTACCTCAGCCAGTCATTACTAGCTACAGGACATAACTGCCACTCAAAGGATGTGAACATTTTCCTTCTATGTATAGAATATAAAATATAATTCCATGTAAAAACACAGAACTTCTGCCAAGACATATTTATCATGTTCAACACAAATAAATGCTAATGGAGGGACCTAAATACCACTGAACTGCTCTTCATGAGCTTCCATTTAATCTGATGTCGTAATGCATGTAGACAACAGTTGTTTTGGCTTTTCAGTGAGAAAGGCCACAAAATAAGTAACCCTAACAGAAGATACAAAATATTTGTCTTAAAAAATACTGTTGAGAAAAAACTGAGAAGGGAATGGAGGACTCAAAGCCAGCCCACGTTGTATGAGAGAGAACAATATATCAAGTCATTGCAACAAAGAGGAATTTATCAAAAACAAACAAACCAGAACCAACACCAACAAAAAACCCCAAACCAAAATAAACAAACAAAAACCCCAAAAACCCCCACCAACTATGGTTACATATCCACAGGGTGACCTAAGAAGACTACTTTAAAAACAATGGAAATGTTAATTACCAATTTACTGCATTAAAATTGCAGTATATTGTTAGAGGAAATTATCACTTCATGTAGAAATATGCTGCAGGTTTTTCATATAAATTTGTGACATCACATGAAGTTTAATTATTTGGGAACAGCAAATACTCCCGTAGCTGGATCCTGCTGTGTCTACCAGAAATTGGAGTGTTGCACATGCATGTAACATTAAAAGACTTTATCCTTCTAGGATGTCTTACACATTTCAAATTAGAGAGATATTTGTTGTCAAATGCATTTGTCTTCTGAGATAAAAAGTTTGAAATAATTTAATACTAAAATCACAACCTTTGACATCTGAAGTCTTGGCTGAAAAAGGTCTACAGCAAACCTACAGATTTTAAGTTTCATAGACATTAAACCTCCAAAACAAATCACAACTTCAACTAATGACTCATGAAACAAATCATGTCTGTTTTGCTCACAAAACACAGAGATTTTAGAGTTATGTATGGGACAGCTAAGAGAGAATTTAATTGAACTTTTTTCCAGAAGACAAAGTTTATTATTATTATTTTTTAGTACTCTATTTCTGACTACGCATCTCTGGAAACTTCTGAGGCATCTGTATCTATCTGCATATGTCTGTAAATGTGAAGAGCCATGCATTATGAAGGAAAAGAAACATTGGTTTTAATACCTCTTAATATCCAATAAAAGAGAGTTAACAAAAGAAGTTTTACAGAAATGTTTGCATAGTAAGTAAGGAAAAAAAAATCCTTATTAGCGATAAGTGTATTGAACAGGTTTCCATATTCAGTTTTAAGATGATCTGGTGCAGCCCACTATACAAAGACGCTACAGTGTTGGCTACAATTACTTGAGATAGAGATAGATTTTCAAGAGCAGTCAGGAATTCACTCAAGCTAGGAAAGGCAAGGTGACAGATTAAAAAAATAAATCTATTTCTGTTTGCCTGAACATATCCATCAGCAAGTGCCTGCAGTGTCAATTTTAATGTGGTTTTGTGTTTTGGGGGTTTTTTTTGTACACTCAAAGTAGTCCATTTTTGAGGCACACAACTGCTCCTCAGTGGGTGTACTTTATATCGTAAACCAGATGAAAATTGTTCTGGAGTTGTGCTGGAGTATAGCTTATGTAAGCCAGTAGTTTCACATAGAAGCTCTTAAAATTAAGCATTCTGTGGGAGCTGAATGTGGTGCTTCTGTACAAACTGACTGTGGCTGATGCAGTGAGAAAATTGCTATCTTTTCCTCTATCAGAAACATCTAATTTGCAAGACCAGGAAAGAGTGATAGGGAACAAGCTGAAATTTCTTCAAGTAATGATTCACAGTGATAGCAAATCATAATTCATTGTAGAGCTCTGAGACTTGTGCAAAGCTATTGATAAGAAAATGTATTGCTAGGTAATTCTTGAGGTAGTGGTTTTTAAAGTCTCAGTGGTTATTGTGTCTGCGCTGCTATATCCCAAATACAGTATTATAAAACTGAAAAAATTGTTAATAATATAGTTTATTTACACAAAGCTGTACTTGCTGCTAAGCTTCACTGAGGTTTTGGCCAGACAATTGCAAGTCATGTTTTGCTTATGAAACTATTATCAAATTTTTAGGCTAAAAAAAAAAACAAACCCAAAACACACAAACCAAATTTGATTCAGTATAAAACAAATATGGTCAAAAGGTTGTAATTTTTCATTTCAAACATACTGTATTTTCAATTTTTGTTATATTTAAGATATTTACACTACTTGATTCAATGCCTCCTAATTTTTTGTTGTTGTCGATTCTTGTTTTGCTTTGCCTCCTACTTTGTTGAAAAAGCCTCACTGTAGTTACACATATTATTTGATTTTCTAGGTAGTAAAAATACTGTGTCTTCTCTAATTTACCAAGAAGTACTTTTGTGGCACGCCTCTATGTTAATGATGTTCTTGTTCCAGCTGAAGTCACTGATTAATTCTTTTCACTGATAGTACTTTCAGGCTAATCTGGTGGTTTTAATAATTAGAATATGGCCGTTATGGAAGATTCCTGCCAATTCTTAGCTCCAAGGTATAATCCTTTATCTTACCAGTGTTTGTCTGCCCATGCCAATTAAGTATGAGAATGGGTAAAATCAGGCCCTCAGTTAGGTCATGTTTAATCCCATTTTACACCCACTGCTACACAGACACAGGCTCAAGCCTCTTAGAGTGGAAGGTATTGATTTCTATATGGTGATTGGTGCCTATGAGATCTTGTGCTGCAAGGAGCCACCCAAAAGTTAGAAAATCTCACAATTAAGGTTAGTGGTCCCAGTGCAGTTTAATATCCTTCAGTGTGAACACTGCAACTGTGTAAAATGCCATAGGACTGCGGCTCCTCTTAGTGCATGGGGCAATCCCTGTGAATGAGGCTGCTTTCCCCACCCTGAGCCCTCTCCCAGTTCTTCTCAACTTCCTTCAGACTATTTTACAGTCACCTACCTCCTTGTCCTCTGAGCTGTAGCAAGGTGTTCTGGCACTCAGCATCTCTTCTCCCTCCTTCCACTACCTGGATCCTTCCAGTTACTGCTACCGTCTTTTGCTCACCAGCTGCCATGGACCACTCGGCGCAGGAGAAGACCACTGGACACCCTTCCAGCATGGTTGTGGCAATTTTCCCCATTGTTGGGGGGTACTTTCATTGTTCCTGCTATGGACTTGCTTTACTCATTTTCTCCCTCTCCTGCAGCCTCAGCTTTTACTACTCTGCGTTTAAGCACCACAGTTTCCTTCACCCCTAACCTGGGTGTTACGACGGCTCACTGCAGACAGGAGGGAGAACATCGTTGCTCGTGGCTCTGCTGGTTGAATTTGACCATGATATAGCACAACTGCATCACAGCTGCAGAGAAGACGGAATAGAGCCTGGGTTAAGTAATGTCTGTCATAAATGGGAGAGTAAAATCTGAGATACAGAGATTATGGAAACAATTTTTTTCAGCTGCACAGTAGGTAACAACATCTGAACCAAATTTTGTAGGAAAAGAACACATCTTTGATAAGGAAATGATTCTAAATTTAATATCAGTTGTAAAAGAAGGTGACAGATCTTTTTCTAAAGGAAGATGGTAAAATGTCACATGATGGTTTGTCTTGGTAAATAATTTAAAAACGTATTTGTTCAACTCTGGTTTTCAAGGGTATATGTTTGACAATAATCCATTTCCCTTACATACAGAAAGAATCACAACAGGAGTTACACATCCATCTTCAAATTTTTGGCCAAAGGGATTGAAATTTGGGAAGTTAACAAGTAATTGAAAATGAGGGTTTTAATGGACAACGTCAAATATTCCTGGAAGCGCTGCTGCAACCGAAGCAAAACATAAAGTTCATTCATTTGTGCAACTTGTGAAGCTTTCTCAAGTTGCCCATATTTAGTTGGTAGTTGCTTAATTTTGGGGGAGGGAAGAGAAGGCATGTTTTGTATACATTGTAACAGAAATTGTCTCGAGAATTTGGAGGAGTCTTAAAGATAAATTCTTATTCAAGTCTAATGATACTTAATAGTAATAGCTCTTGCTTAAGGTAGGTTGTAATTCCACTTGATGAGAACATTCACCAATGACTCTCTATTTCACAGAGCTCTTTTTAACTCCTCTGATCGTTGTTTTTAGTATTTCTTTGGCTGTGACACATGCATAGGAATCTAACTGTAGTTGTTGATACCTTTCAGACTATGTGAACTTGCTTGTTAACTGCTATGAACGGTACGATCCAATAGGGTTGTGCCATTTCCTCTTTTCTTTGGTAATTACCTATCAACAGGTACAATTTCATGCCACGTACTGTGTCACAGCCTTTCACATCCTTGCTAGCTCGATGGATCCATGGTTCTCATGCAGTTACACACAGTTTTTTGGGAACATCTGGATTCTCATGAAGCGTGCAGCTGCTGGGGAAGCAGCATCAATGGCAAATGATACCCTAATGAAGGAGTTCTTACTGAGGATAGAAAACATTCTGGTAATATCACCATTAAAAAGCTGCTGTTATGGGCCCTAATCTTGCCACCTTGGTAGAGAGTTGCTAGCAATGTCAGCAGCAGCCATATTTGTATCTATTTTGCAATTAAAGACTTTGGAGGAAAATTTGCCAGTATACCAAGCATGTAATTTAGGCTGTCCTTCTGACTGTTAATCAGACGCAAAACCTTCCTCTTAACATGTGCTTTCTGAAAGATTTTGCATTGCTCAGCTATGTTTGGTCATAAACAAGTTAAGCATGTGCAGCCAGGACCCCTGAGGGGATATTCACTAGCCTGACCATCAGGGGAGCAGGGAATACTCATCTGAATTCTTTCGGGAATAATGATGTGAGAAAAAGTATCAAATAATCTAATCAGCTCTATACAAGGAGAGTACTGGTGCTGAGAGCCTGACATCCATAGCACAGGCATTTTTGGCGGGGAGGCAAGGTGTTACTCAGGAAAATCCCTAGTCTAGTCCCATGGATAGAACAGCTGGAGAGCAGGGTACAGCAGCGACACCCCTGCGGCATAACGTCTCTTTCGATTTCGACTGAGAAGAAGTCAGTTTGCACACTCAGAAACTCCTCTGCGATGTGAACCAAGTGGGTAAGTTAGGATGATCAGGAGATCTGCTTCAGAATTGCACCCTCGATCCAAACAAAAGTGTTAAACCAGATGCACCTGAAGTATATCAAGTGTTAGAAGTACATTGCTATCTTTAGATCACCTGTGCCTGACTGGAAGGAGTGTAAAGAGCTATACCCACATCTGCCTCATTAAAAAAAAAGCTGTTTTCCTATGCAAATGTCAAGGCAGTGTTTCCTAGCAATATATCTGACAGCTTCTGCACTGGCTTGAGGTGATAGTAGATGCAGGAAGACAGTAAGTACCCCATAAAGTCTATCCTTTTTGTACTGGAACTAAAGTCATAGGCAGACTTTGGCCTAGTCCTTTATACCACTTCCAAATACAAGCTCACACATACCTAGATAGATAGATCTGAAAGCTTGAGAAAAGCATTTATGTCTGTTTGCTTCTCATGCATACAAATTTGGCCCATCTCAAAGAAAAAAAAAAAAAAAAAGCAGCTATATAATTATGGTCAAAAAGTAATCCTCAATATACCTTTAATTCCTCTGGTATTAATTGAACAGGATTTTAAGAAGATTCAGAATACTTTCCATTGGGGATGAAAAATATTTCATCTTTTATAGCAAAATCTCTTATTCCTTAATGTCAGTTTAGAAGATATTCTAAGGACACGGAAAAGAAAGGCTAATGGCTAATCTGTTTAAGCTTATTTTCCTGAAATTTGCCACTGTGGGAGTATTAACATGCATTACTTGAAAGCATCGTTACCCACTGTTTATCTGTTTCTTTTCTGAGTGGGGTTAAATAAACTGGTAGTTAAAATCCATAGCCTATACTAACTCTCACTGTAGTTTACAGCAGGATTAGCAAAAATGAAGCATTCTGCAAATAAAAGGCCAGGAGAATTTTATTCCCAAATGCAGAGTTTTACAGACTAATCCACAAGAAAAGTAGGAAATTATACCTATGTTGGGAAAACTTAAAAAGACACCTGTTTACATTGTGGTTTGTAAGAATCCTCTAATTTTAACCAATTACCCTCTCTTCATCTAATATCACATGTACAGTCAGACACAATAGCAAGATCCGGGGAGAGCAAAAACTGAAAGGTATTAACTCTTCAGTCTCTGCTGCTGTCAAAAGACAGCAGAACTTTTCCCATATATGCTCTGCAAGTGTGATGGCCAAAGATGCCAATAAGTGCTTTTATGAGCAGGTCTTATAGACAGTGAGACTCCAGTGAACCATACCTGAACAAAGCACTTCTCGAAAGTGTGTGATTTTGGGAAGGATAGAAAAACCAAAAGAATGATGTTTTGTAAATCCCTGGGTCCAGAGTGTGGGCCAAAATTTACACTTAATTATTTCCTATGAGCCACTACAAAAACAAAACAAAAAACAAGCAAAGAAAATCTACCACAAAACAAACAAACCAACCAATTACCTATTGGTCTAAATGCTTAGGAACCCTTCATTTTAATGGAAGGCAAGAGGTTCTTTCAGAGCTCACAAATGCTCTGAGACTGTATTCTACAAAATGCAGAAAAAGAGTGAATTACAAGTTCTGAAAACAAAACAACATATATATATATATTAATAAATACTAAATTCCTCTAATCACACAGGCATGATAAGTGATCTTACAAAACTTGATTCTAACCAAAGCTTTAATGTGGAAAAATCTCTTCAGGTGACATAAAAACCTCTCAAATTTAGTGTTAAGTAAGTAGGGAAAGATCAGCAATCCTTTTTAAAAATCAGTGCTTTGAATTCTTGTTCTTCCTACATATTTAATATTTTGACAATAATATAATTTTTCAGAGGAAGGAGCCAGGAGCCTTCCTTGTAGAGTTATTGAGATCTCCAGATAAAAGACTCTATTTTCTTATACAACTAGATTATGATCAGGTGTTGACCCTTAAAGTGTGCCAGGATTACTTCTTTAAAATTGACTAATAAGTATCAGAAACCAAGTATTTTAAAAAGTTTATCAAAGTCTGAGGTTGTATAAACATACTGCTTTCATATTTGCAGCTTTCATATTTTACAGTTGCAATACTCCTTTTCACCATTAAATTCCATATTAATTTCAGTCAATTGACATGGAAAGTAAATCAAACCATAATGCATAGAATGAGACTAAGCATAAACTTTTCTTGCTGTACTCAATTACCTTCATTCCATTGCAGTTCTTGTTTGACTCTCACTAGGTATTTGAGTCATGTGAAGGAGGAAGGAGAACATTGGAAAAGACACTTCTTGATATGTCTGATATCTTCAAAATCATCCTGAATTGATGCTGGTAGAAGTTCTTCATTTACATGAGAAAGGTAGATGGTAGGTTGGTATATATTCCATTCCATACAGTTCTATACAGTATAGTGTGGGAAAGAACATGACAAAATTAAGTAAAGGTTGATTATTTTCCTCCTATGTTCAACCATTCAGAATAGTATTTTAAAGCAAGAGCAATTATGTTTGGCTATACTCGTACACACAGAAGTTTTGAGTAGCATAACAAAAGCAGCAGAAATGTATAGGGATATACTCAAGTATTCCCCCAGAAATGAGGCATCTGAAGCACAGAAACAGCTGTCTTAACTAAATGTGAAAAAAACTGCACACACAGAGTAAATTACCACAAGCACAAAAAAAGAAACAAACAAAAGAATTGTAATGGATAACAATAAAATGGCTCGGCCCTTTTACCGTATGTACGAGTCCCACTCTACTTCCAGTCACCGAAGTCAATGGAGAGAAAACTCCCAGCCTTTTGGACTACTGGATCTAAAGCACAGTAAAGAAAATTGCAAGTGTCTCTCAAAAAATTCTCCAAGTATGTAGAATAGATTAGCAACTTCCCATCTGCAGNGCTGCGCAGCGGCCTCGAGCAGCGCGACGCGTGCAGCTAACGTGCCGGGGCTGAGGCGGCAGCCACGGACAAATGGAGCCCGACGGCGCGGTGAGGAGTTTAGCGGGGAACGAAGCCGCTTCCCTGGGGTACCGAGGAGCCGCCTCAGCGAAAGCGCAGGGAGTGGCAGCTGGGGGTGGGAGTGCAGCCTTCTGGCCAAAGCGCCCTTCGCCGGTGGCGGCGCCTGCGGCCCTGTGGCTCCGCGAGATGCCGCCATTTCTTCTGGGCTGGCTTCGAGTTCTGCCACCCAGCCGCCCTTTCCTGGGGGAGAGGGTGTCTCAGTTCTGACGTGATAGCGTATGGACTGTAAAAAAAGGGGTTGTTTAGGGAGCAAACCAGGCCTTTTGTAGTGTTTGGTTGTCTGACTACGGGCGTATTCAATATGAAAGTGAAAATTCATCAATTCTAGTAAAGAGCAGTTGTCAGACATGCTAAATTGCCCATAACAATACTGCTGAATATACGTATTGGTACTGTTTGGGAAAAAAAAGAGTAAATTTTAAATACCTGTAGGATCACAAACGTTTAGGTGAGTGATATGCTGTTAGCAAATAGGTTGGGGGTTTGTTTGTTCTTGTTTGGTTTGGTTTTTTTAGTTACTGCTATGCTAGTATTAAATACAGGAAATAATGTTTGGGTTAGTTATTAGAATGCAGATTTTAATTTAGAAATCCCTAGGATTTACTGTATTGGGATTTCACAAGTGATGCATTCCTTGTTTCTTCTACTTGGGGTTTGTCGTTGTGGTTTTTTTTTTAATAAGACTTAAAACTCTTAAAACTTTCATGGAGAAAATGAAANGGGAGTCTTCTTTTTCTCCAATTTGGAGTCAGTAGGGTGCTACACCTATGCGGAGCTCCCCGGCGATACCCGCACGGAGGGGACAGGGGCCGCCAGGAACCCGGCGGCACACAGACGCAAGCTGGTGGGCAGGATGGCGGGAATCGTCCGGGATCGGGGCCTTGAGGCGGGGTGGTGCCAGCAGAGGCCTCTCCCGACCGCAGGTGAGGGGAGAGAGTCCGAAAGATTCCGCAAGGGAGACGAGGAGAGCTGNGATAGCGTATGGACTGTAAAAAAAGGGGTTGTTTAGGGAGCAAACCAGGCCTTTTGTAGTGTTTGGTTGTCTGACTACGGGCGTATTCAATATGAAAGTGAAAATTCATCAATTCTAGTAAAGAGCAGTTGTCAGACATGCTAAATTGCCCATAACAATACTGCTGAATATACGTATTGGTACTGTTTGGGAAAAAAAAGAGTAAATTTTAAATACCTGTAGGATCACAAACGTTTAGGTGAGTGATATGCTGTTAGCAAATAGGTTGGGGGTTTGTTTGTTCTTGTTTGGTTTGGTTTTTTTAGTTACTGCTATGCTAGTATTAAATACAGGAAATAATGTTTGGGTTAGTTATTAGAATGCAGATTTTAATTTAGAAATCCCTAGGATTTACTGTATTGGGATTTCACAAGTGATGCATTCCTTGTTTCTTCTACTTGGGGTTTGTCGTTGTGGTTTTTTTTTTAATAAGACTTAAAACTCTTAAAACTTTCATGGAGAAAATGAAATTCAAGACCTTTGAGGTAAGGAATACGTTTTGGCTGTGGTGTCAGTTTTTAGTTGTTACTTCATAGTTAAATTCAGCTATTTTGGTGCTGTATACAATTGCCAGATGATTATGCAAGGAGAATGTATTTCATTGAGAGATTAAGTAAGTAACCTGTTTTATCATCCTTCAGAAGTTATTCTTAACAGAAACCATTCATTTTTCTAAAGCCTTTGGGACTGTAGTGATTATGATTGTTTGTTGCTTGTGAGTGGCTTGGGTTTGTTTTTTCCCGGTTGGGCACTACTCTGGACTAGTGTTCACTGTACGAGGGGTGCATACCTTCACCTTAGAGTGTCAGGTTAGATTTGGGTTTTTCCTCTGCCCCAAATGTGTGTATTTCAGTAACATTGGAAAGGGTTTTGTCTTCTCGGAAGCTAAAGAGTCGTGAACTAAGCTGGATTTTATTGTCTTTAAACTCTCCAAAACAATAGCATTAACCCATTGTTCAGAATTAATAAGACAAATTCTCAAGTAGCTAACAAAATATCTAATAATCTAGAACAGCCTGCAGGACAAAAAGAAAGACAACTTTTTCCTAACATTCTTCATTAGTTATCTTCCGTTTCTCACTGCACTCTGTCAGCCTTTATATTTTGTGTGTTCTCCCCAAGTGTTTAGTTTTTATCCAGGAATGCTTAGAGGCAGAGGTAAGAAAATGCTGCCCTGTGGAAAAGTGAGGGGCAAAATCAGAAAGTAAACCTGGCAGTGTAAATGAAAGGGGGATTCTGTGAGGAGAACTGTAAGAACACTTCAATTTCTTCTGTGGTTTTAGAGAGGCTAAAAGGTGTGGATACCACAAGAAGCAAAGGAACTTTGTACTAGGTGTTGAAGCTTTGTATTTTTAAAATACATTTGCCTGTGTTTTGTAAGCCCTTGCTACGACTTTGAAGGGTTGCACAATAATAAGAAAAAATACACTTCATTTGAAATCTTCTCAAAAGAAAGGTTGGAGGCTGAGACCCCTGGATTGCTGCTTCTATTTTTCACTGCTTTGCTATTATTCTTGTTATCTGCAAGTTGTGGCAGCTTCATTTTGGGCTCTACTTAGTGGTACTGTCAGAGCTCTGTAGTCCAGGATCTGTTTTAGTAAACATGAGTTTGTGAGGATTGGGGGTGACGAACTCCCATCAAAAATGGTCTTGAAGTCTCTCCTGCAATTCCGGTTAGAGAAGTCAGTGACAATACTGTGTGGTTGCTTTACAACTCTCATCTCCCAGTTAGGGTTGATGATGTGAGGCTACCTTAGTTTCTGCTGAAAAGAGTTCCCAATGAACTGCCACTGTGTATGGTTTTGTGACTCAAAGGTGTAAGCATGGTGGAAGGGAAATCATCAGGCAGACCACTAAATAATGGTTTCCATGAAGCTCCCACCTTACTGTGTTTCTTTACTGGGGCAAGAGCAAATTGGTGGCTCTTCTGTGGAGATAATTCCTGTTTGTGCACTGTGTTTGTGGGTCAAGAGTGTGTTGAATTAAAGGATTAGTCTTCAAGTGCTGTTCTCAGCACTTGTAATGAGCTTGTTGATTTTATGTGGTGGAATGGTATGTGCTTGTCACTTGGAATCTCAAACAGAAGCTGTTGAAGAGAGGAGTATTGTGTGTGTGAGGGCACAGGTTGAGTTAAAAGGTCCTTTCTATAAAACTTAATTTAAGGTGCTTCTAGTAGATATAAATTATTCTCTGAAATAGAATTCATAACTTGGGATTCAAACAGCAGGGCAATGTGTAAACAGAAAAACTGAGAGTGGAGGACTAGGCCCAAAACATCTAATTCAGAAAGGTGTTAAAAGTCAAACTTCAGACTGTAATGTGTTCACTAAATTATTGAATTGCTTAAAACTAAGCTTATGTTTAAATACTTCACTGAGATGCCTTTTGAATAAAAATGTAGTCTATGTCGAGTTGTTCAGCATTTGCTGTGCCTCCCCTCCCAGAAAGTTCTTTGTGTGTTTTCTGTTGAGAATTTTATTTAATAGCTTATAATATCTAAGGTACTGAAAATATTTCTTTTAATCAGCAGACCACAAACCAGACGCAAATAGAATTTTTATCTTCGTGTCCCAACACTCTGTCACCAGTGCCATTGAATAATCTCACCAGTGCTTCAATGTTTGGAACGGTTACTCCAAATCGTGTCTTTGTAGGAGGAATTGATTTGAAGGTATTGTTTCCTATTTTTACTACTAAATGATAAAATGACAAACAGGAAAAAATGTGAGACATAATTATGTGTGTTTTAGTTGATATGTCCCCTTGACTATAACATTCAAATTAACAGTAGAGAGTAAAGCTTTAAGCCTTTATTTACATATAAATCAACTTACTGCAAAGTTGATTGTACACCTAGTGTGCCAAAAGCATCAGAATTCAGAATTTTCTCTTTTCAAAGAATATGGCTTTTAGCATCAGCAGATATGGTAGAAAAGTACGTAGAAGGTTTTTTTACATATAACACTCTGTGCTTACAGTTTGTTACTCTGTGTTATAGATGGCAAACAGAGCAAATGCCTGTACTTTCATTTCCTCTAGCACTTTTCTTGAAGCTCATACAAAGAAGGATGTGTATGTATTTCTCTCTGTAATACTTTTATTTAAAATGTTTGGTTTAAAACAAATATTAAAGCTTCTCGGGGCAATTTGTAGGACTGATCTGAATTCTTAGAATGCTTGTGCCTTTGCATATGCTCTAAAACTGTCAGATAGCAGTGAAAATGAAGCATTCTTAGATTCTTCAGTTGCTTTCAGCATTAGTGACAAGATATACACCAGACCCCTATACAAGTCACTTTTTAACGCTTTAGATAATGATTTAAGTCCTTGTTCTGCAAAATGTCAGTCTATTTAGCTGTTTGTCTCCACCAAGGTGCTGATTTCTGCCTTAATCGCCCTGGGCTGAGGACCTTTTTGAGCACCGAGTCAGATGAAGTGTGACAATTCACTTATCCTGGAATTTCTTAAATTTATTATGCAAAATAGTGAGATAATTCAAATAGACTTTCATAATTCAAGAAATGTACGAGATCTTCAGTATATTTGTGCATCATCAAAGAGGCACAGTGGCTTTTTGCATTAATCATCATCAAATTACTCGAGCTGTAAAAAGACCTGTTCTTTCTTCACTGCAATTTCAATTATTAAAGCTCCTTTCTTCATAACATATCAGTATTCTTGTTAGTGGTCATATAGTTCATTTTGAAGGGTGTCTTAGTTCAGTCGGAGATAGGACAAAAACTATTATGAATCTTAATTTCAACAGCAGAAGAATGTATCTGTAAGGAGATGGGGTTTTTTGGGAGAGGAAACAGAAGGGATGCAAAGTCTGTAGACATTTTTGCTACTGTTCCGTTTACTACAGCTCTTGGTATCAAGTAGAGTCTTAAATTTCTGTTCAAATCATAGGATGTATGTCAGGCTTGGACTGTTTTCTGTTGAAAATCTTGTGTATGCCATGTATCTTTGACACGGGTCAAGGCTTAACATTAATCTTCCTTAAGAATCTGACAAGGGCCTTTGTCTTGTCACACACAGAAGAAGGGAAGTCCGGAACATGTTTCTGTCAAGCTTCTAGATCATAGAACAGACACCATAGGTACCATGTTTGTCTGGGTATTTGTGAATTTCACTGAGAATCTTAGTGTTTCCTCCTTACTCCCTTTTAATACACTGCTTTGCAGAAAAACCTTTCTCTTTCCAAGTTTACAGTCTGGTGTAGCTGTCCCTCATGTCCTTGAGGCATTGAATGACATTTTCAGCACTGATCAAGCTTAAGGTATCTTCCATCTTTTCTTGGTGTATTTTAGCCTTGGACTATTTTGTCATAAGCTATTTTCTCAGCTTTGTGAAATGGTTGAGTTAAATGTAACATATGGAGCTTAAAATAAATAATCTCCTAGAAATGGGTAATTTTATCTGTAGGCCTTTCATTGGTAAGTAGATGTATTTTGGTGTTCACTGAGAAAACTTAAAGGGAAAGGAAACTCTCCACTAGGAGTCTTTGTACTTTGTATGTGCTTTTCGTTACTTGAGATTGTGTGAACACTTTAGCTTATATGAGAAAATTCTAGAGCATATGCTATCAGTTGTTTGGCTGAATCCCTTTTCCTGTGTACACAGGCTTTCACACTTCTATTTAGGTGCAAAGTGTATTCATCTAAGAGAGTGGGTCTGGACTCCAGAATTTTCTTTTAAACTCTTCATTGTGGGCAGTTTCTCAAGAACTTGTGCAGGCAGCTTCCAGGGCAAAGACAGAATTACTGAGCTTTAAGAAAACATCAGAAGTGTTTCTTGGCTTTTCAGTGCACTTGTATCTGTTACTTCTTGCTTTCAGAGCAACTGAATGCTTTCTAATGTTTTAATGCCTGAAGACTTGGTTTAGTGAAGGAAGTAAAGTGCAGTCTTCTAGCATCATCGCTCTCTGCTGCACTATCAGCTTGCTTTCCACAACCTCTATTTCTTTTTGTAAAATGTGTCTTGAGGGTGGAATTAGTCAAAAAGGGCGTTAACTTACATTCTTTCCACTTACGTTTTGTTTCTTTCAAGCTGTTTGGGTTTCGTTTTTTGTTTGTTTGTTTTTGGTTTTGTTTTTTTCTTCTTAAATGTGGATGAGGCAGATAAGCCTTTGCTGTGCAGGAGACTTACAGTTAAAAACAAAAGTCATTCTCTTAAGGGTAAAATAGTACTTCTGATATACTTCCTTAAAATAACAAAGTATAGATGAATATGGAAACGGCTTGAAGCATACAGAGGTCCATGCATGCAAGCATACTTCTTCCAGTGTTTGGAATAGTATTAACTAAGGGCCATGTAGAAAAACAGTGTTAAAATCTGAAATGTGTTTAGGGCACTAATCTGACATATGCTTACATGGTAAAAGAAAATAAAGAAGGCAGGTAAGTGTTCATATACTTTAGGTGTGTCTTTACATTAGGAACTTGTCTTACTCCATGCATACTTGGAAGGAAACAGTTTCCTCCACGTGGATTTAGACCATTCTCCGTTAAAAGGACCGTTTCTTACTTAATCTGTAATGAGGAGTTCCTGTGATGTGTCCATACTATATTACACTTCCATTTTCTAAAGCATATTTAATATAAGACTTCAAATATGTAACCTAATTTGTCTGTTCAGTCACTATGGTTTGCTTGTGGCTGGTTTTTTCATTTATAACCTGTGCATATCCTGTATGGAAACCTACCTACTCTGCTGCGTAGCTGTTGGAAAACATTGCACTTGGAAACAGTGCTCTAGTATGTAACTTACAGAAACTAAAATTCAGATCAAGTAAACCTGCTTCAATAGCCTTACTTGTAAAAGGGCAACTGTTACATAAATCCTTTAGGAGGAGTTTTAATATTTTAGTGGCTTTCTAGCATTATGGCTGAATGTGAAAATGAAGCAATTAAACAAGAGCTGTGAGGCTCATACATGGTTGTTACTCTCTTTTTCTACCCAGAGTTATAATTAGTATGTAGCAAACATTACTCAGAGTATATCTGTTAAAAATCTTATGTTCATTGACTATTCATTGAACTATGCAAACCATCTCTTCTTTCTTTTTCTCCCTCTCTCTTGATTTGTTATACTAGACTAATGAAAACGATCTGAGGACGTTTTTTGCTCAGTATGGCACAGTGAAAGAAGTGAAGATAGTAAATGACAGAGCTGGAGTATCAAAGGGGTTGGTATAATAGAATAAGCATGTTGTGGGAATTGGAACTGCTGACTGGCTACAGTAAATTTGATTACGATCTTCATAGCTCAGAATATTAAGTTTGTCATTGATGTTCCCAGTTATTCCATGTGTGCAAAAATCTGTTCTTGTCCTTTAACATCTAAATATAAATGTCTTTGTAATTTGCATAATTGTAAAACTCTGTAGTCATAATATTGTAAGACGAAGCTGTGTGTAAATCAGACAAAATCAATAATCCATTCAGGTTTTTTTATTAAAATAATGTAGTAGACAATCCTAATAAAGTAAATTAATTATTAAACATATATATTTCCATTACTGAAAACCAGCGTGGAAAGCAGCCTAAGAGTGGAGGAAGAGGTACACCTGGTTGTGCTGGAGGGCTTGGCAATAATTGAGATTTTGGGTGAAGATTATTTTTTTGAACATCATCATAAGGGACAAATCTGGCAATTGTGACTGCAGAAAAGTGGACTAAGACTGGTATTCAACAATAAGATAAATGCCAAGGAGCAAATCTGGAGAAAGACTGGATAGTAAAGTTTTATTCATAGAACCGAAAGGATGATGGAGGAAATAATGTGGGGAGCTGCACTGCCACAGAAGGGTGGAAGGAGGGCTGAAGCAGAAAAGGAATGCACAGGAGAATTTGTACCTGTAAAGTTCACTTTGGCCAGAAAATCGTTTCTGAGCAGTAAGCCTTGTGGTAGTTGAATAGCATTATTTTAAAGCTGTCAGCACTTAGCATGTATGAGCAAATTACACACTCCGCTGCAGGTCTCGGCATATACATCTGCATGTAATGTTGGACTTGGTCCTGATCCCAGATCTGTCACCAAGCCTCTTGCCCTTCTAACGGCCAAGAAATGTCTGAGACTTACAGTCCATATAATACAATAACCCAAGAATATCCAATTACTGTGCAGTTGTGACTGCCAACTTATTTCTCACAGTAAATATGTTGGAATGTAATGGCTTTCAATGGTGTTAGGATTTCCTTTTAAACCCAAGCACAGACTTTACTGCTTCTCATTGACAAGTGATTTAAGAATTTTAGAAGCTTTCTGGTTGATAGTGTCTATTAAGTTATTGTCCAGATTGCATGTATAATGAAAAGTCTGTTTAGGTAGGGTTCCAAGCTAGGGAAATAATTTATGTGTTGTTTGAACTTGGAAATGTTTACAAAAGGCAGTACAGGAAAAGCCCACGGGTTTAAAAGAAGTCTGACGTAAGTCAGAGCCCTACTCAACCTATGTACTTAAGTAAGCATGGAAATGCTCACAAAGAGTGTGTTGTATGGCAAAATATGAACTACTGGTTGGAATGACAGAGGTAGGCTTGGGATCTTCTGAAATTTGACCCTGAGAAATGAGGCATGAACCTAAGAAATTATGCATACAAAACGAGTAAAAGATTTTTAAAACATGGTTAAAAGTTTGTTGAGTTTTGTGTGTGGTTGGTTGGTTTTGTGGGAGGGGGTGAATCCGCATTTTTGTACGTATCTGTTGTCATACAGGCTAATTGTAAGATCAGATGCTTAATTTTATACAGTTGGCATCAAATTTAGTGGCCTAGATTTCTCTGGGCATGAACTCAGGGGTTTTGATACAGCAGGATTTCTGTACAGAAAGCCTGATTGATTTGTTGCAGCAGTTAGAAAAGATACGGTGAAAGACACCGTGTGTCACAAAGTATGAAAATACTTCATCCTTTATCACCATGGAACTCCTATTTAATGCTAGTCATGTTCAAGAATAACAAGAATAATTCACAGATAAATATAGTCTCTGCATTGCTGCTTTTTCTGAGAACTCAGTTTAATACAGTAGTAGTGCTTGTGGAAGTGTGAAGCATTCACAATTATCACTGAAGTAGGTGGGAGCTGTGCTGTGAATTACAGTATAATGAGAAATAACATCCCAAGTGTCTCAACTTGGCCATCCATAACAAGTGAGAGCTTCAGATCAAAATCTTTCTTTAATAGAAATGAAGATGTATGCTGGGTAACAAGGATGATACAGAGAGCTTTTCATAGCTTTCTAGGGGGCCTACTTGTTCACTGCATAGAAACAGTAGTATGTTACCATGTACATTAGGAAGTAGACTATAACAAGGATATTAAGATTATTGTTGTTACAGCAGTCTTCTCTACAATTGATATTTTTTCCCCATTAGTTTACCATTCCCTTGTACTTGTCATCAAGTAGTGTACACTGTATATAAATAGGAACTTCAGAGGACTAGCTTCTGTAATTTTTATTTAGGTATGGCTTCATTACTTTTGAAACGCAAGAAGATGCACAGAAGATTTTACAAGAGGTAAGTCCCCATTATGATAATCTCTTAAATGAAATTGTTTCATACTAGACATTAAATAGCTGTGGTTTTCTGTTCCTCTTCTGTTTGCCATCTTGCATTTGAAAATCTGTTAAGTTTGGTCTGAGTAGTTAAGAAGATAGTTTAGAGATTGAAGATAAGATTTATCCTGAGATCTGGAACTAGGGAAGGGAGTTGCCAGTTGATAATACAGCCCTTGACTTTGACATACCGTCTTTAGATGTACTTTGTTAGTCTGTGTGCTCTGTAGTACTTGCAGAGCTATAAAGACTCTATCCTTCACAATTACTTTAATTTGCTTTATAGAAAATCCATTGCTGTGAAGAATTTGCAGAGGTTTGGGAAGGTAACTGCTGACACGTTCTGTTGTCAGAGCCTTTTCAGGAATAATTCTCTTCAGGAATAATTAGATTCACTTGAAGTCTTAAACAGTGAAGCTCCTTTTATGCCACGTAATTTTTGTTTCTCTTGGCTATGTTACTCTCTTGACATTCCTTGCAGAGCCCCACTTAAGATGTGGTTAGCTCTCCAGCTGAATGTTAGCTTTTTGTTTTCAAATGTGTGCTCCATGTTCTGATTGGAATGTATTGGAGAGATCTGTTGGTCAGGATCTAGTCATACATGTGAAGATGTCTTGGTGTCTGTGCAGGTGGGGAAACCCCCCAGAAAACAGTATTCAAAGCTTGAAATTTTCTTTCTCCCAATGTGAAACTGGTTAAAATGTTGAAATACTGAACCTTTGTTGGAAATTCATATATAAGAATTTAAAATAAGATCTGGGACACTTAAAAAATTTTAAGTGTTTTAAAAACAAACAAAAAAACCCCAAAACAAAAACCCCAGTTATGTGGAACCAAAAGAGTATAAAGACATGAAATACTTGAGTCAGCTTCCCCTGTTTTTTCATTGTTTTGTTTCTCTGAACTAGAATACCAGTAAAAATGGCTTAGGACTTTTGCCCCTGTAGCTGAAAGACCGCTCCATGCAAAGGCTTACTTGTGTTTCATTCAACTTTGCTAATCCCTTTTTGTCTACCGTAAGCACTTTAATTTAGATACCTTATAATTCTATCACCTTTTCATCTTTGCATCACACTGTTATCTCAGGCATCTTAGGATCAGTTAGTGTCTAGGTAGTTTGTAGACATCTGAGGTTCAAGGCTTTAATAATCTATGTATGAAATGAATGATTTTTTAAATTTGATACTTGTGAATTCTCATTTATGTGACGTTCTGTTCATCCTTTTCACTGAGGTTTTTTTTTTGCATCCTACTTCTATCATAAAAAAAGCTATTTCTGGACACATTACTTATGTGGCAGTCTTTGAAAGTGTTAAATTGCATTAGTGTTGAGAAGAGATCTTGAGGAATTTCACCAGGATTTTTTTTTTCCAGTCATATGCTATGTCTTGCTAGCTTTGTGAAGTAATTTTTTTTGTTATTCATCACAGTTATTCCTGTTAGTCTACAATTTGTGTAGCACTGTATGTAATTTTTCATGCAGTGTTGTATTAAATGCTTTGGAGAAGTCCATACATATTTCACTTAACTGTGAAAGCTGTGGATAAAGTCTTAAATTGTGATAGATCACATCAGTTAAATACCTTGGCTTGGGAAGAATCACCTTCCCATGGTCTATGGTGGAATGCAGTTTGACTGAAATGCGCATCTGATTTCTAGGGATTGCTCTGTGATTAATAGGCTAGATAGGTGTGGTTGCCATAACTAATACTCGCTTATTAAGTGCCACATTCAACAAAATAGTTTAGCCCCTTCCTAACATTAAGTCTGCTAGGTGGAACTTTGAATTATGTACCTATCTTCAAGTATTTTGCTCAAATGAAGACAATGGATTGATTACCTCATGTTGTCCTTCTACTGAATGTCATTTAGAACTGTATTTTTTTTCTGTGTTCTTCTTTAAGAAGTAATTATCTCCTCACTGTGGAAGTTACAGTTGAAAAACTGTAACACGGTAGTGTTTTGTGTGCATCCTCCCTGACAACAGCTCAGATTCTGAACCCTTTTGGGTTTTGCAAAGCAGTATTAGAGATGATGACAAATAACATAAACAGTTGATATATTTTCTTCCTTGCCTTTGTATTAAGTAGTGAATTTGGTGTCAATTCAAAAACAAAGGCAAGGTTTTAATTTACCTGATGTAATTGATGCTCACCTTGCAAGCAAAACAATAGGAAGAGAATGTTGCTTTACTTGTCTGTACCTAGCACTTTGTTAAAATTCTTCAGCAATAGTTTAACCTTACTAGAGTGTCTTGCCTTAGTCTGCTTCTGTGTTTTGTCAGCCTGGATGCAAGGAATTTTTAAGGCAGTCTGGAGTGAATATGGGTTTGGGGTTTTTATTGCGTGTTGGGTTTTTTTGTGTTTTGTTTTGTTTTTTGTTTATTTGGGGTTTTGGAGGGGGTGTTGCTTGGTTTGGTTTGGGCTTTTTTTACATTTGGTCTTTATAATCTGGTCAGTTTTCATAGACTTACTTGTTCCTGTCATCTCTTGTCAAATAATGTCATGATCATGGAAAAAAAAAAGAAATCTTTATACTTAAATGGTCCACTTGTGTACATGTGCTTATAAAAGCAGTAAATACCTCAGAAGTAAAACTAAAAATTAGTTTTGACAATTATAGGTATCAGGTGTTAGTCAAGAAGCTTCATGAGGAGTAAGTAATACTTGAGGGTACTAATGATTAGTTTTGTGTGTGAAGCCTAAGGATAGAAAAGGAATTAATATAGCTTTTGGGGTGTCTTTTTAATTGCACTAATTAAAAAGCAGGGGAGGGTGAAACCTAATAAGTGCCATGTCTGCTTCTGATATTTGTTTCTTGGATGTCTAGATATGTGTAGAAAATAACATCTTCTTTCTTTAATTCTAGACTAAGAAACTTAATTATAAGGATAAGAAATTGAATATTGGTCCAGCAATAAGAAAACAGCAAGTACGGAGTCCTCGTATGTATTTTCACTTGTATTTGTATATTTATGATCTTTTTTTTTTTCTTTTATCTTTTCTTGGAAAAGGTTATCTATCTAAGAACAACCTGAATGGAAATTTCTTTTAGTAGCCAGACAGAACCTCAAATCTAAACACTTGAGACTGTCCTCACAGATCCTATAGGACAAAGGAGGCTGTGCTGGTTGGTTGGGTTGTTGTGACCTTTTATTTATTTATATTAGCAAAATCCACCAGGACTTTTGCATCTTGCTTTCTTTGGTAAAAATCTTAAGAAGTGGGTGGTTACAGTGACCATTTGGTTCTTA
The DNA here is from genome assembly GCA_013399075.1 of Chloroceryle aenea. Classification (NCBI taxonomy): domain Eukaryota; kingdom Metazoa; phylum Chordata; class Aves; order Coraciiformes; family Cerylidae; genus Chloroceryle; species Chloroceryle aenea. Next base: position 240,681 of record VWZY01013657.1, on the reverse strand, counting down.
GGAGTTCTTTGCTGTAAGATGCCCACTTATGTCAAATGACTTCCTTATCTGGAGTGAGTAAGCTGTTAAGATGTTCTTCTGGGGGAGGTAGAACACAGGTTTTCTTCTAGAGAAGATGCCCTTTCTTTCTGCCAGGGCTGTTTTACTTCTGTAATACACTACTGAAAATGTAGGATATATATCACCAACTTTTAAGACAAGATTCATCTGGTTTTGGTATAGCTGGGCATGCTGTTTTGCTATCACAGAATCACAGAATCCTAGGGGTTGGAAGGGACCTCGAAAGATCATCTAGTCCAACCCCCTCTGCTAGAGCAGGGCCACCTAGAGTACATCACATAGGAACATGTCCAGGCGGGTTTTGAATGTCTCCAGTGAAGGAGACTCCACGACCACCCTGGGCAGCCTGTTCCAGGGCTCTGTCACCCTTACAGTAAAAAAATTTTTTCGAATGTTCAACTTGAACCTCCTATGCTCCAATTTACACCCATTCCCCCTTGTCCTATCACTGGTCACTACTGGGAAAAGCCTAACTCCATCTCCCTGACACTCACCCCTTACATATTTGAAAACATTGATGAGGTCACCCCTCAGTCTCCTTTTCTCCAAACTAAAGAGACCCAGCACCCTCAGCCTTTCCTCATAAGGGAGATGTTCCACTCCCTTAATCATCTTAGTAGCTCTGCGCTGGACTCTTTCAAGCACTTCCCTGTCCTTCTTGAACTGAGGGGCCCAGAACTGGACACAATACTCCAGGTGCGGCCTCACCAATGCAGAATAGAGGGGGAGGAGAACCTCTCTTGACCTACTAACTACACCCTTCCTAATGCACCCCAGGATGCCATTGGCCTTCTTGGCCACAAGGGCACATTGCTGGCTCATGGTCATCTTCTTGTCAACCAGGACCCCCAGGTCTCTTTCACCTACACTGCTCTCCAGCAGGTCAGCCCCCAACCTATACTGGAACATCTTGTTGTTCTTCCCCAAATGCAAGACTCTACACTTCCCCTTGTTGAATTTCATCATGTTTCTCCCTGCCCAACTCTCCAGCCTGTCCAAGTCTCTCTGAATGGCAGCACAGCCCTCTGGTGTGTCAGCCACTCCTCCCAGCTTAGTGTCATCAGCAAACTTGCTGAGGGTACATTCTATACCCTCATCCAAGTCGTTGATGAAGATATTGAACAACACCGGTCCCAGCACCGACCCCTGAGGGACTCCACTAGTAACACACCTCCAACCAGATTCTGCCCCATTGACTACAACTCTCTGACTCCTTCCTTTCAACCAGTTCCTGATCCACCTCACTACCTGATCACCAAACCCATATTTGATCAACTTATCTACAAGGATGCTGTGAGAGACGGTGTCAAATGCTTTACTGAAATCAAGATAAACCACATCTACCGCTCTTCCATCATCTATCCACCTAGTAATTTCCTCATAGAAGGCTATGAGGTTAGTCAAACATGATTTACCCTTGATAAAACCATGCTGACTGCTCTTGATGACTCCCATGTTCTTGATATGCCTGGAGATAGTGACAAGAACAAGTTGTTCCATCACCTTTCCAGGGATGGAGGTGAGGCTGACCGGTCTATAGTTACCCGGGTCCTCCTTCTTGCCCTTCTTGTAGACTGGAGTGACATTTGCTATCCTCCAGTCCTCAGGCACCTCTCCTGTTACCCATGACTTACTGAAGATGATGGAGAGTGGCCTAGCAATGACCTCCACCAGCTCCCTCAACACCCTTGGATGCATTCCATCTGGACCCATCGACTTATGGATGTCCAGATTACTCAGCTGATCCCTAACCCAACTGCTATCCCTCAGTAAGGGCCATGTATCAGAGATGTAAAATGCATCCCTTTTATCAGTGCAGCAGGGAATTAAGTACTTCTGTAACTTTACTTCATTATTTGTCTGATGGTACCTTTTGGTAGAGTAGAACTAAGAAATCTTATTTTCTGTCTGAGGGCAATACAGAAGAATTTTAGTTTAATTCTAAAGCTCTCTTTAGTTGTTGCTGTCACGTTATCAATTAGAAGTAACTCGTGTACACTAACTGTTGCTGTGGATGTATTTTCTGCAGACAGGAAGTTTCCTTCTCTCTTCCTCCTCTCGTGCATGGGTATTCCCTTCTCCCTTCTAACTGTATAGAATAGTGTTTGCCCAGGGGAAATGGAATAATTTGTCCAACTGTATAGTTTCTTTTCTCTTAAAAATTATTCAGCATGATCTTCGCTCAGTCATCACCAAGGGGTTGTGTTTGGATGTTTTTTCTGTACTTTGTTTCCCTTTTCATCTTTGACTTGGACATTTTCACTTGCATTGCCTGACTGGTGGCGCTTCCTTCCTCTCACTCCTGTGCTGACTGCGTGTGTTGATAGAAGAGGGGTGTATCTCTGTGTGTGTTAATTCTGGGATGTGGGAGGATGGTGGCATGAGAAGACCTCCAAAAATGTTCTTTGAAGAAAGCTTTTGAAGAAAGACCCCTTTTGAGGGGTCTGTGACTTGCCACTTCTTCCTCAAGCCTAGGATAGATCTATAATACAAGATCATCTTGGCATCTAGGGGTGTATCTGAGCCTCTCTAATGTTAGTTGCTAGGTTACTTTGTCCTACTACAGCTTATCTTTGAGGTTAATGAAGAAGTAAAACCTAAACTCACAGTACCCCTGTAACACTGTGGTTCTGTAGCATTTAGCAGGACCATTTATTGCTGCTCTCTCCAGATGGCCTGTATTCTAATACCTGTCTTCCTTGTTATTAAGCAGAACAGTTCGTAGCTCTTCTGACATCCTAGGACCTTTTGTGCTAAGAGCTTTGAGCAAAACCGGGAGGACCAGTCAGTTTGCTTTTCCCCAGTACCAAGTATTGTGAAAATGGGCACTCTAAAAGCTGAAAAGTAGAAACTAAATGCATGCAAGTGGAAGGATGAATTGTTTTGGGCTGGAAGAATTTCAGATAGCTATACCTCTTGAAGGTTATGTTACTGTTCTGTCATAGTGAGTTTGATGGGTTTGCTGGAGAGTATTTCCCTTTCCTTTGCAAAGTATATATTCAACAATAGCAGTAGTTAGCAACGTGGACAGGATTTTTAGCCATGGGACTCTGTTGGTCTCTCTTCATTTGAGGTATCCCTAACTGCTATTGATTGCTTACTGCAGCTGAAGTAGCCCTTAACTTTTGTAAAGTCTGTTTAACAGTATCCTAACAACTGTCTTAGACTGACCTGTCTGTGAATAATATTTCACCTTTATTGCATCCAAGTGTCTTCAGGCTTTTCTAGGACTTAGTCAAATTCTTAATATTGATAAAAGCTCTTAAATCATTCTGGAACCCTTCTGCATTCTCTTCTCAGCATTCTGGTAATCTCTTCAGTGTTATATCTGTCCATAAAATGGCACTTCCCTCTGGAAGGGGGATGAAAAGCTGAATCTTGCTCTCTGATCTTCTTTATATAGTGTTCTTCCTGAGATGATGGTGTGTTTTGTTTTCATACTATGTTACTACTTAACATAATTCCAAGATTTCAATTACAGATTTATCTTTTTTTCCCCTGTGAAAGTTATATTTGTAATTGAAACTTGTCTTGTCTGCATGTTTGACATAAAGTTCTAGATAAACAGGAATTCCTGTCCCATTTCCTTCCTGCCCCACCAAAATACAGATGGAAATACTCTAGGTGAGCTCAAAGGCAGTTTGGAAAAGATGAGCAGTCCCTGCATAGGGATGGATAGATACTCTTTCATTTGAAAAATGCTTGCTGTCAGTACCTGTTGGAACTCTTCCTTTTGGATCAGACCATGCTGACTTAACCTCCACCATAATTGCAGCTGTGCTGAGAAGTGTCCCTGTTGCTGACGTTAGATTCCAGGGTTTACTTTTGCTCAGCTACATGCCATCACAGAAACACTGCCTTTGTGTATTGAGAAACAAGGCTACCCCTTGTAATAAAAGTATTCTGTTGGTTGTAGTGCTTGGATCCTGTTTCAGCTAAACATGAGAATGTGGAGGTTACCAATGAAAATCTCCTACAATGTGAGGTTACATTTGGACATCTGAAGATTAAAAATATATATATATCTGCTGGTAACTGGAGTTATCTATGTTTAGTAATTTAGATGCATGTCATCTCCTGCACCCCTTCATATCTACCTCTGGAGACATCCTGTAACCATTTGCTCTCGTATCTTTTGTGTTTGAGAGGGAATTAAGATGACCCTAGGCACTCTGCTCCATATTCTGTCCTTTGAGTGTTTTGCTTTTCTGAAATTTTCTATTTTTTTGACCTATCCAGTGAAATAAAACAAAAAATAGTAATTTAGTGACAGCTAAACTTCAATATATTTATTCCAGGTTCTACTGCAATACCAGAAGCTGGTACGATGTATTTAACTACTTCAAGTGGTTATCCTTATATTTACCATAATGGAGTAGCTTATTTTCATGCCTCTGAAGTTGCTTCTGTTCTACAGCTGTGGCCAGTAAGTAATTCCTTTTTTTACATAGGCTTTTCTTTGGACCAGGATTAGTGTGGTGTTTTCAGGTCCTTCCTGCTTCCTGTTTATTTGGCTATGCCTTGTGTTTAATCTTTAAATGGCTTCCTTATATTAGTCAGTTTATTTTCATTTTAAGTTTGTTGTTCTTCTGCAGGGGGCTTGTGCTTTGATGTAGGCTATTGGACAGGGTAGTTCAGTCAGTATGGGCCCTACCCCAGGAGAACTTTTGTCTTACTAAGGAGTACTTGCTGCTTATGACTGTTGATTGGCTCCATTCATGAGTGAGATGTTCTTGACTGAAACCACTGTTCTGTGTGTGAAAAGAGAACAGGATACTAGATCAACAAAGCAAAATTGAAATTGGTAATTTTATAGCCATTTGCATACTTTTTTTTTCTTCAGAAGCGCTGTTTTAAGAGGATGATAATTTAATAGATTGTTTGGCTTGGGGAACTTGGACAGAATTTAATGGGAAGTACAGGAAGGCAGTGTCAATCACCACTTTTGGGGTGTTTCTGGTTTTGGGGTTTTTTGTTTGGTTTGGTTGGTTGGTTTTGTTTTTTTGCTTATTTGTTTTTTTACAAGAGGGAAGGATTTGAAAGGCTGATGGGCTCTGCATAAGGCACAGGACCTACACAGGGGATATATCCTTTGCTAATTTCTGTAAAAGCAGCATTCAGAGGCTGTATGTACCATCTCAGAGTGGAAAATCCCTTTGCATGCTGGGGAAAAACTCAGTGGAAGAACTAATAATAAATGTAAACAAGCTTTCCAAAAATAGAGATGAGGGCAGTAATACATTAAATTGTTTATTTTGGCACTGTAGAATCTTTTTCCTGGTATTTAACCTGTTTTAATCACTTGTCCTAACTTCTAGGATGTTTGCTCTTTTAACAGGGCTGTGATGTAGTGTGCCTCATAGTGCCCTCTCAACTTTAGGGGATAAATATAAACACCCATTCATATATTTTAAACAGCCTCTTTGAAGTTCAGGCTCTGTAGTTCTGGAGAATTTGCTCAAATCCTAGCTGTTGATAAAAAAAAACCCAGTACTTTTGTGTTCTAGTACTGAACTGTGGTTCTGGTGCCCTAGCTCAGCTCAGATCCAGTGTTTCAAACAAATATCACTCAGTCTTTCCAGTTACAGATAGTGCTGCCTCTTGGCTTTAGTTTCTTACATATTCTTACTTTCATCATTAGGAAAGTAGCTATATAAAGATGGTAAGGGGGGGTGGGACCCTGCAAATTAGATGTTACAGAAAACATAACTGGATTAAATATACTAATACTCTTTTGTGTGTGTATTGTGCCTGTATAACAGTGCAGATTTGGTTTCTTCCAATTTGCATGCTGCATTCTCATACAGTGTAGGATGAATTACTCTAGTTTTGGAGCTGTTTGTTCCTAAATATTTGCAGGAATGAGGGAATTTCATGACATGGGAGTTGTACACACTAGTTTTAACTACTCAGAACTAGAGGTTCACAGTGCTGTGCTGTCTTCTACCATGTCTCTATATTTCTGGCCCCTTTTCACTGGTGTTTCTCTGACCCTAAACTGGACATCCAAACCACCCAGGCAGGTTTCTAGCTGATACAGCTCCCTAAACTGGCTCACTGTCAAGTCAGCTGAATGCTGGGCTGGTGTGAGCTGGGGAATGGGAAAGGGAAGATTGGATTGGGGCTGTAGAGGGGATACAAATACATCAGTGACAAATTAGATTATACGAGGTGTTCACAAAAATGTACCTAGACTCAGCATGGTAGATGGCCTCACCATCTCTAGATAGGGATGGCCTAGTGCTTTCTGGGAAGAACTAAGTAAATTTGCCAAAATATTTTTGATTCAACTCTAATGGAGGCCATTAGAAATGGTGATTTTTGGAGAATGTAAGTTTTAAGTTAAAACTTGGTAAATCCATTTTCAAAAGGGGAGGAGAGGTGGTTCAGCATTATAGTACTCCAGGCATGTTTTAAATAGGAGTGACAATTTATGAGATTGATGCTTAAGACTTGTAACTTTTTTTTTTTCCAAGTCCCGCTCAGTTTCCAGTTCACCTGTGATGGTAGCTCAACCAGTTTACCAGTCTCCTACGTACCAGTATCAGGTATCTGTTTAAAAATGGGTTTCTGACCATCAGTATTCCTGTCAGCTGTGTAGTTTAATTTGCAGCACTGTCTCAGGTCTGTTTATTCTTAAGAAATAAAAAGACTGTTTAAAATCTTCATGCAAACCATTTTAATTTTACTGAAGGCTTTCTTTTCACCAAAATACATTATATTTTTCCCATGTCGCTACATAGAAATGTAATCAGCTAACTTTCTTTTGTGTGGCTTAGTACTGTGCTTAATGTTATCATCTAAGCCAAAGCAGGACTGGTTAGATCAGGTTTTTGAGGCGCTTGTCCATCATTAGGTAGTTGTAGCCATAAATTATCCCATCCCACCTTTATCCTTCTCAAGGCTGAACAAAACCAATTCTTTCAACATCCTGATATATTTATTCTCCAGTCACCTAACCATTTTGGTGGCCCACTACTGGGTTTATAGAGTATGTCTATATTTTGAATATATTTTGGAAAATTAACTGCATTTTGTACCTTTTATGTTCCTAATTAGGCATGCTGCTTAAATACTTCAGTATTTTAGAAAGCTTATGAAATGGTCAAGTCAGAGGCTCGGTGGAAGTTCCTGAATTATGTGGGGGGTTAATAAAAATTGTATTTTTTCTTTTTAATTAAGAATTATTTATAGATTTGAGATGGTTTTGATTCTAGTATGTTGAGAATTTTAGTATGTGTATGCATATGTTCTTAATTGTAGTATCTTCTTTCAATTTAGGCACCAACACCGTGTCTTCCAAGTCATTGGCAGTGGTCTGTTCCACAGGTAAATACAGTTCATAGTTACAGCATTTTACTACTAGTTTGCATCTAGTTTAAGCATATGATGTGCTTAAATAAGTGACATCTTCTGCTATTAGAGAATCACAGAATGATAGGGGCTGGAAGGAACCTCTGGAGATCATCTGGTCCAACTGCCCTGCCAAGGCAGGTTCACCTAAAGAACGTTGCACAGGAACACATCCAGGCGGGTTTTGAATGCCTCCAGAGATGGAGACTCCACCACCTCTCTGGGCAACCTGTTCCAGTGCTCTATTACCCTCAAAGAAGTTCCTCCTCATGTCTAGATGGAACTTGTTATGTTCAAGTTTGTGCCTCTTACCTCTTGCCCTGTCACTGGGCAACACCGAAAAAATACTGGTCCCATCTTCCTGACACCCAGCCTTGAATTATTTATAAGCACTGATAAGATGTCCCTCTCAGTTGTCTCTTCTCCAGACTAAAAAGACCCAACTCCCTCAGCCTTTACTTGTAAGAGAGATGTTGTAGTCCCCTAATCACCTTTGTAGCCCCTTGCTCTACCTTCTCCAGCAGTTCCCCGTCCTCCTTGAACCAGGGAGCCCAGAACTGGTGTTGTATTCACAGCACTGTTGAACTAAACACGAGTTGCTGTATTTTAGCAACATGTTTGCATCCCTTGCTGATACAAGACATAAAATTGCATTTATTGAAACATCAAATACAAGTCTGATGTAAAGAAATCATCTTCCCCTTCTCTCTCCCTCTGGCAAGAAGTTTGTATTAAATTACCTAGTAAGATACGTGAAATTAGTATTAACTACCTCATTAGCTGATACTACCTGTGATGTGTCACAAGTAGGGTGAAATTAGACTCAGACCCTTGAAATAGAAGGAGGAACTTGAAATTGCTAATTTGGTAATTCTGGAGGGAGACTTTTACTGGTTTTGTCATCTCTGTAGCAGAGGAACTTAATGTGGGAGTCTTGACACTTGAGGAACTTGAAGAGTTTGAAGCTGAAAGGAGGACCAAGTCCCTAAGCTTGAACTATTACAATGTGTCCTTATTTAGTAGCAGCCACCCTTGTCCAGTTATGGCCACTTCCATTCTATTAATAGATGTGAGTCTGCTGCTTGGTCATCTGAGTGCTGAAGTGAAGAAATACTGTGGGTTTTATTTTAAGGCAGAAATGCTTGCTTTTTTAATGCAACATTTTTGCAACAGAAAAATTAAACTGTATGCTTCTGTGATCTTGAGAGTAAGTGTCACTTTTATAATTTTTAGGATTTCTATAACAATGCTCTCCAAACTGTAAAACAAAAATCTGAAAAAAATATATTTTGTTTTAGCCTTTTACAAGAACTTTTTACATCCTTCCCCCTCACTTTCTTTAGGTTATCAAAGATGAATCTGAGATTTGCTTTTAAAGCTTTATCTATCTTTATATGTATCAGACTGTAAAATAACCTTTGGTATTTGATTTCATATAATTTATGAAAATAATGTGGTTTATTTCAGTCTCCTGCCTCTTCACCTTCACTCTTATGTCTGCAACCATCTGAAGTCATTTATCAGCCAATAGGGATTGCTCAGGACAGTGGCTATATACCTCCACCTCTCCTAGTGGAAACTGCAGTTCCTGAGGTATTTCAGGGGGGAGGCTGTGGAATAACTTAAATTTTAAGTGTTTCTCTGCTATTGAAAAACATAATCTTGCAGTTCAGAGCACTCGTGTCAAATACTCCCTGTACTTGTCCCCACACAGATGCTGCTAAATTATTTCAGTTGTCCTTGAGTTAGAATCTCTCTTCTAGTTCTCTGGGAGGATGCTTTGATTCTGAAATATTTTAGATGGTCATGAGTGTGTGACAAACAGCAGTACTCTATAAAGACTAGTAAATTTGTTTTGCTTGAAAATAACCCTTAAAATGAGTCACACTCTTCAGAATGTTGAATTAGGCTACTCAGGCCATAAGAGGTTCCTGAAGTAATTCTTTTCTTATGTGAGTAGAAGCTTGTTTCTAAACATTGTAAAGATCAGAATGAATTAAGACTAGTTAAATAATTTCCTCCTTTGTAAATCAAGTTGTTTGTTTTGTTTTTTTTTGCTTCTATATCAGTCAAATTTCTAATGTTTCTTAAGAGGTTCTTGATGTTACAAGAAGGTTATTTTGTTATAATTGTATATTTTAAACGACAGTAAATAATTGGCTACAGAAATAAAATTGTTGTAATGCTAAAAATGCATAATGATTAATTGGTACTTTCCTCCTTGGTAATTCATTCCTTGTTAACAAGGATGACAAAATAAATGGTAAATTAGGACAGTAATCAAGTAATTTTGCAAAAGGTGGCAAGTATTTTATTGCTACAAGAGAAGTTCCAAACCTGGTCTTTCAAACGTTTTAAGTGGGAACTCCTGACATCCCTATGAAACTTAATGTCCCTGCAGTGTCCCTTGAATAATACAAGACTGATTATTGGGGATTTTCTTTAAGTGCATAATTACCAGTAATGATTGTATGATCAGAAATCTTATGAACAGTGTTATTTTACGTTTTGAGTTTTGCAAATCAGATATCTTCTACAGAGAAATTTGAAATCTGTGACCACTGAGAAAAACCTTGCAATTAGCTAAGGAATATTCTATGTAGCATGCTCTCAGTTCACAGGTACATCATTTGTTGATGTTAAAAGAAGCAGTATGTGGAAATTCAGATGGTGTAAAACTCAGAAAAAAGCCTGTTTATTATTTGTCTGTAAATACCTTTTAAATGTGGCAATTCTGGAAATTGCATTTCAGTTTTCTAATCTACACATTTAAACACTGTTCCAATTAGAGCTGAATGAAATGAATTTGTAATAAAGAAGTGTACCACTTCTGTCAAGGAAAGTGCTTTTTGACACTGATCCTGGTGAATCAGTTTAACAAACTTTGGTACAGGGGGTGCAACAGAGATCTAAATATTGAAATTTTGGTTTTTAACAAGTCAGTAGTTTATCTAAACATAGCCCCCAGTTTGAAGTTTTAAAGAATCTAAATTCATGTGAGAGGTTTGCAAAATGATAAAATTATGAAACAAGCTTTTCTGATCAATGTTTGTAAGTCGATTGTTTGGTCTTGGTCTTTTTTTTATATCAGCTATACTCTGATCATGGAGTTCAAGCACCACATCACCAGCCTTATGCCCAGAGTGCCATAGCTATGCCTGCACCTGTGAGTATCAAAACAGGACAGTAAAGCGTCGTAGTGTTACTACTGTGTATTAGTCCCCTTTCTTGAATGGGGATAGTAAGGGAAGAGGAGCAGGGATGAAAAGTCTTTAATTAATAAATCAGGGACACAGAAATTGTTACAGAGGACATAGGGATTACTTATTTTGGAACCATTTGGGGAAGCTCAAAGAAAAAGAAACCCCTAGTTATTTTAAAACTCGAGATACAAAAAAAATTGCAAATAGAAAACATGCTTTGAGAGAAGTGAATCTCCTTTGTTTCCCTGAAATGATGGTTACAACTCCTTGTCTCTGGATCTTGACGTTCTATTCATTATTTGAAGCCTTAAATAAGCACCGTTGTGTCCTGACAAGGTGTGATCTATGGAACACAAAGCATGAACAGCCATTGCAGTTGGCCACCTGTGGGTGTTTTTCTGTGCAGTCCTGATTTTTGAGTGGCCATTCTAAGGTGTGATTCCTCATGTCGCCTGAGACAAGTTGTTGGGGGGGTTTGGGTCCTGGTTTCAAGGTCCTTTTGCATAAATTAGTAAGATTAACAGGACATATGAAATAATGTCTAAACTAGATTTAGCCTGGATTTGCCTAGTAACAAAGGACTAAAGTTATCAGTAATTTTACTTGGCATTACAGCACTTAACTCTTCTGTGAAAGATGCTTAATCATCTACAAAGGAGAGATAAAATACGAACGAGTCAAAGCAGTGTTATAGGCTTTTATATGTTGTGTTGGCTTTTTATATATATATTTATTTTAAGCTAGGAATCTTTTTTCCAGGCTATTGTGTGACTAAGCTTTTCCAGCAGAGGGGGCTGGAACATTAAGTGTTGTCTTGGAATGAGATGCAAGTACTGCAATAGGAAAAAAAATACCCAATACCAAAACTGAAGCTGAATATGAATTCAGGAATGCTAAATCAGAGTGATTTTTTTTTTTTTCCTCAAAATACTTAAAAAGGAGTTGGCATAACACAATGAGCATAATATCCTGTTTATATTCTATTTTCTAACAGTGTATGGAAACACTTTTCTAGAAAAAGGCAATGGTAGTTTCAGAATCAAAACCAAGTGCATGCTTAACTGTATTCAATAAGCAAAACAATCTTTTTTTCACGTTGAAACTTTTTATTATCTTTCCTAGGGCCAAGGCTATACGAACAAGATAGTGTGAAGTAAGTTACAAGGTAGATCTAGAGCATAATAGCCCTTTCTCATCTCCAGTAATTGCCACAGTACCATGCTTTACCTTATAGCAAAAGCAAAGTAGTTTGCTCTGTGACAAGTGATGTGTTAATGTACAGTAGAGTATGTGCATGCATGGTAAAACCATACTTGGTTACTGTGGCATAAGAAACAAGCTGCTAATTCAGACTCTTACTTATCTCCTGATACAATATTTGGTTCCTTGTAGCTTTAGCAGTGATTTTACAAACAACCAAAGCTGGCATAGCCCAGCAATTAATTCCGTTTTCACACAATCCATTTCCTGTGTGGAAAGAGGGTTGGGTCTTTTTGTGAGGCAATACTGTAAACCAGGTCAGGGACAAAGATGAAGTCCCACTCTCACCACTAACTTAAGTTGGATCAATTCCTCAGTTCAGTTTATCAAGCAACTGCACAAACTCTTGTACCTAAACGAGATGTTTGAGACAGAACAGAGGAAGTAAGTCTTGTGTTAGCGGTGCAGATTGAACTTGATGAAACTGAGCATGGAGTGTTTAATCCTGTCCATCCCTTCGCTGTATTCTTTGCTCATTCATACCATTTTCTCAGAAGTCTTGTTACTAGGAATTGAAATTCTGCTTTGTTCAGGTTGCAAGTAGATTCACAGATAAAGTTAAGCCCTTAGACTTGAATAAAATTATCAGAAATCAGCATTATAATATGATACCAAATAGATTTTGACAGGCTTTAAACTTTATTAGCTAGCTCTGTTTAGTAGTAACAAATAGTTCTAGAATATATTTTTTCCTTTTCACATTGGACTGTACTCTCTCACAATGATAGAAATGTATCTTGGTTTTCAGATCCGTGTGGTTGTTTTGTGTCAGAATGGAATTTAGGGTATTCATTTGTAAAGTTCATGTATGTATGTGTTCAAATTAAAAATAATAAGGTACGATTTCTGTTCTTTGTGTAATACAAATGAATATAGATACGTTTATACATGTTTGTCTGCATGTGTATATATATATTTACATACATAAACTGCTTTTTTACAAGAGAAAGCCTTGGTGTAACCATTTTAGGAAACGTATAGTAACTTTATACTATCACTATGTGCTATGTTGTGATATTCCATCTGGAACAAAAAAAATTAAACCTTACAACCTATTTTCTGCATAGGTAGGTATTTTCTTCATTTATCCATGCAGTGAAATTGAGAGAAGATAAACCTTTTGTTTAAAGTTGGCTTAGTCTCAAAGATGAATCTAAACTTCTTGTTAAACATAGATGTTAACAACTAGAAGCTCGTCACCAGCTGTAGGAAGGTCTGTTATCTGTAAAGGCAGTATTTTAAATTCCAGCAAACCCATGTTTGTTAATCTGTTGTTATTAATTAATTTGTTATTAATATGAAAATCAAAAGGTGAAGATGGCATGTTGTCTCTCACATTGTTTTATTTTGCTTTCTCCTTAAAATAATCTCTTTTTCTATTCTAATAGTTTGTTCTCATTCCAGTGCAGTGTTTTTTCTTGTCTTGCTTTCTCTGATCTGAATGTTCTCTCTTTACTTGACAGACACTATGGAGCATTCACTATTAAGCTATTTGGGCAGCTCTAGTCTACCAGTACTGATTTTTCTTCTCCAGTTCTTCCCATGTGGCTGAGATCCACCATCAACATACCAGCTAGCAGCTGCCTGTTGTGAAACATAGGGTCAGTTGTTTCATTGCATTGCTTGCTCTTTCCAAATTGTATTTACTTCCTGGGTTATTAATGTATATGTTAATTCCATCCCCATTTTCTTTCTAGTTGAACTGCCCAAGTTCTGCACATGTTTGGGTTATTTTCCTTGAACGGGGAGGGAGATTTTCAGTACATCAATGAATGGTTTTTGTTTCTCAAAACTGTTTTAATTCTTTTATTGGCAACTCAACTTTCTCTGCTTTTCTCCCTATGCTGTGTGATTTACAGTAGCTTGTATTCATGGAGGTGCACTCTGGCAGGAGCTCAGCCATGCTTTTATTGTGGAAAAGGTGCAGCTTTTAGTCCCTAGGGATGAATATACATCTTACACATGTTAACATTTGTATCTGTTTTTAATGTGCTGGTCTTTAAATAGCCTGTTAATTTGTAGCAGGGGCTTTGCATTTGCTATGGTGTGACTTCCTGTCTGTGTGACTTACCACTGGATGTGGCTTTTAAAAAGTAGTAAAAGTTTTGTTACTGTGAAACATTGCGTAGGTCTCTTCTGTTCAAACCAGGCAGTAGAAATGAGAGAATGTTTGTGTCATGCATGTTGTAACAGGAGTCAAAGATAAAGAAAGGTTAGGATAGATAGATTGGGATGAAGTCTTGTAAGGCTCATGTAATGAAAGCTGAAGTGGGCAGGGAGACTAGTACTAGATGGCCATGGAACCTAGAAATTTAGGAAGGCAGTGCACAACATGATGTGGAGCAGTGGGTGAAGGAAGAAAACTGAAATCTTGAGATTAAATTGGGTTGAATATCCTGATAGGCATGTAGGAACTACAGATGGTTCTGTTAGGAAACTGGCAGAGCGGGGGGGGGGCGTTTAAAAAAAAAAAAAAAAAGAGGTAAGTTTAACAAAACAAAAAAGAAGCTAGTGTTGAAAAGACCTGAGCCAAGGAAACACAGTTAGAAAACAATATCTTTGTTTTCTTACTGTGCTTGACTCTGTCATGTGGCATAGTAGGAATGGGAAGGACTCAGATTGGGTAAGAGAAAAAAAAACAGATGGGAGTTCCAGAAATGGGATACAGAGCAGCTGAGATACAAAAGGGAGACTGTGAGGGAATTTGATCTTTGGAAGAATAAATGGAACAGTATGAGCATTCTAAAGAACTTCTTGCACCTAAAATGGTAGTCCTGTTTTCTGATTTTGCCATCCTATTGTCATCAGCTTGTGGCAACCATCGACAAATTACTTAATCACAGTGCTGCCTGGTTGTTCATTAACAAATACTGCAGTTGTCATTTATTCAGCTCAGATTTTGTAAGTCTGAGTTTTTACATTTTTTTCTTGTAATTGAGCACTAGTATAAATTCCCACAGTAATTAATTGCTTTCACCTAGAGAATGTAAAAGTAAAAAAATAAGTTTTGCACTATAACATACAACAAAAATCTTCTGACCTAATACAGTTGCTTTAATGACGTGACAGACTTAGAAAAGTCTGTGATCAATTAACAAAACATGTTTTATTTTTTAATTAATCCTGAACTCGTTTGAAGATTCCATACTTGTAAATAATCAAGATTCCATACTTGTAAATAGTCTTGACACTATTGTCTTCATCTATGTACAAAATTAAATCAGTTTTTCCTTTTTGACACGGGTCTGTCTAGCTGACGCAGTATCAAAATGGACTGTAACTTTTCATTGAAGCATTATTAATGTTGTAAATGGGACACACTTTGAAATACAGGAAACAACACAGCTTTTTTTTTTTTTCCCCTCTCTTTAGGAATCGAGGTCACATGCTGTGAGAAGAAATTTTTCACATCATTCTTCTGCAAGTCTGAAACCTCAATATATACGAAGTCCCTGTTTTCATCACAGGAAAGTTTACAGAATGGTACATAAGTCTTATACCACCACCTTCTACAAATTCTGTAAAACAGATTTTAAGCTATCTACTTTGCTAACATACCTGTCACATGGTGGATATATTCTTCTAACATTTGCCTGAAAACGTCTAAGTTAAAACACCACTCCTTTTTGTAAAGTAATAAACCAGAATTTTGTCGTTTGGACAGGGAAAAATGCTTGAAACCATGATTTTTATCCTGCATTTTCTTTGTTAATAAAAACACTGTTACAGGACAAAATGGTGATTCATGACATGCAGGCTGCTGTCTAAGCTTTGGTTACTTTTTAATTAAAACCCAGCATACTTTAATAAAAGGAAAAATTGAACTAATTGCTGGATTACATAAATTTCCAAAGTAAAAGCTGTTTCCCACATAGTGGCAGCACTTACCTGCTATGAATTAAAACCTGGTTATTTAATCTGTGTGCATTTTGTTTCAATTCCAAAAAACCCCAAAGTTTATCTACTTCTTTTCAATTGGAATGATCTACTTTTATAAGGTGTTTTACTGTGTGTTATTTTAGTGCTTGGGAAAAGTGACTTCTTAAAATAAAATTTGTATCCCTAATTTATTTATCCTTGTAGGAGGCTGACATTTTTCTTGCATATGGTAAGCAATTAATTTGGGTTTATAGCATGTTCCAAACTATTGCTTATGTAGCACTGAGGTCTTTATGTAAAATATTCCTTGAGCTTTTCAATTATTTTTTTATCTGCTCTGTAGTAGTTTGGGGTGGTTCTTATTGAGTTTTTTTTTTTTAATAACTCAGGGATCTTAGAGTGGGCATTGTTGTCAGTAAATAATCCATGTGTAATATGTAAATATATTTAAGATTATTCTAGCAGTCAAAGCATTCTTTAATGTTGTGCTGGAAGAGAGGTTGAGTCTGGTTTGTTCCTAGGCTGTTCTGAAATTGTTGTGAAAGGAGATGCCATGCACTGTGTCTTGGTTGCAAGTTTCCTCCAGTGACTTTCCACCTTCTGCTAGGTAGAAATTTCTACACAAATGTCAATTAATATTTTCTGCTTTTAAGACTGTATCAAGAGATACTATTTGGCTACATGGGGATCTCAGCCTATTTTTTGAGGCAGAATATTAATCTGCTATATACTGTCATGGTTCTGAGACAGTCTGTACCACTAAAAACATCTGTCCAGTCATTATTCTGTTGGATTTTCAGGTGTTGGAATTCATCAGTACAAATATATCACACAAGTCCTGGCGGATGTTAAGGATAACACTTTTCCATGGAAGAAGTTTTGCATAGTAGATACTCTTTGTTAGTGAAATTCTGTCTCTGAAGGTGCCAAAGAAACGTTCATGTTCTGCTAGAGCCTTATTTCTTTTATCATGAAAAAATACACCTTTGACTCAGGTGATACAGGCCTTATTTTTGGAATTCATGATTTGTTTACCAAACATAACTTCCCTCTTCTTAAAATGCTTTAGAAACTCAGGAACTAAATTTTCTAGCATGTGTGATGTTAAAAAAATGTGCTTGCAGTCTTTTGAACTAATTACTCAAAAATGTGCAAATACCGTGGGGTCATCTACATGTCATCAGATTGTGGCTCCAGTCTAGATACTGCAAAATTTATTTTCCTCTAATTGGTACAGATGTGAGGTTGTTAATTTGTTGCTCCCATGGCCTTTGCTTCAGAGAACATTTACTTTATTTTCACTTGGCACGTGAACTGGATCATTTGGAAGTGTTGGACACAGAAGTTTATCTGTCATGTTCTACTGTGGGGCGTGTAACATCTGTCTGGAGATGCTGTTGGGTAGGATTGTATCATCAGGTCCTTACAATACTTCAGTTTGATTTGAGAGCCCTAAAAGAGACCACAGGGGAGCTCTGAACATCGGCTGTCCTCCAGTAACCACAGGTCACTGTTGAAATCCTGAGGGTTCTGCATTGATACTGAGGCTCATCTTTCTTAAGAATGCTTGCCAGGAATGACACCAGAACATCAATCAGTAGTAACTGAACCTTTAAGCTTTCTCTACTTGAATCCTCCTGTAGGCACAGTTGAGGCACAGTAATGGGCTGGTGCAGTTGTGGGTACTCAAGGTACTTACAGGGGTACACAAATGATCTGCGCTGAGGAAGAACTGCATCGTTTCTTCAGGTAGTGCCTGCAGTTGTGCTGTCTTGATGTTCTAGCATTTGTAAGCTGTTTGGTTTTTCAATCTCTTACACCACCCAGTATTATTCCCTTGCCACTTAAACATTCCTTAATCCAGAGATTCCTGTGCTTTTATACTGAAGTCAGTTACATGTCCGCTATGAGATCCTGATCCCTCACTGGTTCTGGGGCTCAGAGAAGGGCAGTGTTCTCTTCAGTCTCCCCCAGTTCCCCACTGAGAGTTGTAAGGCTTTATGCACGTGCCAGGAGGAACACATCAGATTAGGACTGTGCCCTGTGGATGTTCAGTAGCTCATGGCAAATCATCATTTTCATGGTTGTGCTCCTTTTTTTGTGTTTGCATATTAGCAAATTAATTTTCTGTCTTCCACTCCCTGAACTTTAGGGCACCCAGCTGGAATCTCATTTCCTACTTAGTGATCTGTTACAGTGTTTCTAGCAACTGTTGCCATTTTAATGTTACACTTATGCAGCAAAATGTTAGTTCTCACATTCTCTGTTAGTTAACACTGGGTAAAAGCCAGAAATGTTACTCAGGTCATCTCTCTTAAGTATTTTTGTTTGACCAAGGGCTGTTTTTCTTGCATTAAATAGAATTCTCTACTTCACTAACATTTTTTGGTTCCTGCTACTTCTTTAAGCATCAGAAGTCCATTCATTATCTCTGAAAAACTGTTTGCATTCTTTAAATTGGCAGTTCTTTGTATTCTGAAATTAATTTTTCAAAACAACTTCTGTTAAGTCACTGAGTAAACTGCAATCCAATAGGAACTGAGCAGAAACCAGCAGAGTGCATGGCTCTCCTGAAGTGTTTTTCTCTGTTTAAGACAGTTCTAAAATGTGAGTGGTTGTATGGTTGTAAAATAGGGGGGGGTTACAGTAAAATAGTTAAATAGTTTTGTGGCTTTGTAATGATGAAGTTTTACAGTACTTTCAATTCTTACTCAATTTCTTCTCTTTCCTATTTAAGTAAAAAGAAAAATAAAACCCACGCAGTTTAAATCTGTATCTGAAGGATTCAGAATGTAATGCCAGACACACCTCTGCAATCCTGTACACAAATCCTTATAAACTGTTAAGCAGAAAATCCAATGAGAAATATAGAAAGCAGAACAGGAATATGTAGCTTTGTTTCAATAATGTAGTGAAGATGTACAGGGAAAACGCAGGTCTTGTAAGGCCACCTTAGACCTGGAGTCACAAATAATTTAAAGAAGTATTGAAACTGTAATTTTGAGGGCTTTGCATGATCTTTTTGTGCCACTCTCAGTGAAGCTGCAGACTACATAAGTGTGTGTGTTGAAGCTACACAAAATACTGTTCATAATATTTCCATTTGTTTGGAATCAGATAAACCAGACCATCCAGTCTCAATTTAGGATGTGGGATTTCAGTTGATCCTATGGCTGTGTCATTTAATGCTGCATTGCAGATAGGAATCATCTAGTTACTGCAGCTCTGATAAGAGAGGTACTGTGGATGTGCAGAGAGAAAAGCTTAGTAAACTTGGAGATCTCATTTTAGAGAAGTGCTATCAATTTTACAAATCCAAAGCTCATTCTGTTGAGACTACTTGTAATACAGCAATAGTAAATGAGTTTTTAGTTTGTAGCTTCTAGCAGAGTTCCGAGTTGTCAAAGTTTAATTCAAGTTGGTCCCTACCTGCTTTTTGGATTGTAATTTTTGTCTATTTAATTGTACTATAAATTAGTAGTTTAAGGATGGGTTTAATAAAATATGAAACATGGAATCGATGAACTTTTATCATTAAACTATGCTTTTGCAGGCATTAAACCACACTATTGTTGTCCTGTCTTTAACTGCTTTTTAGAACACTGAGCTAAATATTACTGCAGAAAAGCTGGCTTTCCTGGTAAAGTTAACATGTCTAACAAGACTGTTCCCATTGCATTCACAAAATTATTTCTTCAAAGGAAGAAAAAAGGTGGGGGAAAAAAAATTGTCAAGCCAAGCATCCTTCAGAGTGAACACAGCTACTTTCTTTAAGTCTTTAAGTTATAGACAAAAGGTTTAATCATTTTACAGAAAAAAAAAACACCAAATGTCAGTATTGTTATAGTTCTTGGGGTAGAGGTCTGAAAAATACTTGACAATAAAATTGCAGAATTCCTCTGATGGAAATTCCTTTGCTTTTCTGTTTTTTGGTTTTTTGTCATTATCCTATCTCAAGCAAAAACTTTGTATTTGCCTTGCGTTATAAAACAAAGTGAGCACAGGAACAAGTTCAGAGAGGAACTGACCTTCAAAAGTGTTGTAATTAGAGATTATGAATATATAGGGTTACTTTAATGTGTTGGTTTTGAGTCCTGTAGCTGTTGTGATGGTCAGATTTCTCCTAAGCTGAGGCTAGGATAGCTTGTGTTTGTAGCTGGCCCCTCTGTATCTTATTAATGTGTTAAAACGCTCTGTTAAAAATGACTGATCTGTAGCTGATAATAATGCTGGGTTTCTAAATTTATTTTAAAGTTGCTTTTATAGATCCCTTTGTAAGCTGCAAACATGGGTGGTTATCACCACAAGTGGGAAACGGGTACAATTATTTTATGTTTTTGACTTTGTCAGAGGAACTAAGAAGCATCCCTTCAGTTTCTTGTTAGTTGAGTCAGTTTTAGTCCTAATGAAATCTTTCTAAGTAGCAATCATTTATTCTTTAGGCAATTGGTATGGTTGTAAGGTATTTGTATTTCTGATGCTCACTAATTTTTAACCTCAAGAATAGGATGGATCCTTAAAGTCTGTGCAGCTTGTGTTAGTGAATTTATTCCATGTAAGCTTATCAGTTAAAATGTTTTGAGTGAGTAACCCTCTCACACATGTATCATGAGCGATGCTTTTGTCCCTTTTGGCCTAACATGCTGGCAAGTGTGACATTATTTTGCCATGATTGCAGTACAGCTTAACAACTTTATGGCTTTTCTTATGCAGTCTGATGTGCATTTTAAAATGTAAAATACAAGACTGCTTTTGAAGTTTTTGAAGTTAATGTAGCATAAGAGCAGTGTGATTCTTCTGCTTTTAACATCCTAGCCCGTATCCTAATCAGAGAGAGAGATGTCTTTAAGGAAATGTTTGCTACGTGTCCTGGTATAGCTGACTCAGGTGCAGATTCAAGTATCTTACGATCTCTCTTGAGTTTGTTATCCATTAAGGATTAAATGCTTATGTCAATGTCCCTGAATATTTACTCATTTTATCTTTCTTTTGAGATTGTGCATTCACAGACAAAGAAAATCTTCTGTGTACCTATACTGTTTTCATAACTTTCCTTATGATTTTAATCAACAGGAAGCTCAGATGATGTGAAAAAAAAGAGCATACTACTGTCAAGTAGTATCATCCATCTTTGACTTTTTAAGATACTGGAGGAGGCAAAGTTGAAACTGTATTTTATTAAATGGCTTATGCAGGTCATATTTGGTTTTGGAGAAGAGAAGGCATTCTTGTAAACAGGCTTTGTATTCAAGGCAGTTTATCATAGATGTTCCAAAACCAAAGTGGCACGTTTCTAACTTCAGCAAGGGAGCTTTTGTCAAAAAAGGGGTGCCACCACCACTTCTGTTTGGCATCCACGCTGTAGACAGAGCCTGCCTTGGACATCAGTAATGTTAACAGAGAGAAGCTCAGCAGGGAGTCAGGAGTGGGGGACATCTATTTCAAAACACCTGTTTCAAGCATCAGATGATTCCTGGTGAAAACTCTGCGGACCTTCTGCTACCTCTCACCCCACGCTGCTAGAAGGCTGTTGATAATCCAGCTCTGGACCTGCACTCTGTTGGTGCACTGCTCTTCTGTACTCCTTGTATAATTTTTCCACCTTGTCAGAGAAGCCTTCCACAGAAGCATAGTTCCTTTGGATTAATTGGTCCATAGTTTGGCTGCCTTTGTGTGCCTTTTTAAAAGTCTAAAAATGACATCCAAGGGATAAGTCATGTGCTGTTTCAGTGGAGGTTGCTGTGACTGCCACGCTTTGGTGACTCAGGGTAGTTTTAGGGATCTGGTCTTTGATGCCAGTTCCCAGAGCCTTTGCGCTTTGGGTCACTGTAAAGGGGCTGGTTTGTATTTTATATCCACTTCACAACAGGATACTAAAGCTATTCAAGCAGATCCTTATGCAGCTCTTGAATCCAGGAATTTTAGGATCCTCTTCCTCTCCTGAGTCATTCAGGTGCTTTGATGCCACTTTGAACTTGTGTGAGGGATGCTGCTAGTTCTTGGTTTGTTGTTTGTTTGTTGGGTTTCTCTTGTGTGTCTTTGGGGGTGGTTTTTTTGTGTGTTTTTTGGTGGGTATGTTGTGTCGTTTGTGGTTTGTTTTTTTTTATTTGGTTGACTGGTTTGAGTTTGTTGTTGTTGTTGTTGTTGGGGGGGGGTGGCTTTGTTTGTTTGGTTTTGTTTTTTTCCTATGTGGGATCTTTATTTCATTGGTTCAGTACAGTGACTTGTGAGTCAAGTCTGCAATTGCAACTGGTGATTGACTTCCAGCTTGGAAGTTTATAACTACTTAACTCATCTAGGGGGTTACCCAAAATGAGGACTACTGGTTTTCATTCATAACAGTGCTTCTGTGTTGGTGTCTGAAGAGTTTGCTTATACTATAAAAACTATTTATTTTCATGAGAGGTTTGAAATACGGCTTAAGCCTTGTCATAGGGAGCTCAAAATGTGATAGTCTGGCCTCGTTTAAAAATGCAGCTACCTTCAGTTAAATGAAAAAGCAACCAGCTGCTACTAAAAGTTGTTTTACTTACAGCTACTTTAGTCATCCATGGCTTTATACAGGCTGTTCCTGTGTGGAATGAAGCACTGAGGTTCTCAAGGTTGAGTGGACAGTTAACATGCATGTCTGGTATAGTAACAATCTAGGGATGGCCTTTGCTGGGGGGGAATGGTGTTCGGAAGCAATTTCTGTGTAAGCAGACATGGAGGAAGCTGAAGAATTCTGCTGTATTTGGTACGTTTTCCTCGCTTTTAATCAAGACAACACTGAGGGATTTCCTCTTAGTTTCAGCACCTGGGAGCTTGTTTTAAACACTGTGTGCCATAATTGCAACTTTAGTTCTAGGTGCTGCACTCAGTGACTCTTAGATTCTTCCAAAATTAAGTAACTTTATAATGTGGATATCAAAGGGGTTATAGTCTGCAGAGTTTAACATCCTTAGTGAGCTTCTTCACTGAAACATCACTTTCCTTGCAGTAGGAGAGGAAGAAAACCCCAAGTAGTTAATACTTAACCTGCAGTGATTAATTATAGAAAATGTGGGTGGTTTTGGTAAGATTAGTACTTTTCAGGTATTGTGAATCTCTGGTTTTCTCTAGGTGACTCTTAATTTCCTTCAGACTGCATCTAGAGAAACGGGTAAATATTCTCTCTATTCTGGCAGTAACAGGGCCTTAGAAAATCCACTACTGTTCCTTTTATTTCCCATAATCACCATGGTCTGCATCAGGTGTAAGACTGATAAAAGTGACTTGCAGTAGTTAATTTAAGAGTAATGATGGCCCTTAATATACTACATTTTCAGGACTTAAAGAACTTAAATCTACTTAGGAAACAATGTTGGAAGTCTGTGGCCATACCAACTGACGTCATCCTGGCAGATGAGGATTTCAGTTGTTCAATCCCTGTGAAAAATGAAGAACAAAGTCTTGCATCTATATTCATAGATAATATTGAGAAAGTCTTTCAGATCTGAAATGAGTATTTCACTGTAATTTTCAGTGTTTATCAAAACCTGTAGGTTGATTTTTAGTGATGTAGATTCTTATGGATTTTCTAGACAAGAAATGCCTTTACTAAATATGTTTACATTATTACAATATATCAATATATCACACCATGTTCGTTCATTTTTGGTTTTGTTTTTTTTTTTTTTTCTCCCCCTCCTCCTTTCCCCTCTGGAAGTTCCCGTGGAACAGAAATAGGAACCAAACTTTGAAATCTAAAGTAAGGATTAAACTGCTTTTCATTTACTTTTCTACCCTTTGAGATGCCAGAAGCAATTTCCTCTTGAAGCTGACTTCCTTTCTGGAAATGATTTTTGTCTCCAACCACGTTGAGGCTCTTTTCTCATTCTTTCATTCTGACTAACTTGCTTTTTCCTCTCTGACTTTCTACTGCAGTCGAGAACTTCTGGAGGTAAGTAATTACAGACAAGTTTCTCTCTAACTTCTTTTTCAGTTCTTCTTCCCCCCCTACAGCCCCCCCTCACCCAGTCAGTCTAGAAGGACAAACAAAGCACTATTGGTGTCCTCTGCAAGAGAGCACTGATAGGGGGCTGGCTGTAAATTGACGTGGCATGGAAAATCTCTGCTGGTTTGTAGCCGCTCTAACAGTACTGCGAAATGAAGACTACTCTTAGCAAGTCTGCAGATTGAAATCACCCTGGGCTTATTCTTTCTGTATAAAAAATGAATGGGAAATACCTTCACTTTCTGATTTGGGAACTGGATTTTTTCGCTGTTTGGATTTACAGCTAATAGAAAACAAAAATCAAA
>VWZY01013657.1:172793-216495 GCA_013399075.1 Chloroceryle aenea | reverse complement strand
TTATTTGGCTACTCCCGCCCCCCCCGGTAGTGAGAGCACCAGATCGTGCTGCTCCCCCCACCTTCTCCTGCGATTTAATCATTTGCAGATCTTGCCATGGGGTGCGGACTGAGAAAGCTGGAGGACCCAGATGATAGCAGCCCTGGAAAAATCTTCTCTACACTGAAGAGACCACAAGTTGAAACAAAGACAGATTCTGCTTATGAATATGTGTTGCTGGATTTTACTTTAGAAGGTATCTTTTTGTGTTCTATCTTTGCTATTCTGCGACAGCATGAAATAGAATTTTACTTAAATACTTTTATATTTTGGCTAGCTTTTATCAGACTTTTATTTTGAAACACAAATCGTGACGAAGGTCCTCGTGTAAAATTACAATGGAAGCTACTGAAGTATTTTTAACAACTAAACCCTCCAAATTACACAACTGTCCTTGTTAAGGAAGCTGGCTAAAAACTGTTAGAGGAGATTTTCTTAGTTTCCTGTGAGTCAGATACTGCCATCCGTACTCTAATGGTTGCCTGAATTCAATGTGACTGTTCAGAAAATACACTGTGCCAGAGCCTTAATTGAATAGCAATTTTTAAAAATGCATTCAACTTCTGAAAACAGGCTGTCATTGTCCTTGTTACTTTATGCAGAAGTAAGTCTGTTTCTTAGCTGTATACCAGGAGTAGCTTCTCTTATGCCCACCCTAGCCTCTTGGAAGGTAGTTTAGTGAGAGTATTACAGTTCATCTTACTCTTTGGGTTTTTCTGTTTTTGTTTTGTTTAAAAAATGCTTTACTTGTAGTTGTTGAATAGTCTTTTGAAATCAAGACTGAAATGAAGGGAAATTTGTATGCGTAGCTCGAGGCAGACAGTGCTCTGTGGGATACTTCCTTCCCGAGGGTGTCCTGTCTAACAGCAACTCCCTGTTCCACAAAGTTGAAAACAAACAAGCCCTGATGGCTGCCCTCTCAAAATAGAGAGCTCCGTCTTGCACTCATTTTGTAGTACCTTGCATTTTATAACATCCAACTCTACTAGAAATTCAGAATAGTAAGGATTGGAAGTAAATGCAGTTGCTAGAAGGGTTTGTTAAAGGGACAAAGTTTAAGTGCATGTTGTTACAATTTCAGAAACTTTTTCATAAACAGCTTGGCCTCTGATTGGTCTTAACTCTATAGTAATAATTTTATTTAAAATACATCAGTCTGTTCATTGAAAAACTACAAGATACTAACAGAAGCCCCATTCTACTAAGTTATGGTACTTGGCATCCAACTGTTTTTGTTCTGTTTATGTACTCAAATAGTTTCTCACTGGCTTTTTCTTTTTGGAGGAAAAAAAGGGGGGGGCGGGGGGGATAAACAAAACCAAAACAACTTTGAGTGGCTAAATGTACTGCTGGCACATGTGGTACTGTACTGGAAACCAAGCCAGGCTGCCTGATGCATACATAGATTACCTACTAATCTATTGGTAATAGAAAGGATAAGAAAACTTTAAAATTGTATTTGTTGTAAGGGTGGTTGTCACTTAAGAAAAAAAGCACATCAAGTGCAAATAAAGGTGCATCTCTCTATTTTGATGACCTCTCAGTAGAGCAGTAAAGATTAATTTTCTCCTGTTTAGTCTGATATGCAAAAGTGTTTAGCTTTAGGGGTTTACTGTGGCATTATGGATGCTAAACAACAGTGAGATCAGTCTCAGATCATTGTCTAACTATTATTTTAAGTTTGTAACTGTAAGCAGGCAGATTTGTGAACACAGGTATCTTTCTCTTGACTGGTTCTAGCTCTGTGTATTTGACCTGGGAATAGTTGTTGCTAGGAGTCTGCTTTTTAGAACTAAGTTAAGTTTTCACTCTGATGTCCAGTTGCATTAAATCTTCATGGCACTCTGTGTCTGCTGACTTCAGAGCAAGATCTTCCACACTATCTGGTATATCTGATTGCTTGAGAGACTCATTGCCAAGTGTCTTCACCCAATTAAACAGAAAAGCTGCACTTAGTGTCCTACAGTAAGATATGTCCCCCATTAAGATAAAAATGTAGCTAGCATAAATGCATTATATGAATTTAATACATTTTATTCTCTGCTTCATCAGATTTATGCAATGCGAAGTGAAAGTGACCCTGCTCAGGAGTCTTTCAGTATCTTCTCCCAAGCCATGTTGCAGATTAGGTCAGCCATGATGTAGCCTAAATTCAGTGGCTGGAATCCCTGCGCATCTTAACTAGATGTCAACAGTGTGTTTGTACCTTGGCTTCTCCCCTCGTCCTCAAAATACTCCAATCTCCACTGTAAAAATTATTTGAATTCTTCATCAGGAGAAGTCAAACATGAAAATTTTAGCCAGTCTCTTATTTTGGGGGGATAAAAGAGTACAAAGGAAAGGGAGCGGTGGACTCTGAAGTGTAACTCTAAATGCCTGTCAAGGACTGTAAATTCTAGTCTCAATCATGAGACTTGTCAGTTCCAGAAATGGCTGGGTTTTTTTGAGGTCAGGGTAGCCATAAAGTAGGGATGGTTTAAATCCTACTTAAGCAGAATGATTTTGCTTTCTCCACAACCCTCCTATTTGGGGGAAAAAAAGGAATGTTGATGCAGCTCACTAAGATGACACACTCTGAAGTTCTTATCACTGCAAATAACATTATGAATGTGTATGAAGTAGCTGTTACGTTGCCATCTTCAATATCATGTATGCTGCCTGTGCTGTACAGCTGGCAAGGTAGATGTTCTGCTATTTGTACAAGTGTTTTGGCTATCTGCTGACAGCACATCAAGAAGGAAATTTCCTTAATGACAAATGCTG
Organism: Chloroceryle aenea; assembly: GCA_013399075.1. Lineage (NCBI taxonomy): Eukaryota > Metazoa > Chordata > Aves > Coraciiformes > Cerylidae > Chloroceryle > Chloroceryle aenea. The sequence goes on along the minus strand of VWZY01013657.1, from coordinate 213,693 downwards.
AAGACATTTGTGAAGTTGAAGTGATGATGACCTGGCATACACTCCTGCTTATTTGGCTCGTGGGCTGTAGAGCAGTTATTTCTTCAATGCATATTTAATGTCCTCTGGATTTACCATGAGTGGAATCATGGGATGGAGGCCTTACTAAGAGCAAAACATCATCTATCTGTGAAAGGAAAGGCTGTGATGTACTATCTGCTAAAAAAAAAATAAAAAAGACAAGGTAGCACAAGAAATTGCAACAGCCCAGTCCCTATGACTAAGAACAGCAGAGTTTACATAAGTAAGTTGTTTGCTAGTTATTATCAATAAACCATTAGTATTATATTAGTGATCTATTTTGGCAGTGTGCATTTCCCATGGTACACATGCTTCTGGTTTCTCTTGATAGCTGTGAAGGCTTTTGCAGTGTCAAGTAAAGGAGGCCTGCATGCCTTTTTCCCTTTAGTAGAAGTTGGTATTTAAAGGCATTTGAGTGTTGTAGAACATTAGTTTCTAGTGTGGTGCTTCGCTTATTTTGTTTGCTTTTAAAAAAGCCTTCTGTAAGGTGTGTATGTCTATCAGCAATATCCCCATTTTATAGTGGGAAAGAAGTATAGAGGTTGATGTTTTACAGAACACATCACTCGTGAAACAGCAGAATTCTAGTTCAGTTTGTTGGAATAAAAATTAGAGATATTGTATATCTGGTTTGTGATCATTTAAACCAGGAGGATAGATAAACTTTGACCTGGTGTGTCTTTATAAAGCCCTGAAATTCCTTGTTGTTTTCCCCCTACAATGTAGGGCAGGTAGATAAGAGGGTGTAAAAACAGGAAATTAACTCTTCAGGAAAATATTTACTAAGTGGTAGGTGAGATTTATGTTACTGCATTTTCCAGGTTTTTCTTTGATTCTGTAATTAAAAGAAATACAAAAGGAGAATTAGCCTATTGTTTTCAGTTCATTGTATGGTTTGAAAGGGAATGTTTCAAGCAGCATGTGAAAATGTATCTCGAAAAAAAGTGTTGTGAAGTCACATAATTCCAACTGAGACCTCCCTCAGTACGATTGGACACTTGTCTTAATGCACTGAAAGCCTCACAAAGAGAGACACTTGTCAGAACACAAAAAAACCCCCATCACTTGTAGCCCACGTCATGATCGAGACCATCCGATTCCAAGCCAAGCTGTCTTGTCATAAAAGTTCCTATCAGCAAAGGATGAACATTTTGATGATGGCAAATAACTGCTGGTGTAATTGCTCTTCAGTTACTTATCTGTGTGTAAGTATTGATTTCCTGCCTTGAGAGCATTTGCAGTTACAGTTGCAGTTGAGGGGAGCAGGAAATACTTACTGGCAGAGTCTGCCTCCGCTACCAGTGCAGAATCTTCCTGTTCTCTGGAAGCTGTGGGTCACACCATTCAAAAAGGGTTCTCCAGAACGTTTTCTCTATCTCTGTAGTTGCCTCCAGTAGCAATTTAGTACTTGGCTGTTGCCTACTGATTGGAAATGCTTGCACACACTCGAGGGATCCTCCTTAGAAGCTGGTGACACCACATAGCTCACTTAAGCAACCTGTACTTAGGTCTGCTGAAGAAAGGATTTGGGTCTGTGTTAAAATTTCAGTTTAGAATCCACAGATAACTTCTAAGGGAGTAAAAAAAAAATATAAAAAAGAGTTTTAGGCTCTAATTCACTGTGTGGGAATTTACCTCACAACTGGGGTTGAAGGCTACTGCTTCAGTGTGTTTAATGGTTTGGCTAGAGAAAATAGCTGTTTCAGACCTGTCGTGTGTTTAGATGTCAGTGCAGCTCTTAAATTAGTTTGGCAAAGCTAAATTCAACAGAAAGTGCTGCCAAATAGGTTACAAATAGATCATATTAACTTGGGAAAGTATGTGCTTCAACTAGTAGAATACTGTTGAATGAGCTATGATTCTGCTTTATCTTGAATAAATAGAAGTGGAGCTTTTTAGTAAATGCCTTGAGATAGGTTTTTGTGGTTTATATAAAAGGCACTTGTTCAAAAAGTGTATGGACATACACACACAGTGTAATGTGCTTCTCTTCTGCTTCCAATGCTTTTAGCTTCCTCCAATCCAGAAGTTATCAAGATTGGCTCTGTGCTGGATATAACATATAAGGTGGAAGAATATTACAGCAAAGGATATGTTGTAGGAGCTATCCATCCTATTATACTCCCAATTGGACGGAGAAGGAGCTTCCCTGCAAGTCACATGTACCGAGTGGTACTTTCACGATTAAAATTGAGGTAATGGTGAAATAAAGTTGGTAATGTTTTTATTTAACACTAAGCATGCAATAGGCTAATGTTTATTTGGCCTTGGTAAATGTCCAAATAAAAGTCCAAAGTTGCTTAACAGAATTTGTGAGAAGATAAATTGTTAATTTACACTTCTGTTTTTATAATAAATTATCATCTGTGTTAGAACCTGCAGCAAGTACATGAAACAAAACCCTAGGAGAGTAATGAGGTACTTTCAGTTATCTCATGCCTGTTTTTCCTTCTTCATTTTCAAAATATTTGTGCTTTCACTTTTCCCATAACAGCATTATTCATGGCAAATGACCTATAAAGCGTGAATTAGTTTGTCAGAGAGCTTATTTTTTCCTTCTTTAGAAAGAAAAATAAACTTTCTGTGATTGGAAGTCATAAAAAAAGGTTGGCTTGTGACAGTGAGGGAGGGTCAAGGCTTTGTGTTTGTTCCAGCTCCATGTCTTGTTTATTATTCACATTTTCCCTCCATTGTAATCACTATGTGATCATAAAGAAAATGTACAAAGAAATTTTACCATTAGATCCTGTGAATGTGAAGATAAACTTATGTTGTTCTTTTTAATAAGTAGAATAGTGGGTTTCTTATTGCATTAGGAGCTGTCATGCTTCCCCTTAGCTCCCGAGGCCTAGTGCAATGCACAAAGCTTGATGAAGAAGCAGGGTGTGAGTTGGAAGGTGCACCCTGCCACTTCAGAAATGCTTCTGTAAAACACTCTTCATGGCAGGGAGCTTTTCAAACACTTCGCTTAAACAAGCATTGTCCATGGTATTTGCTGGTCATACAACATCACTTAGCCCTGTAATCCATCTGCAGACAAGTTGAGTGGTGTCCATGTCGGCAAATACTTGATTAAGAAAAACAAAATGCTTGCTTTTTGGAGCTGGAGCTTCTAAGAGTTGCTGTCAGCACACAGCTCTCACAACTCACCTTATCCTTGTAGATCTGGGAACCTTTGCATGTTTAGGTTCTTGAATGGGTGAAGGGCAAGACTCTGCAGTCTACACGTGAAACTGTTGTGTGTAGGTTCCCAATTTCCTGTCTAGGTGCCATAGGTGCCTACATTAGTTTTCCTATAGGCAAATACACCTTTGCTGCTTACTATTAGGAAAGCAACCTTTTATATTTGCTTGTGTCTCATGGATGTTTCATTCTAAAGCAAAAGATTCAGCAAAGGGAACATCAGATAAAATCCCATGGTATTATCTTATATAGCAAACACCGTTGTCTGAGTAATAACCTAACTGGCTTTAGATAAAACAAGATGAATACTATCCTTCAGCTGTAAATGGAAGTTACAGCTTGTTGGATTCTCAGATCTGAGTGATTTAAACATTGCCAAGCCCAAAGCAGTTTACTGCATTCTATTTCTAGTATTTGCCCATGCTTTATTTCATACGGTAGCAGCGACTCTGCTTGAGTTACAGAAGCTAAACAGCAGTATGTTAGTGGTGTAAAAGTACCTTTTCATAGTGTGCATTCTACAGAACTGCACCTGGGTTGTGCTTGCTACATCTGTAACTTAATTATGGGTTTTGTTTGCTTGTTTGTTTTCAGAGATGTTGGGGTTGGTTTATTACAAAAGCAAGGCTGTTTTGGAAGCTGAGCTTTCAGACAAATATGGCTCTGAACAGCCTTCAGATGGAATTCCTGTTAAATATTATTATCTTTACCCTGACATTGTAAGACACAGTACCTGCCACTTTGTGGAAGAAATGGAACAAAACATCAAAACCCACTGAGTTCTAAATAAAAGTATGAAGAACAAAGCATTGCTTTCTTTCCTAACTATTCCTCAAGAAAGAATTCTGTATATGGAAGCATTTGATCAAGTCAGCAGTAAAATACTGACAAAGGCTGCTTTCTTTCTGTGTTCTAGCCAGAAGCATGCAGCACCCAGAGGACAAAGGCACCCCAGGCTGGTGATTGAGGAATGTCCTTCAATGTATGAAACACTGACAAATGAGGTAGTGAAAGAACTGCTAGAAAAGGTAATGGAGGGTCTTTTCAAACTTCTCTTCAGATTTTTTTCTACAATGTATATAAGTTATATTTAGTAGTTGATGGGTTTTGTTTCTTTTTACTTTTGACTTTTAAACAGGGTTTATTTTATAGGAGTTACAAAGCCTTTTCTTAATGTGAAAGGAGTTGTTTTTCTTCCCTGCTTTTTCTAATTTGGGACTTAGTCCTGAGTCCTGTAAAGCTCTGGGAGACTGGCCACTTATAACACTGAAAGCAGAATTGGGCCCAAACTCTCTCTTCATAAAATGCTTGTATGGTAGCTTTTTCTGGAATTAATACTTAAAAAAAAAAAAGAGAAAATCTGAAGTGTTAAATCATTCTGGGTTAAGTGAGGTATTCCTAATGGACATAAATATATTCAATTTTTAAGACCTTTTTTTTAATTCTTTAAGAGAAATACAAACCCCATAATAACTGTATTAAATACTTACTTAGCACAGCTCTTGAAAATACTATATAGTTAAAACTGAATTTCCACTGGAATGCAAGCTCGAGTTCTTTTTGTCTTTAACTTCCTCTGCAAAATTGAAGACTTGCTGAAACAGGAAACTACTGTTATTACAAGAGTTTGTGATGTATTTTGCACTAGTTACCAAGGAAAGAATTAGGGGAGGAAGCACATTGTTGATCTTGAATGATACTTGAAATTATCACAGAGGTTTTTTTAGAAATTTCTAAATGGCTTGTTTTGAAATTTCAATGTGTTTCAAGTAAAGTGGATTCCATGATACATTTATACTGTATATGTATTGCCAGGTTGGCTGTATAGCACATCAGACAACATATAAAGGAAAAATACACCTTAAATTATTAGTCATTAAGTCTTGCAAGCAAATATAGTACAGTATGTGAAAATAACTTGATTTTAAAATGCTCCCAGTGTTTTCAAAAGACTGAGACGGCAATGCAGTAAAAATTACTTCTATTAAAAATAAAATTTAAAACAATAAGACTTAGTGGCATTTCAGGAAAAAGATTGTCATGTTACTAAGTTTTCTGCATGTTGCTTGTCACATTTAGAAGCAGCTGCTCTGTGTAATCACAGTGATTGGCATGTCATCATTGCTGTACTTACATAAGGGTAGTAGATAGTAACACTTAGTCTGTCATGGTACTAGAAAGGGTTGTACTGCCATCAGCTGTTTGTGTGTTACTCACTTTGATTAAGACTTTGATCTAATTGGGTAGAATTCCTTCCCTCTCTGCCCTGTTTAATCCAGTGCTTCCCAAGTAATTTCTTCTTCCAGGGCTGTCATGTCTCTATTTTCCTGGAAAGACTTCATTGCACAGGGGAGCTTGTAGCACAAGATGGCAGTGGGATCACCTTCCTAAATAGTAGTGCTCCTTATCCCACCAAAAAAGAAAGAAAAAAACCAAACCAAAACCAAAACAACACACCCCAAACAATCCTCCCTCCAAGAACAGACACAACCCACTGGTGGCACATACTTTGGAGTTGTGTTTTGAGACTTCAGTGCCAAGAAAAAGACCCACCACAGGCTGAAAGCAGAGTTAAGAGGGTTTAAAGTTGCTTCTAGCTCCTGTCTTTCTCTGCTCCTTCACTATTCTCCGTAAGAGTGAAGCTGAATTGCCTCTAAGGGGATCAGGGGATAATGAATCATGACACACAGAGAAACAGACATATGACACATAGATATTTCTGTTCTTTTAGTGGTCAGTAATTTTCGTATGACTGGTATCATGTGTTCAGAGACCCAGTACTGTTGATGGCACCAGTATACTGCTTATCACTACCACAGAGCAACAAAAATACCAACTTTGCATTTGTTCTAAATGAAGGACTTTGTGTATACTGAAGGCAGCACCAGCACTGGCCACCTTTCTTGGCATCAGTCCAGAGACATGCTGGAAGACTTCCATATACTTTGAAATACAGGCAGTGTACAAAGACAAACCACCCTTCTATAGTACAGTGATGTGTCTGTCTTTGAAAATCATCAGTGTATTAAAAAGAGCATGTCTCTAGAAGTTTGTTTATTTGAAAAGTGACGTGCAATTCCAAGATCACTTTGTAGATAAATTTCTGTTGTAAATGCAGGTTAATGAGGCTGCTAAAAGAGGAAAGAAGTTTGTGGGATTTGTAATGCAACATTTTCCTCAACCTAAAGCCTGTAATGGAACAAGCACAGATGGAAGTGCAGAGCTGGAATCAACGCTGGGCAGAAGAAACAGGGAACACAGAAGGAAAAATTCTGATGAAAACTACAAAAACTGGAATGAAGGAACATTGAGCGGTCACTCATCCGAGAGTGGGATAGAGGAAGAAATGCAAGGAGAAAGCAGTCTGTTACAGGATGCAGATTTCCAGTTTGGAAAAGAAGTCAACCCTGTTATACCACGAAAAGGAGATGGTAATAAATACTGCTTATTTATTGAAGAAATAAGATATTTTATTGAGCTGCTGTTTAAAAATGCTGTTGGGGGCGAAAAAATAACAGAAGAGCACATTCTATTGTATCAAATACTGGATTTGGAAGATATATCTTCCTTAAGTACATGTGTATTTCTAAAAATGCTGCTGGTTAAAGAAACAGAAGAAAGATTTACCTTCTGCTCTTCATGAACTGTGATTATGTATTAAAATATTTCAGTTTTCATACAGAATATTAGAACTGTTCTGTGAAAATTCTTTGTAATTTAAGGAAAAGGAAAAAAACCCAAACAAACTTCATGAAATTGCCCACAGCGTAGTTCTGATTTTGAATGTGGTGCAAGCTGATAGCTCTTTTGCTTGATGTGTATATAACAAATAAGTGGCAGTAAAAATCTTTTTTATAAGAATGCTTTAAAACCTCTTCCTAGATGCATAGAGTTTTCACTTACTAATATTAAATCATAACGTTCTTGGAAATCCATTACATGTTTATAATGCCAGTTCTGCCTGTCTCAAAACTGACAACAGAGAGCCCCTTCTAGCCAGAGCTGTAATTTAATGTGCTGCTGCCCAAATCACATAATGTGCAGCAAACTAATCCGTTCATAATGGATTCTTTCTGGCTAACGTGCATTCAAGAAGCATCCTGAAAGAGATCACTTAAATTAATGCATTGACCATGAAATCAAAGAGGATAATTGTTACAAAATGAATTTACACTCGAGGAAAGTAATGGTTACAGAGTTGTATAGGAAGGAAAAGTATAATTGAAGAGTGTTGGTGTTGTGCTAGAAAACTTAGTTGTAGAAGAATCTGAGCTACTGTAGTAGTCTGAGAGATTGCCTGAGACAAGGACTTCTGATACTGAATCACTAAGGCCTCCTGCTTTGACAGGATGAAAAGGAAGAAGTAATCTAAAGTGTGAAAACTAATTCAAAATAGTCTTGTGTAGAAACCAGGCACCCTGAAACTGTAATGTCAAGCTGCATTTTGACATAATAGATTCTTCCCTGATGGGCCAGATGTGTGTTAATTGCTCTCAAAACAACCTTTTCACTTTCCTGGGAAGAGTTAAGCACCCTCTCCAGTTTGTGGACTGTCAGGATAATGACTCCAAGCACTGAGATAATCAGTGTGCCTCATTTTTAACACTTGAATTCAAGTGGTGGTTCTACAACTGGGCCTTTATATCATGATCTGTTAAAACTTAACTCCTTGCAGCTTGGAATAGTGGGTTTGCTCTATGTAGCAGAATCAAAATCTTGTAAGCAAAAAGTGGAAAACTTGGTTCTGTTAGGAGCCTTGTTCATGCAGATTGGTGTGACAAGGTAGGTAGGGTAGCAATTGGTGCATCCCCTGCATGCACTGTTCTCAGGAATTCTTCAAAAAGCTTAGGCAAGGATCTGCTAGGCTTCTCTAGGCTACTCTAATACCCCATTAAGTTATTGGAGTCCGTAAGGCAAAAACTTCTGAAAGCTTAACCAGCTTTCTTTGTGAATGTTGTATGTAACCATTACTTGAAAAAACACTCATGTGAATGTTCAGCTCAAGTCTTACATGCCCATAGGTATGTACTGCCACTTCAGTAGCCTGTTTCTGTTTAGCTCTGCACAAAAAAAATACAGAACTGCCTGAGTTCTACATTTGGGGCTATTAATGTATCAATTTTGACTTGATAAGTCTGCCACTTGCAGAGACAAAGTTCTGATGCACATGAGCAATTGAATAGTTGTATTAGGGAAACTTAATTACGTTTTTCTGAAGGACAAATACAGAAGTGATCTCACTTTGGTATATGGGAAAGAAAATTAAGCTTTGTTGGGATAAGAACATTTATGCTAATACAACCACCCATGAAGGTGATAAAATTAAACTGTATAGAAAGGGGTCATCTCGTACTGAACTTGCACTCCCTCATTCCAGGCAATGATGTCACTTGTAGTGGGTGACAAAACAGAGGAGGGTTCTCCTTGAAACTGGTTTAGACTTGCAGTCCCAGTTCTACTTTGGAAATCTCCCTCCATTTCTGGAGCCTAGAGAGCTAAGTGGGGTCATCTAAACCACGTTCCTTTGTTTTGACAATGTGAACACTTCTGCTTTCTAGAAGTTGCTCTGTGTTGATTTAGGCTGCTCAGATGTTGAACGATATGAGAGTTTTTTTTGGCAAGTGCTTTGTGTTCCTTCTCTGCAGCAGTGACATACACGTGAGTGTATTTGTAAAAGACATTTAGATACCTAAGACTTCATAACTTGTCACCAGTGATTTCCTAAAATGCTATGGATTTGTGAATTTTAGTCTTTTATTTATGTTTATGACTGGTTTTGTAACAGCACTGCACTAATGCCTGGATACAAAACGTATTTGAAGATAGGAAGGTTTTGTAGGATTAGTTCATCAATTACTTTATAGGAAAGCCCAGTAGACACCTAATGATACCAGGACTTAAGTAATCTTAAGAAAATAATGGATAAAAATCAGTCCTGTACAAAGCATTCCTAATACTCAAAATTTTAGAATATTATCTTTTTAATCTTCAGTTTTAGTAATGCCAAATATTTGTAGCCAGAAGTTCCCTGTGTACCAGAAAGGAAGCCTCTTTCCCTTGGGTTTTCTTTATTTCTCTATGCAAACCCCACCTATCTGTAATGTCCAGTGACAACCCAACTGTAATACATTCAATTTTTTTCTCATATCCCTGAGCATATGCCCCTCACACCTCATCCAGTGTGTGTGTGTATGTAGGGCTCAAGCTGAGTATAGTCACATCAGAAAAAATTATTAAAACTTGTATTTAAAATTCAAAAAACACATAGAAATAAATTACAAATAATACTTTTGTTTTGGAGCACTCTGCCAGAAGTTCATTCTTCTTCCTTTCTTTTCATAGACAAGCTATACACAGTCTTCAATGTTTTTGATGATGATGATTCTACCTGCTGGACCTATCATGAAGGTGTCTTGTCTATGAAAGTCACAAGAAAGGGGCCAGTTATTAGTACACTGGAAGCAGACTGGCTAGAATTAACCACGTTTTATTATAAGCAAGGATTGTCCTTAGTCGATTCTTTTGTACACTGGGAAACTTCTAAAGGTGAGTACTGTTACAGAGTATCATGAAGCTTTCATTTCTTTTTGCCATTTATGTAGTTCTACATAAAGTAGATCATGTTTTGCTGCTTGGTGTGAGGGGTAATATGTAGACACACTCATTGTAAATCTACACCTGAAAAAAGAAGCTTGTTTTGTGGGCAGTTATGGCTCTGAATAATTGAAACTTCAGCTTTGTTTAATCAAATGGAGAATTTCCAAAGAAGAGAGGCAATGTAGCATTATAATGAAGTAATGCACTGATTCTATTTTCTTTCAGTTTTTTGGTTGGAGTGTGTGTGGTGCTCTTCTTTTGGGGTTGGTTTGTTTGTATCTTTGGGTTTATTTAAAAGAAAAGCTAATGGGGAAAACCAGATGTTTATGTTCTGCTGCTCACTACAGATAACTGTGCTGCACTCTGAATATTTCTAATGAGACAAAGGAGCACCTTGAGTTCTCATTGTGCTTATTGTATTATTAAACCTAAGTCAGACTTTTCTGGGCTTTCTGCTTTCTTCAGCTCTTTGCTGGGCTGAAAAAGTCTTTCCAAAACACCAAATTTGACTGTTGATCCTTAAGTTTCAAGATGCTTCTGCAGATTGTTCTGGTCAGATGTGGGCATATGCAGAGTAGAGAAATCTGGTTTTGTCCTTTATCCTCAGCTATAGGCAGATACTCCAGGACTTTCTCACACGGGAGAGTGTCCCTCCTGCTTCCTTCGCTCTTCCGTAGGTTTCTACCAGCTCACTTAACACTGATTGATCCAGTAATAGAGCTTTGGAGCAGGGGGTTTTCCCGTTTTCTTCTTTATTCTGACCATTTCCCTTCAATCTCAGTGTTCCAACCCTGATCCTTGTGATGTCAGCAGTGCTGCTGCTGTCTTGAGCCCATTGCTGTGCACCCCACTGAGCCCAAACTCCTGCACTTGGGCAGAGTTGTGGGATAGTGCTGTACCACTGCTGACAACAGGAGAAGCTCTTTATTGACCAAAGTATTTTGAACTCTAAAACTCTTTTTTTTGGCTAAATACATGATGCATAACTCATTAGTTACTAATGTTATACTTTCCTGTCTTTGGTTGTACGAAGTTGTTGAATTGCTGATGGCAGTTCAGTGTAAGCCAGCAAAACTCAGGGCTGCACTGGAGAAAAGTCTTGTAAAAAGTTTGTTGACAAGATTTCAGAGACCTTAAACAATTTTTGTAATACTCAGGCTGATTATCAAGGGCAGTGGTTTACTTAATGCACTCAAGAGGCTTTCATAAGTCATTTTACAGCTGCTGCTTACATGGATTATACAAGGGGGTAGAATTACTAGGGGTCTGAGTAGTTTTTGTATTGACTACGTGTCTTATTTAATGCTTTTTTTAAACATTAAATTATCATTTAAAAGAAAATGCATTTAGCATTTCATTTGCAAGGCTTGGATTAGTGAAAGGTTTTAATTTAAAAGTTTAAAACATAAAATCTTTGAAGTTAGATGATGTGGGTTTTTCAGAAATCAAACCCTGCAAATAATGACAAATCCAGTTTTTGTCGTTCTTGGTTTGAGTGTGAATCACTGCATTTCTCTGTACTTTCTGTACTTTGCAATAAAGTAAATTTAGTGGTTGTCTGAGGAACACCAGTGCACTAACATGGCTATCTTTACCTGGGATTGAATTTGGTATATAGTCCCTCTCAAACTGCATATTTTGTGTGCATAAACTGTCTAAGGGGGCAGCTTTTTTTGGGCATCCCTTTTATTCTTAAATTGTAATTCCTATGTGGTGAAGTCAGTGGAAGAATAAAGTTTCCTTTGGGGGAGGAGAGGTGAGAAATCAGACTCCTAGCTTTCGATACAGATTTTTTGGAGCTGTAAAATAACTCTGGAGATAGGTTACAGTTCTCTGAGCGTTGTTTTTGGCAGCTGTTGAAATTAATCTTTGCAGCTGTTGTCCAACAACAGCCTTACAGTCTTTGCATTCCCCTGTAGCTGTCTGCTCTTCTCTGTGGGAATAACGACCCTATCTTTAATACCCAAGCTATGACTGACTGAGGGGTTTCATGCTGCCTCTTTGCAGCAGTTGGTACTTCTGCTTCAGCATCTCTTGACTGGTATGTGTTTCAGTTAGCCTCTTGGGTGGGGAGCTACTGAATTAGAGTGGATACATCCAAAGGCACACCTCAGGATGTGGATGGAATGCTGCAGCTGATCAAGTGTCTGTGACCACAGTAAAATTAATTTAGCTACTGAGTTCTAAAGCCAATATCTTTCTTCTTGAGGTAAACACTTTTAAGGTAAAAAGAATAAAAATAATTTTAAAATGATTGTCAATTCTTAATAATTACCAACTTCTGTCTTCTGCTGCCAAAAATGGATACAGTCATAAATGTGACCCAGGTAAGTTCCCTTTTAGCAGCTATTTGGATCACTGTAGTGTGTCCTCTGTTTGTAACTGCTTTGGAAGCTCTCGTGATCATAGAGTTACCAAAGATTATTAGAAGTGCTGTGGCAGTATTTTTGCTGCTTTTGATTTGTGTTATCTGTCACACGGGACTTTTTTTTTTTTTTTTTTTTTTTTTTTGGCTACTGATATTAACAAAGACAAACTAGAACTGACAGAATGGGCAGGTGAACCCAGTAGTCACAGACACAGTTTTTTTCAGTAGAGGTTTTGACACAGTACACTTCCTGAGCTATCAGTTTGTCTCAAAATACCCCTGAGTGGAGATGTCCTGTGTCAGTAACTAAAATTCAGTTACTCTTATGTTTGGAAAATGACAGAAAAAGAAATGTTCTAACAGCCTGTAGATGTATCAGCCTGAGTACTGGTGAAAAGTCAAAGTCCATGAATTCACAGGCTTATTTGTGCATTACGAGGAGCTGTGCAGATACTCGTGTTTATGCCTGAAGCAGTATATTTCCATCTACAATCACATTATGTTTGTATCCAGTCAAAAATAACATGCCCAGTATCTCTGCAAATGTATGCAAGAGATGTATATGTATGCAAGTATCTAATCATAACTCAAAACTACATGAATCATATACATGAAATAGAGTTTAAAAAGAATATGAATAAATAGTTGGTATTCTATGGCATGTTAGCAAGCATGCTGAATAAATGGGAATTCCTGATTTACAGAGCACAACTTCTGTGCCAATCTGGTGGATTTTTAAAACCAGCCCAGTTGTGTTCCAGAAGCTCTCTTTGATTGGTAGGTGTTTATTTTTCTTTAAATCTGATTTCCCTGAAGCTGTGGGGGAAAATAATCATCCCTTTACATCTTTCTGTGCAGTATTGAAGAGGACTTAAATCTGATACTTGATGAGAATTACATGAATTTACTCTTCAAATTTAATTTAAGATAGCCAGTAGTCAAGGTACATCTGCAAAAAAGGCTTCCCAGTGTCTTTTAGGAGAAGCCAGAAAACAAAACAGTTTTTGGTTCACGGCTTTAGTTTGGGCCAACCAGATTCTGTCAGACTAGTGACAAATCAACAAGTGAGTCAAGGAGTTGTGCTCTGAAACTTCCTTCCCATCAGGAATCTTCCTACAATTACTTCTGTTTCAGGCTCTTCCTGTGGCCATTTAGGTGGTAGTTTAAGTAACAGTAGCTAGGCTTTGGACTTCATGCTTCATTTATCTTTACTTTCTCCCACCCCATCAAAAGCCAGGCATACAATACTGAAGTGGAATAAAGAGGGTTTGTGCCCATCTGCTGCAGGGAATATGTTAAATACAGGAAAATGGAATTCACATTCAGACATGGAAGTAGCTAATTATTGTGGAATTATTCACAACTGAATTTGTGTTAGGAAAAAAACATTGTGAATAATAAGTTGAGTTCATCAAGTTGTAACTAGATGCAGAAATTACCAAAAACTTGAGTTACGTGCTGTCTCATGTCATTTTATTTTAGAGGACTGTTAAATGAGAAAAAACAAGTGCACTTGTACAACTCAGTAGGATACCAACCTAAAACTTTATTTCAATTTATATTTGTCTTTATGTTCACAGGAGACTATTTGCCCAAATCTTTAGAAGGATTATTTATCTATGAAGAAGAAGGTTCTGGGGTTCCAGGTTCGAACAGGAAAGGAAATGATGCAATAGTTGTTGAACAATGGACAGTCATTGAGGTAAATTGTTGACTAGCAACACTATTTCCTACTTATATTTGTCTTTTTTTTTTTTTTTCCTTAGAATGCTTGTACCAGTGTTTGATAAACGTCCAGGGTGACTTGTTGAAGCCACCTGTCTAAGCTAAAGCTTTGAATCATAAAAACGAAGTCAGGCCTGTGGCTGTTGGTCAGTGTGCATAAAAGAAATGTGCTGCAGGGCTTCTGACCTGACACTTAAAAAAGCTCACGTCAACAAATACATCCACCAAAGAAAATGTTTCTTTTGCTTATTGCTTGGTTGGGTTTTTTTTTTCTTTTTCTTTGTTTGGGTTTTTTTGTATCGCGGTACGGCAATAAAATTATTTTAATGTTTTTAAATATTTTAATATTATAAGAGGATTGGTACGAATTAGTGACATCCAAAAAGAATCATTATTGGAAGATACTATGGATTTACTTTTGAACTATTCAATGACAAATACACTTACCAATGTGCAAAGGTTAAGACCTTGTGTATTAAATCACACACCCCACCACCAACCCAAGCAAAATGAAACAGCAAAAGAAAAAAACACAACCAAACCCCCAAAGCTGAAGTATATAGCTAAGTGAGATGTTGGTTATTCAGATGTGAAATAAAAAGTTAAATACATCAATTGATATGCCTGTTACAGTGCTTGGAAAGTCCTAGGTCTTAATTTAGCAAGGTGACAAGTTTGACCAGTGAGACATGCTTTGAATGTCTTGCTGAATCAGAGTTCATGCCTGAAGTTCATGTGTTCTGTCTGTGTTCCTGGTCTTCTGGACTGCTGAACTTTTCAACCTGTGTTCAGTGTGAAATGCTGAATCTCCACTGAACACCACAGTTCGGTGTCATCTCAAAGGATTATCTCATTAGGAGAGGAGAGTGGTTGCAATTTGTGTAGAAATGCAAATAAAACCTGTACAGAGTCTCTTTACTACTTTTTATAATTATTAATGTAGGGATGTGAAATTAAAACAGATTATGGACCCTTACTGCACACGCTGGCTGAGTTTGGATGGCTCCTGACCTGTGTCCTGCCTACACCTATTGTACGACATGACAGGTACCCAAACAATAGATTACAGCATTTTTGGTGTATACATCTTAGAATTATCAAGTGACTACTCACATACTTAAATGTAAAAGGAAGAAAAATGCTAGTAATGTTAACTGCATATAAAGTCTGATACAAGTAGCATTTGGATGAAATCTTTTTTCCTACACTGTTTAGGGGCTACTGACTTTGCTGAATGTCCAACTAGACCAATAATTCTAAGTTTAAAATACATTGTTTATATCTAAATGTCGAAGATTCTCTTTAGAAAACTTTTATCACATACCCACTCCCTGTAATGGGGCAGCAATGGAGTTACTTGTGTGCTTGAAGCTTAAAGAAGAGTTGAAATGTTTCACTGATTTAGGATGTTGGTGAATGACTAGTTTAGAGGATGTAAGAAGTCACGTTGTCACAAGACAAGTCATGCAGTATTTCTTGCAAATTAGGGAGGAGAATGTGCTAATCCAGAAGGTTAATGGGCTGGTTGTCATCTTCCTTCATGTAGACATTGTTTCATTTCAGCTGTATTACCAAACTACTGGATTTCAGCTCTTACTGTAATATTTATTTAGATGACTGAAGGAGCTGCAAAAGCTAAGTAGCAGTCCTGGATCCCCTATAAGGTTCCAGATTTTTTATTTTATTTTTTAAGAAAAAAGTACTGTTCTTTTCTTCACAGTATCAAGCTAAGAAATGACAAATGAAACTCTGGATTAAACATACAACTCTCTTCTCTATCATTATTGTTTGGTTTGGGTTGGATTTTTTAAATATTTTCATATTAGATGAAGATAGCCAAGGTTTGAACAAAAGCAAATGTACTGAGGCATGGCTTAGAGTTCATTAAGGGCAATGGAAAGAGTGGGTGACTTGAGTAATCTTTGGATCCAGACTTCACTGTATTAAATCAAGACAGCGTGAAGAAGGATGAAAGGATCTAAGAGAACTACTCCAAGAAAGTGCAATTTTTGTTGAAGTGACTTAACATAAATAAATCAACTCACCCATATGAGAGAGTTTTTCTGGTCAGGAAGTTGGTGTGGGTGTGGGGTTTGTTTTGCTTTGGTTTGGTTTGATTTTTTTAAATAGTTTGTATTTAAGCAGTTGGTAAATACCAAGACAGAAGCAGCTGTGGTAAAGCAGTATGGCATGTTTTGCTGGGCTTTTTTAAGGGTCATTTAAAAGAAGCTCTGCAATCTATGAATGAATAAGAAGGTAATATACCAGCAAGACATTTAGGTTGCACTAGGTTTCTGAAGTAGGATTGCATCCCAGATGTGAAACAACCAGCCCATTGACAGCTGTGATCATGCAAAAGGGTGTTGTATCCTGGCCAGATCTGGAGTCGTATTCATGTCATTTCAAGACTAGAATAACTCAAGTCTACTTGTCCTAGTGTGTCTTGTGAAATCCTTCTGGAAGAGATACAATAAACCATCTCTTGTGTGCCTGTAGTCTCTCTAATATACAGCAATGAAATAAAAAAAAAAAACACAAACACAACAAACAAACAAAAAAAAACAAACAAAAAACCCCAACCTGCTAACAAGAGTTCCTAATTAGGAATTAAGAATTCTTAAGACTTTCAAAAAAAAAAGAATGTGTTTCTGTCCTGATAGGCTAAATAGTGAATGAGAAATACTATTTTTAGGCACTGATGTTGGTATTAAAGAGGAAAACAAATTCCTGGGTGGTTACTATATGTCTGATATGAAAGATGCCATTACTGTGGTGGTGAATTATCCTAGGAATGCAAGTTACATGTCTCAGTAAAGAAGGATGCTTTATGCTGTTGAACAGCTGTTTTTTTCCCCAGGCTTGGATCTCTGACCTCAAACCCCAGCTTGAATATTAAAGGACTTCAAAAACACTGCGGGGAAGGGGAGGTGACAACAGCAACAAAAAAAAAGCAACATTTTGGGATGATAGGGCAAATCAATTGTTTTAATATTTATTTTAATACAAGAATTTGTACAAAGTATATATAAAAAAAATCCCTCTATTCAAGAATAAAATAACAGGGCAGCCTGTTACCATTTTTATTCACAGTAATATTTTGCTCTGTTCTGTCTTGCTCCTCTTCTAACTTAGTGCAGCTTTCCCTCATCTTGGATCTTCTGTGATTTCTTCTTGGCCATTATTCCTACTGCTTGTCTGCAGACTGAGTTTGGGACCAACAGGCGAACAGGTCCTGGGCCATGACAGGCTTGTCATGCACTTGATGTTGTGGTTTAAGGGTGAACAGACTGATTGGGGCTACAGGTGGTAACTCTGGGACCCTGAGGGGTCAGAGGGCAGCTGCTGTGCCCTCCCCTTCCCTGCCACACTCCACAGAACAAGGAGTCGGGATGTTCAGGGGTGGCTGTTCCTTCCTGGGCTCTGGGAGCTGTGAGGGCAGCTCAGCTCAGCTCAGCTGGGCCTGACTCCATTGCCATCTCAGAGCAGGTTTTGGATATAGTTCTGTATCATTCTTCCCTTAATATCTTTTTTTTTATGTTGTTCTCTTGTTATTCATTAAATTTGTTACGGTCCTAACTTCCAATCTTGGGCAAGGTGGGTTTTTTTCTCCCTCTTATTCCCAGCTTTATCCTCCCCTGGGAGGAAGGGGGCAAATAGAGAAAAAAATCCTGCTCTGTGTTTCATGTGGGATTGCCCTGAGCCTGAACTGGTGACAGCATAGTTAGGATTTGAAGCATTTTAAAAAAAAAAACAGGCTGTCATGTCTGTTTCTGTGTGGCTTTGTTGTTGTTTAAAGTTCTGCTTTTTTTAAAGATACATCTCTTCATAAAATGAAAGTTCCATGGTGTGTCATGCCACATGATAGCTGAATGTCATGGATCACTGTCCTGTTCCAGGCAGGGGCAACAGTCTGCAGGCCTGTTTAGTCCTTTAACTCTGACCTCGATGGCTAAATCATGTTGGATGCCTTGAGAAATGTTACAGTGACAGGTGTCACCTGGAATACTGCATCCTGTAACTGCAAAGGCCTGGAGGGAAAGGACGAGGGGCAATGGTTTTAAATTAGAAAGGAGGGGATTTAGATTGGCTGTAAGGAAGAAGTTCTTTACCATGAGGGTGGCAGAGCACTGGAACAGGCTTCTATAGTTTAAATTATTATTATTAAACA
This sequence comes from Chloroceryle aenea, assembly GCA_013399075.1. Classification (NCBI taxonomy): domain Eukaryota; kingdom Metazoa; phylum Chordata; class Aves; order Coraciiformes; family Cerylidae; genus Chloroceryle; species Chloroceryle aenea. Next base: position 195,592 of record VWZY01013657.1, on the reverse strand, counting down.
GATCCTTTAAGTCAGGAGGACTTATCCCAAGCTTGTGTCTATCTCATAACTGAAATCTAGGTGTTGTGCAGTTCCAAAGAAGACCAGAACTTTACTTTGGGAAGCGTAATAAAATTTACTAGGTTAAAATAATTTATTATCTTTTGTTCATTTTTTCAGAAAACTTTTGTCTAGCCTTAATTCTAAGTTCTTTGTATATAAAATGTACACACATTAAAAAAAGTGGATCTGGAAAAATCAGAGCCACTGGCAGTACTACTGATCTTCTAGCTTGATTGCTTTGGGGACTTACTAGGTAGAAATTTATTCCCCATACAGCATAAGCAGACTAAAATTGCTGGTGTTTTAACAAAAGAATCTCCGTTGCTCTTCATCCCTCTTAAAAGAAGAGTCAGGAAAAGGGCTTCAGGAGCCTTTCTCTGCAGTGACCTTTATTTCCCCTCCCTGATTACTGCAGTCCCTGAAAATGGGCAAAGCAGACTGTCTATGAGCACTGGAAAGCAGGCAGGCAAGAAGCACAGTGCAAACCCACTGATGCTGTGGGTATTAATTTATCCTGAGAAACTGCTCAGAGTTTTCCAAATGCTTTGACTTGGGAGGCAAAGGAACGTGGAAATGCGAGGGAGGCTGTGGAGTGGTTTGCTCTCCGCACGTTTTCTCATTGAAATTCTGTGGTAATCACACTGTCATTGAGTTCTTTGTGAATGAAGCTCATAGCTGCTTTGTCGTGTGCAGCATTTTAATAAGGTCAGACTTAGGAAAATTGTTAATTTACTTACTGTATACTCACTCTTGTGTCCTTTCTCTGTTCTAGTAGAATTTGTACGAGCTGTAGCTTAATGTTTGGGGTTTGTTTTTTTTCTTTTCTCTGAAGGAATGCAGACACTGTTACAAAATAAGCTGTAGGCTCTTCCCCATGCCAGGGACTGTGTTCAGCCTCCTCATTTAGATGAGAGATTTCCCAGATGATGTTATCAAAACAAACATAACTGAGGCAGGGAAGAGATACCTAGCCAAGTCGAATAAGGTTGCACGATTGCCAATTTCTTTGTCGTGACATAAAATTGTAAGAAGTTTTGTTTTAATGAATGCAAATGGTGAGGTGAAGATTGACAGAACGGGAAACCTTGTTAACTTAAGGAAACTAATGAGTTTGTTCCCTGACTTTTTGTTTCCCCCACAAGCTGGAGTTTAAAATAGTTCTCTGTTCTCGTCCAAGGAAGACATGCAAAGATATGCCATGACTGAACTCAGCTGGACTGAAAGGAAGCTTGTGAGGGGCTAAACTCCATCACAAAACCATCATCCCTGATGATGGATCAGATATAGCTGAGTATGCTGGGAATAGTGCGGTCTTGTGTACTTGGTCTTAATCCCTGATTTTTCTTTTATTATTATTTTTTCTTGGAGCAAGTCCCTAACATTAAATAGAAATTCTATCAGTCCTAGCTCTGGCATGAGACATGAATCATTTATCACAGCTTTGTGTGTGGTGGTTATATGCATACTGAGGTATAAGCCTATGTTATTTTAGTAGTACTTTCTGTCATGTTATGCATAGTAATACTGGTTTATGATTAATAGACTAAGTCGGATCACAGATACTTCAAGTGAGCTCACTACATATCTCCTTTGTGTTTCTTTTTTGCTACTTTTCTTTAATACATTCTTTAAATCTGTAGTCACTTTTATGACTAAGTATTTCAGTGTCTTCCCTTTATATACGTAAAGATTTCATTGAATGCTGCCCAGAAGTAGGAGTCTGGGGAGGAAGAAGAGTTTATCAAGATTGATCTGATGTTTAGAAGAGCACAGGAAGTTTGTTGTGTGGTTCTGTGTGTATTTGGTTGGGTTTGGTTTTTTAACCCCCCCTATCCTAGATTTCTGGGCTTGAAATTTTTGCAGGGCTAAAGACTGAAGTTATTCCTTTTAATTTTTGTTGTTGTCTCTTCTCCTTTATGTATCTTATGACTCCATTCCCTTGTCCTCCTTATGCGTGTACCTCCCATGTACAAAGCATGTCATTTACCTCATGGGGGATGGACAGGTCATTAAACCTGAGCTGGGTCCTTTCATCCATAGGTGGGGAGATGGCAAGCTCATCCTGCTGTGTCAATTAGATGTCATGTTGCAACAGGAAAGCACTGTTTAATTTGGAATAAAGAATCTTAGTTCCCAAGTTTCACACCAGAAACTACTGAGACATTTGTTGAATTTTTGAGAGTGGGCCTATTTGTTGTGGTGTTAATTGGCAGTAAATATGTTGCTGTATATTTAACAGCAGAAGATTAGGTGAAAGAAAGACTCTTGTGATGTCTACTCTAAAAATAAAGGTGCAGACTATGTTTAGGTTCAAGTACCAGAACTTCTACTTTTAAATAACTCTAATCAAAGTAATAGAAATTTTTGTTCTATACATATTTTCATGTAGAACACTGTAACCCAGCTCTATGCTGCTTCTGATTAGAATTGGGCAGGAATTAATAAACCAGTTAATGCTTGGTAGTCAGTCCTCTTCTTACTCATGGACTTCATGCACACACAATTTATAGTTGAGTTTCAAAGGTATGATGATATCACAGTGACTATTATTACCTTTAAAATATTGACTTTCTTAAAAAATCTTATTTTAGTGAAGGAAATCTGGCCACAAAGCAAGTCGTATTTCTTCAGAGACCTGTTATATGGAATTCTGCTGTCCAGACACCAGAGGTGAGTAACATGTTTATGGTATTAATATGAACATATTAGTACTTCCCATAACGATTAGGTACAGAAACAAACTAGACCTCAAAAAATTAATGAGTAAAAAGTGTCAGAAGAGAGTTTCACTTGAAACAAGTTCAAGTTTTTGGAGGGCTTTTGCAGCTTGACTCTCTTTTTCTTTTTTTTTTTTTCCTTTTTTTTTTTCCTAATCTATATATTTTTTAAGCCACAGACAAAAGCATAAGCATGCTGAAAACCTCTTTGTATGCAGAAATGACTGTGCCTCAGGTGGAGAAGGTTGGCTATGGTGGGTTTCTCTGGAAGTCTTCAGGAAGCCTTAAATGTTCTGATTCAAATCCTGGAGCTGTTTTACACGAAAAAAGAAAATGTTCTGTTTTGAACTCCAAAATGTCTACTGTCACACTTGCAGAATACGAGTGTCAGGCTGTGCAAGGAACACTGTAATCTGGAGGTTAACAGGGTGAAGGGCTGTTAGATGACGCTACGTGAAAATGTGTGACAGAAATAGAGGATTTGAAATTCCTGCAGATGGACATCAACTCCTTGTCCCTTTTGAGTGAGGCTCCTATATAATGGTTTTATAAAAGTGCTTTAAGTTGCTGGCGGTTACAGTGTTCCACTTCCAGTCAATGTGACAACAGTTGCTGGACCTGTGTAGTGCCATTGTAAATCCTGCTGTGGCTGGAGAAGGATGAACCACTGGTGGTTCTTTGCCAAGTCTCATCAACATCTCACCATAGACTTTAATTTTTGTTATTTCTGTTCTTCGTGGCCATTCAATCTTTCTCAAGTCCACTTAGCTTTCCCATGATAGTCTTAAGCAGCTATGAAAACTGTGGACGTTCTCCCTCACATCCAGCACCAGAGCAGTAACTACAGCCTCTGTCACTGGTGGCACTACGTACTGTTACAAGGCAATGGTACCTGGCCTCCTCATTCTCCATCTGTATAAAGGGTTCCACGAGTCTCTAAAGCTTTTGCATTCATACTTGATCTTTCCCTGTCCTTTTTCCCTTCTATCCAGTCTGTTACTAGTATGTGTGTTTTCCTCTGCTTAGTGTTTCTAAAATATACTCTTGCCTTTTTTAATTCTTCTCCAGGTTTTTGCTCATCTCCAGCCTAACTTCCTTCTTAATGTGTCCACTGATAATTACTGTTTCCATGCTTGGAAGAACTGCATTCAGCATCCATGATCAAGTCCTGCTTTATTTTTTCTCCATTGCCATCTCAATTCCCAGATAGTTTCCTGCACACTACAATTTATTTCCTCATTTACAATATTTCAGCTTCTGCTGTCTTCTCTTCAGTGTTCTCTGTAGTTCCCCTTGCTAATATCTTAATCTCTTCTTCCATTCATACCCTTTTCTAAATTCTGACAGTTCCTCATGCCATTTTTTCTTTCAATTTCCTAACCCCTGCTGTCACACCTGACATTTTAGTCTTTATATTCTTTCCTAATATATTTCTGAAAGTATGTTTTGGAGCATCATTTTGATGTCAGTATTGTAAATATATAATACCTTATTATAGCAGTTAGAATCAACTAATTTAAGTCCTACTTTTCCTGATGTTTTCCTACTTCTTTTAATGCCCTGTATAATCAGGGCAGGGACTCCTGGCATGAATACTCTTTCCTTGCACTTCTAACTGTGTAAGCATCTCCCAAAAGGCAGCATAACCACGTGGACACAAGTTAGAATGGTCACGACTTGATTCTGCCAAGAGGCCCAGTACAAACCATCTCTGTAAAAACAGTCACTCTGAGGAACTGAAGAATCTTTGAGACTTGGTTTAAATTAAAAATAGGAAGTGTTATGCTCAGTTTAGATGGCCTCACTCAGCTGTAAGGTGATCAGCAGCCTGGGTTTATGCAGATAATACAGTGGGGTTTGCAGTTGTGTTCCTTTGTTAGAATGAGAAGCCTTTGACTTAAGCATTAACACTGGAAGTAAACAAGAAACAGATGATTTGTAGCCATTTACTTCAGGATTACTGTGTTGAAAATCTGAACAAATTTAGTATCTAAATGTGCTCTTTAGTACCAGTGAATGTTTTACTTGACCACCAGGAAATTTCAGTATTCTAAGGTCACTTTAGCATGGGATAAACAGGTAGTTCAGGCTGAAGCTGTAATGTTTAGCAGAGTAAGATTTTCCTTCTCTTTTTCCAATGGTGGTGTTATTCCCCTAAATTTTAATCTTTTTACTTCATTGTTTGGTGAGATTTTTTGGTTCGGGTTTTTTTTGGGTTGTTTTTTTAAATCAAAATGTCTGAATGGGCAAACAGCATATTACTTTCATTCCAACTGAAATTCCTAGATTTGGCAGTAATACCTCACTGGTACAGAATGTCATGCCAGCTTTGCATTGAGTACCAAGACTTCAGGTGCAAAACAAGCTACTGGCATTTGCAAGCATTAACTTTTGCTCTAGAAACTTCAGTATATTTATTTTAAATGTCCCCCTAGACACTGATGACAGAGCTGTACAGCTTTATCAAACCCTTGCAAACGTTTCAGTAAAAACATTTAATTTCTGTGATGACATGTTCATTTGTACTGTGTATCTTTTCATTTGTGTTCTAATTACATTAAAGCTGCTGTTCAAGAAATTTTCATGTCTGCAACTTAGGACACTTTTGAAACATGGTTTTGAGTTAAAAGTAGACATAGTAATGCAATTTTATTATTGTTTATTTAAGCATTTCCTCAGCAATGTTTGCAGCTTGGGTACCTTGAGAAGAGTACTGCCTGTGAGAGAGTCAACATATGAAAGAGCCTTGCTGGTTTTCTTCCTGAAAGCAGCAAGCAGCCCCATACAGGCCTCTCAAACACTTACCAAGCCCCCAGCACCTGATCACATCACCTCCCAGCTATCCACGGTGAAGTGGGGGCTGGCCACGGCAGGAGCTTTGCCCCACGGGCAGGTCTGGCTGTTGGACCTCTCTGGCTTGCATTCTGGGGAATGGCAACAGAGGATACAGGTTGCTTCCTGTACTCAGGACCCTCTAGATTTTCTTTTTTTTTTTAAGACTGTTAGGTTGAAGTTAGCATTACTATTTCTAAATGAAGTTTTGCTTCAAGTAAGAATCCAGGGGACCTGATCTCTTATTCCACAGGGTTTCTTTTCTGGGGAGGGTGTATTTTATGTTCATGCAGCTCAGCTCCCTTGCCTTCTTGTATATTCATGGGTTCATGCACTATGACCTGGCTTATGATTTATGTCATGGTTCAAAGACATCTTGAATTACAAGGGCTACACTGTCTCTGAGCTCTTTATCACTTACCACTTACGTTTGTAAGAAAAGAGTTTGGAGGAGGAGATCAAAGACTGAGCCACACAGTGCTTGAGGGTTTTATGGTTTATTTTTTCCCTTTATTTCCCTTAAGATGACTTATCTGTACTTTTACTGTGGCATCCAGGTGAAGCTTATTTCCTTCTGTTTCACCTGAGTCAACACTATTTCCCCTTAGTCCAAGGTCCCAATGTCTCCTGTAACAGCTTCCCCGAATATATTTCCTTTAGCCCCACGGGCCATTGTTTTGACTATTTCAAAAGGGTTGAGAAAATACTTAGGAATGTATAAAAGGGAGTGTGGACTGTGCCAGAGCAGAGCAGAAAGTTTTGGAGTGTTCTCTCACCGGGTACTGGCACTTGTCCTTGGTTTTTGAAGCATTTGCATTTATGCAAATCCCTCTGCAAGAGTGCTTGTGTCCGAAACGCAGCTCTGTGCTGAGCCTGCATCCTTTTAGCTAGATGTCCTCCTCCTGTGGGCAGGGCTACGTCCTCTGGCAAAGCATCTTGTGGTTTAGCAGGGCTTGTACTGACAGCAGGGCTCCAGGCAGCCAGCCAGGGCATTTGTGCCTTCCTGGCCATGTTCCTCTGTTGTGACTCGAGGCACTGATACTGTCCTGGAGGTGCTACAGCATCACATCACCTCTGGTAGCTCCTCATGCTGCAGTGAAAGAAACCTTTCATTCATCTGTAAAATAAAATGCTAGAGCACGAGCCCAGCACCACATGTGGTGGCATGTGTAGACATGTGAGTGAAGGAGAGTCTGCCTACAGTGGGAGCTGGTGTCAGCTGCCTGCCTGCCACTGCCTGGCTCTCCCCCACCTCTGGGCAGGAGGGACCTCTGCAGCTGAGAGGAGGCCAGGAGCAGAGCAGTGCCACCCTTGAACATTCACCCCTGCAGGGCGCAAGGAAGGGCAGCGTATACACCTGCTGTGTGGCAGACAGAAGGTGGCAGAGGATGTTAGAGGTGCTTATCAGGCACAGAAATCCTCCTTTCTTCAAACAGCTGATTTGAACATGAGTTAGGACTTGTTAACCATTCCCTATCTGCCATGTAAGAAACGAGTTTTGAGGAAGTTTGGGTATTTTTAGCATTCATTTGTGCTTTCTGGAATCTTAAGTACATCTTGTATCATCTTTGTCTCCCTTGAAATTTTTATTTATAGAGAACAAAACTGTATCTGTTGGAGGCTTTTTTCTCCAGAGGAATTACTAAGTTTAAACCAGAGTGTTAAATGTTGCTTTATGCTAAAATGCAGCTCCCAGTAAATTCACACGTGAGTCATTGCAAACTGTGTGGCTTTTTTTTTTCCTTCACCTAAATAAGCTAACATTTCAACATCCTCTTGTGTTTCAGAGGAAATCCCTAAGACATGTTATGGGGGAGGACAAAGGCAAAGCCTCTAGCAGAAGTGTTGGATTAGACACTGCTACTTCTCGCCCTGTAGAAATGGGACAACCAACTGGTGAATTTCACCTGTCTCCATCTAAACAATGTTGGATCAAGGAGGGATCCTCACAGTATGGAGGCTTTCCAGGCTTCAGCAGCAGTGATGGAGTATTAAGGGAACTGGATGATGGACAATTTGACCAGGAAGATGGAGTCACTCAGGTCACATGTATGTGATAGAGTAAGTAACTGCATCAGATGGACATGTACATAGTTCACACATGTTTTGTTCTGGTTTTGAATCATACTACTTCAAATGCATTGCTATAATCCTATGACTTCCCAGACTCACTTTGTATTTTTGTCTGTTTCTTTGTCGTGTTAATCCTACTGTAGTAATAATACTACTGCAAAATAATTTGATTTTCTCTTTTTAATGGAGTAACTACATGACTGGATGCTCTGCTAACTTAATGCTTTTGACAAGCAAGGAAGCAAATGCTGCAAAACAGTGAGGGTTTAAATTGTGCAAGAGAGAAAGGAATGAGGATGTTTAGTATTTTCAACAAGCTGGAAGAGTGTTGGGTTTTGGTTTTGTTGTTTGTTTGTTTGTTTTAAAAAGGTGTTGTAAATACTGGTGGGGAAAATGACCTGTCTGGCTGTTTTTAAATGTTAATGTTATTTTAACTTGCCTTGCATAAATTCAAAAGCCTAGACAAATGTTAAGTCTTACACTAGTGTTAATAACTTAAGCTCTGTTCAGACTTAGTATATACAGAAAACCTCTGGAGGCTGCAGGCAGACCCCTGTTCCTGTAATATAATTTCACCTATGCAGGTTTTCCCAGGGTGCCTTGTAGATCTAAGTCAGAAGATGTCCAAGCATATAGCTTATATAACAATGTAGTCATCATTTACTCACGAGTGGAAATTAAGAACCACTCACCCCCTGAAAGATAACTTGCTGTCCATGAAAATTAGTTTGAAAAACTTGCCGAGAGGCATTGGCAGCAAGGTGCACAGTGATGCTGATAATGGATAGGAGAAGGAAATAGTAGGCTAAACTTAACAAGCCATATTAAATCATAGACTATATACAAATATGTTGATGTATATGTGAACAATAAAAAAATCTCAGCTAAATGTATCTCACCCTAGGTGAAGGATATTCAGCTGCATCAGGTACCAGAAAGAATGTGCAGGGGAAAGGATGCAGTTGCCAAGCTTCCATCCTCACCACGGGGAGGAGCTACTCATGTTATGGCAGTGGGTAGAGCTCTCCAGGGAGAGGCATGGACAGAAATTACTTTCATGCTGCTTTCTTGAAGTTAGGTTTTGCAGAGGAGAAGCAGAATAAACATGCATGTCCAGAAAGTGTAAATGTGATTAGAACCTGAATTTGCTTTAGAAGCAGAACCTGTAAATGCTCCTCACACTTAGGCTAACAGAAAATGATATGGTCAAGAAGAGGAATCAGAATGGAACTGAACAGATCTCTTCACGGCACTGCTCTCAGTGTTTGTAGCACACACATCACCCAGGGGGTTCGATACCTGTCTGTGGGTGTTGTACTGCAAACACTGAGAAAAATGCTGTGAATACATCGAACTGCACCACCCTGCTCCCCCAGATGGTATCCCACCAGCTGCCATGGGAGTCTCCCTGTCCACAGTGGGAGCTGCTGGCACTAAATGCAGTGGACAGATGAATGCAGTGACGGGAACACCAGTAGCTGACTCTGAACAACTACCCTAGGGTGGTGGAAGTCAGACTGTGATCTCAGCGGTGGGAGCTGTGCCACAACAGCACTGGCAGAGGCTGCTTAATGAAGTAAGCAAGAACTCAGGAAAGAAAAAGTTACACTTGCTATGAGAAGCAAAAGTAGTACAAAGCCTTAAGTGTTATTTCAGATTAATTTTACAGGGCAAGGGGTGGGGGACTCCCCTCTTCCTTGCAGGGTTGTCACAGTGGGAGCTTGAAATGATTATTGCTTTGGAGCTGCTTCCCAATTTCATTATGAAATTGCTGTAGGCAGTCTTGGTGTTTATTTCTTCACTTCAGAAGAGCAACCCTAACTGGTTTTAGTAGGTTTGGGTTTTTTTTTTTCCCTAAAAAACCCACAGCCCTGGAACTGGAGACATGCTTTCAACTTTTTCCTATTACACACTGTTGAAAAGGGCAGCTTGCATTTTCTCCTTTGAATTTCTTAAGAAAAATGCTGGCAGCCGGGCAGTTGTTCTGAGTCATGGCTGATTTAAGAGGCAAATACATGCCAGCAGGGCAGCAGGAGGACTGTGCGCACCACGGGGAGCGATGGGAGTGGAGGATTACCTGTGGTGGTAGACATGGTAAGAAATGCATTCTTGCCAAGGCTTCTCTTCCCACTTTGCCACCTGCATCTTGTGGTGGCAGGTGTGGGGTGTGAACCTCCCATTCCCTCCGTGTCTGGGGGCACCATAGGGAGGAGGATCACCCTGCTAATGGGGAGAGTGCTGGGCAGGCTGTTCCCTGCAGAGCCTGACCCGACTGCTGCTGCCTCATGCAGCCCACCACTCTGAGTACAAAAGTAATGTTGCATCTGTTGCTGTCAGAAAGCCAAATAACTCTAGCATATTAAAAATGGGGTAACAGCTGGGTTTTTTGCAACTTGAATATGTTGCTCTATTATGAAAAATACCTTTAGAAGTAACCAACTTGAGTGTGTGTAGTTTTAACTACTGCTGGTTCTCCATACAAGTCAAACCTGTAAAATGTCAGAAAACCTAGGAGTTCTGAATATTCCAAGTTAAAGCTTTTGAAGTATATCAGAGAAATTACCTTTTACAGCAGTATTCCTATTCCTGCTGAGGATTGTTAACAGTAGTGAATCCTAAACCAAAATTGAACTATAACTATTAAAATTAATATCAATGTAGAAAGTACTAAATTGAATCTTTCTAGAATACATTAACTGGGTAAAAAGTATCATTTAACTTTTAACCAAGATACTTTCGTATTAGCTGTTGAGAATGCAAAAAAAAAATCAAATAAATTCGTATGATTTTAAAAGAACTTTTTCCCTTTTAAAATTAATGGGTTGTACACAAGGGAGATAGTGTTTTGGAACATGGGTAGAAATTGACTATGCTTTGGATATTCTAGAACATTCCACTTTTAGCAAGAAAGGTGGTGCTTCTTCAAAGCAAATAAAGCCATACTCCTTTTCAAGTAGCCCAGTTCTAACTGTGCTTTGGTACTTGGTCTTGAATATCACAGCTGTTGACTGTGCTGCAAACCCAAATTCTTCTGGTTTTGGTTCATGTAAATATGCTGTTGTCTCTGAACCCACTAAGCAATTTCTGTATAGTTAAGGACAGATGTTTGGATGTTTTTTTTAATGTCATTTGTATGTAAAATTGTATGTAAAACTGTACCTGATGTAGAAACATTCATCTAGAAACATTCTTCTAGATTTTTTTATCCCCAGCTCTCTATTTTCTTTCACCTCACAGGGCTACTTTTAGGTTCTGAATTGGAGGAAAAAAAAAAAACAACAATTATTTGCCTAGAAAAATAAGTCAACTTGACAGAAGCCAAGATAGAGATCTGTAAAGTGAGTGGGATGGAGAAGGTAGCAAAGGAATTAATTCTTCAGCATTCTTGTTTTGATACAAGAACCCAAGGGAATCATGGAAGTGGCAAGTAGCAGGTTTGAAACTAATCATGGTATGTATATAAAACTAGAGGGACTGAAAAGCTGACTGAAAAAGTCCTGAAATGAAAAACGTTGCCCTATTCTCTCCGCAAGTCACAGAACCAGTGACTGTTGGAGCCCCTAAAGCTGGTCTGGCCAATTGCATGCTTACTCTGTTCCTTAGATTACTGCAGTCACCAGTGCTTTCATCCCTGCTGGGCACAGAGTTGAGTGTGTTCTCCTTTTCCAAGGCTTTCTTTAGGAAGTGAGGGAGTAAGTCACTTGCTCAGCCTGTGCAAGAATTCTTTACTGGTTGAAGAGAACATTAAAAAAAAAACACTTAAGAAAGGGCACAGATGCTGAAATAGAAACAATTGTAAGTGCTTCTAAAGCAAATTGTGGGAAACCTATTTTATTCTTCATAGTTAAATTCTGAAAGCTGATTATATGTTCCATGGAAAAGTCAGAAGGTGAGGGGGAATCTTGGGTATAGGGGATTCTAAATTAAGGTACTTGTTCCATCACCTCGTGTAGAGCATTAAAGTGTGTCTGCCTTTACCTGTGTTGTGATCAGCACGTCCATCCATTAAAATATTTGTGCATCAGAAGAGCTGTCAGAGTAATTCTGGCAATCATTTTCATAGGGCAGTCGTTTTCCCAGTTGTTTGTGTGTGTATTAAGGGTTGGACTCGATGATCTCTGAGGTCCCTTCCAACCCAGCCTATTCTATGATTCTATGATTCTATATGTGCATATATCTATGTACACACACTAACCAGTTTCCATTTTACTAGAATGTATTTCACACACTTTCTATTGGAAAAAAATGCCAGTCAAACTTAAAGCATGGATGCATTCTCTGACCAAAAAAGTACACTTCTTTTGTTCAATAACTGCTTCAGTTAGGAGGCTGTGTGTCTAAAATGCAATAGAAAAGTCCCTCACCTATCGGTGACAACAGAAATGCCCTGGAGCTATTAGAACAGAAACAGAAGGCAACCAGTTCATGAACTTCTGCAAAAGACTGTTTACGCTTAGTGATGCTTAAATTGTTGGGAGAGGAAATATGTTTCTAGTGTTTACAAGCAGGAAGAAACTGTACACTGTAAAAAAGAAAAGAAAAAGCACCCTGCTCAATTGTCAGAACAGTTTATTTACATACATGGTCAACTGCAATAAACTGCTGCTTAACTTATGTGTTTCTGGTCTGTAAAGTACTATTTTCCTTTTGGAAAGTTAGGACTTTTTTGATAGGAAGCTTTTCACCGTTAAAAGCACTTGGCAAACTGGCTCCGAGTTTCTGTGCTGTGTGTCTCGCACTGACACGCAGCGGGTTAGGTCAGGGTGCACCTTTCCCTGAGCTGCAGTGACTTTTCTCAGTCTTGCCTGTACAGCTGTGCAGCTCCCAAGGCAAGGCTTGCTACACTTGCAGCTGACTATTAGAAGTTGATCAGGTTTTCCTCGGTCGTAGTAGATTGATCTTTTGGAGGTAAAAAGTGCAGGTCACTGTCTTGGTGATTCCCTGTGGTTTACTTTAGAGAATAGTGTTAGCTGGGATTTTTTCTTTATTTTTTATTTCAAAGCCAGATTCTGGTGTAAGAATTTGGACAGCTGGTATGAGCTGAAGTGAACATTCCTGACTTCAGGTAAGCGTAACTCAAGAGAGATGAAGTGTGTTAGAGGAACCAGTCTGGTGATGTGTTTTAATCTGTTTAAGCAGATGGACTTTGACAGCATCTAGGAGAATTAAAATCATAAAAGGAAAGTAGCCAAGTCACTATGGCCAACTTGTTGCAAGATGGGCCAAGCCAAGCATCAGCAAACCCCTCAGTAACTACGGCAAAAGTAATCGGAGTTACTTTTTGCTTACAGTATGCCCCTGCATCTCTGATGGGCTGTCATAATGTGCTTATTTCAGTATCTGGAAGGTCCTCTTCTGGCTCTCCCTTTTTAATTGCAGAACCAGCATTTTCTAATGTGAGGGATGCATTTTGAGGTCTGACTTCAAGATGCTAATGAGCATTGTGTTCCTCTACTCTTGAAAGAAGAAATACAACTTCCCTTCAGCACACCTTGGAGCAGAGGAGGGAGAGCACCGAACCTTTTCTTGGAAGCACTCATTTGCTGCATTCTTGGATCACATGAAAAATGAGAATAACTTGCCAAAGTCTAGCGGTATGGATAAAGAAACAGTTTAATTTTATCCTTTTTGTTGTTGGTGTTGTTACAATATAATTCAAAGACAGTCTCAGTTTCCCTATTACGTAGAGTCTAAATTAAACCTGCTAATATTTATTAGACAAATCAATGGTTTGCTTAGGCTAACTGAAGTTTTATGGTACCATTCAGGCACGTGTGTGTACACAGTACTCATGTAAACAATAGCAAGGGAAAATACAAGCAGTGTTTCACTTAGGCCTTCTATAAAATCAGCTTAGTATAGCAAATCAACTTTACAGTGCAAATCTGAATGAGAATAAACAGGATTAAAACCTCCCAGGTTTTGTTTTGAAGTGAAACTCTTAAAGCATAAGAGGAAGAAAACAGGTTTAAATTTTTAATGCAGCCACATCATTTTCTTCAGTTTTGTAGAGGAAATGTAATTCCTAACTCCAGTTGTGTGGTTTGGCCTCTTGTCGCCGAGGCCAATACAAGCATGCAGAGTGGCTGTACACAAGTGCCACAGCGTGGGTGGTCCTACAGCAGGCTGTAACAAAACTAAATACATTTTACTACCTCCAGCATACACTCCTCCTACCTGCAGTACAGACTTCAAGGTATCTATCAAAATCAAGTAAGCTGGTCTATACAAGGCAGTTCTAGCCCAGTGTACAGACAGCAACTAAAGCTACTTTCACTCGGACATCTCATGCAATTACCCTGCTGACAATTAAATGCACTAATAACGTGAGACAAAAAGAGCTGCTGAAGAATACAGCTGTTGAAATACTTAAGCTTAATCTCTCTATTTTCTCATTGTTTAAATTCCCTTTACATCCAGGTGGTACAGTTGCTTGAGGTGTGCTTGATTCATATAAAGAAAAACAGCATTTAAGGCATGTTCAGTGTATTACCAAAAAAAGACATTAAAAATAGGTGGACTCCCTTCTTTCCAAGTATAACGTAGAAAACAAAGTGTAGATTACAGAAAGTAGCTGAGTTAGCCCATTCTGACCTGCTTAAAGAAATAAAAAGAGGGCCCCTGGCAACCTCAGAGAGAAAAAAACAGCGAACTTCTTAAAGAGCTAAGCAAAATTCATTTAATGTAAGTGCACTGCTAGTGCTCTTAGACCCTGCATTTGTGTACACTTAGCAGTATCTCTGCTATATTCATCTCTAAAACATTAAATTCTATCATTCTAGACATCATACAATTAAGCAGCACTCATGGAAATTGTCAGTTATTGCAAATCTGCAAACATGACTTTGAAATAAACATCTGATAGGGAACAGAAACATGAATCCAACTCTTTCCAAGAATATAATTCAGGTGAATGAAGAAAACCAAATCACTACATATTGGAAACATGATTAACTCTTGCAAAGAACAGAGTTCAATATTTCAGGTCCTTAGAATGTTTTTCCTAGGAATACAAGCAGAGACTGTACTGGTGTGTTACGTAGTGTGACATGAGTAGTTGAGGTATCATCTGTAAGCAGTTGCCATCATGTGCACAGGTAGAAGCCATTGGCCTTTCTGCCACGGTTACTCCTTAGAGAAGTTGTGGACTGGAGAACAGCAGAAGTCTGCCTTAACCTCCACTGGTCACAAATAAACAAGTCCAGAAAGTGTATGAGATGCATATCAAGAATATATATGTTCCATAGCATAGTGAAATTGTCATTTTGGTATTACTAATACTATATAACCTATTAGTATTTGGATATACATATCCAAAAGTAAATATCCAAAGCCATCTTAAAAAAATAAAAGCTAAATTAAGAATAAGCTACGTTGCAAGAAGCTTCCT
Organism: Chloroceryle aenea; assembly: GCA_013399075.1. NCBI lineage: Eukaryota > Metazoa > Chordata > Aves > Coraciiformes > Cerylidae > Chloroceryle > Chloroceryle aenea. The sequence continues at coordinate 180,538 of VWZY01013657.1, read as the reverse complement.
GCAGAATTATATTAGTTAAGGTGATAATCTTTGAACGAAGACTTAATATAGCTACTGCATTAAAAAATGGCTTGCTGTGAAATCTTAATCTCACTTTTTTCCCCACCCAATCAGACACATCTTCAGGAGTGTGATTCAATGATTGTTTAGCAGCAATTTTAGAGAACTGTAAATTATTTTATTAACACGCATTATAGACAGATACTACTACTTTTATTTAAAAACCATGAGTGCCACATTGATGAATATACAGCTCATGAATAACTTAAAAGGATTTCCCATATTAAAAGGCAATGCACACAGCATACAAAAAGTATACTAAACAAAGCTATGAGGATACGTGATTGAAGTGTCTAAAATGATATATACAGTACATAATGTTTTGTTTGTATTCAGTACAGGCTTCTGTACTGCCATTCCCATCATGCCTCACTCTCCCCTGATACTGAATTTTGCACTTCTTCTTCCAAAATTGGTACAATCAGGTTATCCTTGGACATCAGGTTATACTTCATCACAAACTTAGTGAACCGGTGACACAAGAAAGTTTCATTCTGGAGATGAAAAAAGGGGAAGAAAATATAACAAGGAATATTCTCAACAACTAAGAACAACCTACTAAAAAAAAAAAAGCCTGCTTAGATGTAACTGCCTCATTGGATTTACAACTCTTAGAAAAAAGGAGGGATGATTAAATGATAAACTTTTACTACTCTTTCTAAATCTTTCCCTTAGTGCTTGCAACAAAAAAAAACAACAAAACATCTTCCTCAAGTTCAGGCTTAATTCACAGCTCTGTTCAACAGCACTTTGAAAAGAATGTATCCAAATACTGTTGTAGTCCTGGTCCACTCTCCAAAAGAGAATTGTAAGGTAGGGGAAACTCCTCCTACATCTGCTATCCCCAAATGCATGTGGCCCACCCACCCGTTCCACAGCTGTTCATGCAACCTCAAGAGCCATGTGGCAAGGGTTTCCTTTTACATCCAGATGGATCCCTTATCCCCTAGCTATTATTTTCTACTTTTCCATTTAAAAAAACCAAAACAGTGGGATGTTACTGGAGGTGCAGAAGCTGCCACCAGTTATTCTGGGGTTTGGTTTTTTTTGCAGTTGTACAGTTCCTTTACTGTTGTGCATGTACTTAAGGAGTACTAACTACACCAAGTGCTTGAATACAGTCAGAAGTCTTTAAAAGGAGAGGAATTTGTTTGTACAAGACCTCTCAATTTCTGAGCTTTTAGCCAAATGACAGGAAACCATTGCTGGGTCAACTAATTACATGTATAAGTTAATTTTTATCTGTATGTTTATGTGTAACATAGCACTTCAGTACTTATCAAACTGTAATCTAATGAATACTTCACTTGAATGCCATCTTCTGGTAGGACTAAAAGAAAATGTACACTAAGGTACATCACAGTTACAACTTCAGTAAACACCCTTCTTTCAAGATGTAATTTTAAACTACTTACTTCATATTCATCAAATATCTGCCGGTGATGAAAATAAGCATGGGAAAATATTCTGTAGATCCTTCGGCACACTGATCCTAGTTTGGCTACAGAGGATTCCTTTATGCTAACCCTGTAAGCACCAGGAGAAAGGTTACAAAACAGCTCTACTGAAGTGACATGCTGACCTGAATTCTGATTGTTAAACTGTAACTGCATATGAAATTTAGACTGAAGTGTTGCAGATACATGCCTCTTTAAAGCTCGTACTCTGACTACAGAAAAAGTTTTTGCCTAGAGTTAAGCATCATTGGTTATTCTGGAAAGGGTTGGGTTTCTGGTTTCCAGCATTGATGCACAAAAGGAAAGACTTCTCGTTCTACCAAATTCCTAGAGAAACACATTTCTGACTCCCCCAGTTAGGTAGCCATGATCCAGTGTGTGGGCTCCCCCTTCAGTACTTTCAGTCTCTTGTCTTCTGTGGTCACCAGTGTCCCAGAGTAGAGTGGTGGTGTCCTGGGGAGGCTTTCAGTGCTATAGTGGTTAAGTGTTTTCTGTCACAGCCTCTCTCTAAAGGCCAGCCTGTTACTCAGGTTGGTGCTACTCCAGTGAAAGCCCCATAACACCAACAGATATTAGTAAACGGGTTTCCATGTAAAAATGTCTTCTCCAGTAAACAGCAAACTTCTTGAACACATAGGACTCATTCCCTGACTTAAAGGTGACAACAGGCCTACAAGAAGTGGCACATGCTGTGGACTTTTTTGTTATTTTCAGTAGTAGTCCATGAAAACATGTTATGCATTTCCACATGTTTTTTAAGCATTCAGGTGCCATCTGTCTACTCCTTCCCTCCCTCTCTCCCTCCTCCCACCAGAAAGTGTTTTTACCTGCTGGGGAAATACTTATTGCTATTCAGAAGACACGCAGCTCCATCAAGTGTGTGTCTGGTGTAGTCTATAGCAGGACACTACAAAAGTAGACAGTGAGTGAGCACGTGTACAAGTGCACACATGACATTGTCATGTAACTTGTTTAAAGAAAAATATTTTAATTATGTTTCCTGATGCTTTTAACTTCACTGGTCATTTTCATTCCCCTTAGTTTCACCTAGCTTCTCTGAAAGTCTTAATCACATTTCTTCCTTCAATGAGCCATTTCTTTGTTTCACAACCCATGTAAATTATTTCAAGAAAAAGAAGTTCTTATGGAAATCTGATTATGGATGAGTAGTGAATTTTATGCATCTCCTCAAGTAAAGCTGTATAAGAAGAATACATACTGGAACTACTCTGAAAGTAGTGTTTCCTACATAGTCAAGGTGACAGATTTTTTCTTTTACAGACTAAATTAATACCTTATTACCCACACCCTCCAAAACAAAAAAAACACAATCAGGAAAAACAAACCAACCAACCAATCCCACACCCAACATGTGCCTAAGCACATCAGTGCTTTTTACAGTAGCAAAGAAAAACAGTCGTTAGTGATCTACGTCCCTTATAAGCCAAGCCCTGGCTTTGCAGTAAGTACACTTGGAGAAGAAGGAAGAAAGAAAATATGAACTGAGAAGGCAGAGAGCAGGAATCTATCATTTTGCCATTCCTCAGTTTCAGGAAGAAGACTTCCCTGATACACAATTTTTGTCAGCAGTTCAGGGTTGCATCACCCACTCTCTGCCCGTTAGTTGATAGCTGTTACCCGTGTGAAAGAGAGTAGATGAATGATGTGCAGTCAGAGATTAAAAAGCAGCCTGAAGTTCTCCAGTCTAGCTGAACAAAGCAGACTGACTGCTTACCAATATACAGAGTTTGGACAAGGGCTAAAGGAGGCAGTCTCTGGTAGAAAGCTCCTTCCTACCTCATCCCATTCTTTTGTAAACTACTACAGGAGGAGAAAGAAGGAAACCTCATGTGATATTAACCCACAGTAAGCTCTCAGTTTGACTAAGATGCCAGCTACAGCAGTCTCCCCATGAACAGATGAACTGTGAAAGAAAATCAATCTTCTGTCAGTGGGGTCAGTTTTCCAAAGTACATCCATACCTCTTTGGGAGTTTTATGAGCTGCACAAAGAAAAATCCATTGTTCAGTTGCTGTCATCTGGGTGCACGTGTCTGGGTGACATTCGCTCTGTTAAAACAATTGTTCAGTTGCAAAAACCACTCGACCACTCAACAGCAAAACTGAGATAATCTTTTCAAAACACTTTTTTTTTGCCCCGTTCCCCACAAAAAGTTATTTGTTGGTTGGTTTTTTTCCAGAAGTCTTTAAAACCTTAAAATTCTTCCCTCAAACCACTACTTCTGTCTACACGTATAGATGTATAAAGCAAGCTCTGCATCTTACCACACAGAAAAAGCCTCCTCTCTGATACAATATAAAAATATCCAGAAAAGAATTACCTGAAGCTTGACAGCTAGTCCATTGAGCTCAAGGCAGAATTGTCTAAAAAAATTTGAACACAGCAGCATCAAAATGAGTAACTTGTTTTCTCCACTGGAAACATCTAATACAAAATGAGGTTAATACATTCTGATCCTCACAGATCTCTTCACATTTTTGGAAATTATTCTTGTAAAGTGGAAAAAAAAAATCAGAACATGAAAAGAAGTCATACTTAAAGAATATCATCAAATCATTTCAGCTGATGTCACACCTGAGAAGGTGATAGGCTAGGAATTAACACACTATAAACGGACTACAAACTGAGAAAACCAGAATTCACACAAGAAGGTTTTTCTTAGTCAACAAACCAATTATATTTTAATTCTTAGCTGACAGTAGAGGTTAAGCTTAACAAATAATATGTTAACAATAAACAAATACTAATGAAAAAAATAGTAAGATACCAACCTTGTTATGGAAGAAAGTGCTATTTATTTCACAATACAGATTTGGGAAAAAACAAAACAAAACACTTCAAGAAAATCTTAAGTTTTCATATAGCTGGATCATTCCATCCTTCTAAGATATACTTCCTCCAGATCAATTAAATGGCTGAAGTCCCAGCCCAGGTCATTAACAGTGTCGGACTGCTGGAAATCCTGCTTTAGCTATAACAAACCTGAAAGTGCATTCTTTAACTTAAGAGAATTCACTCCATCCTACAAGAAAAATCTGAAAAAAATTCCCAAAGTGACATGTGTGTCACTAGTATGTCATGTAGGGGTAGGTCACTTACAGGGGTCTACGATGATTTCTGGTATATGTGAAAGGACAGAGAAAATTCTTAAAGTGCCTCTTTTGCAATTGTATGTATATACTTTTTCCTCTTTTGAGGATTTCCTGCATCTGTTGGAACTATTCCAGACCAGAGAAAAAATAGGAGGCAAAAAGTCAGGATATATAAATCTAGGAATAGCTAAGAACTACTCTTATTCCAGAAAGTATATTGGATAAAGATAGAACACAAGCTTACGAGGGTGGGGGGGGAATAAATAAATCACACAAAGACACTAAAGTAATGCCAAGAAAAAAGAAAGGATAACTACATACGTATAATACTTTCAGGCCCAAACTGCCCAGGCTGAATCTATTTATTTTACTTCATACAGAAAACTGAGAGAGACAAAAGGTTTTGAGTTTCTTTGCAGCTAGAAAAAGAACTGTAGGACATAGGCAGTCTTGCTTTCCAAGCTAAAACCCATTTTCTGCAAGTTCTACAAAAAGCATTGGGAGCATCTGGAAATGACATTCCCAACCAGTGGAGATGAAGATCTGATGACACTAGGAGAAAGTGAGATGGAAACATGGGACTATATTGTCATGTTCATAGCATCTTCGTACAACTTTGGAAGTGGGGTACAAACATTTCCTTTAAAACTATCAAACCCACTAGGTTAGACTGTATCATAAATCTTTAGAGAGAACAAAGATTTCAGAAAATAGTAATACTGAAGTATAAAAATATTTAGTAGTAGAAATACCGAGTTTCATTTAAGTTACTTTTGATGTGTCCTATTCAAAAAGACTCACTACCACCATCGATGAACAAAGCTTAGAACTGGGACACTCTGTTCACAAGAGATGGATTCTTACCTTAAATGTTCATACTTCCATACACCTTCATCCTGGCCTTCAGGAGGTTCAAGGATCTTATCAATGTTGGAACAGTCTGCCCTTATGTTTTGCTGAATATACTAGGAGGAAGGGAAAAAAAAAAAAAAAATCTAGATCTTGTAATTACAGTACATTTAGGACATTACATCTTTTGAGCTACTTTTTACTTAAGGAGCAAATGATGCACTAAAAAGTTAAACAGTAGATGGGCAGGGTGGAAAGAAAAGGTATAAAAAAAATGCCAGATCTGAAAAATGTCTTTCCTCAGAGTAAAAGAATGGGTAAATTTCACAGCTTTTTTACAACATCTGTATCAAAACAGCAACAAAAAAAAAAACACAAAAACCCCAACTATTTTCTTAAATCTGGTTGTTTTTTTAAACCAGGCCTGGGAACCCTAGTTATTTCTGCATACACAAATAATAACTACAATTTTTTTAATATAGGTAGGGTACTTATGACATTTACTCCAGTGCAGCAACATTCTAAGCAGATAAAGAGCATGTCCTATGGTATTTTACCAAATACACAACTTGGGAAGCTGAACTTATTAACAGCATTTCATGTCAGTAAGAATACCTGCTGGACAGCTAATGTACTATCCATTTCTTCAAAGGATTCATCAGGCCAATTGTAGAAATCCTGTCAAAAAAAAAAAGTTTAAACCAATTTAACAAAAATAGAGGTGGAGGAAGAAAAGCACACATCCTATAATAAGCTTGAACGTGCAGGAAAATAGATGCAGTTTATACAATTCCAGGAAGCTACATCTTAACAGAAGGAGCACACAATCTTGGCAAGAACAGGCTGAAATGATATTTATGCTTCTAACGTCTCAACAGTAGAACATCCTGAAATGTTCAGCATACTACAGACACCATCTCCCCCTGACATCTTGCAGCAACTTCTATAGATTGCATTATTTAAATGAAATATTTGTATACAGTGCCCATTTCATGTGTTAGACCGTGTAAGAATGGGGAAGAGGTCTGTAAGAGAGTAGCATTATACAGTTACTATTAAACTAAAAATCTCAGTATTTTTTAGTAGTAACACATCACTGAAAACCGAACCCCTCTGAATTTCCCCTAAGCTGAGAGAATGCAACGCAGCGTTGGCCTGACTAGGTGCTACATTCTCTTGGTATGGTCAGGATGCTGCATAGCTGTGGGTATCGGCTCTGCTTTCGCACACTGGTTATACTGGTCATGATAAAACCAAGTTTCACCTCGGACCCAGCTGCACTGCAGTGTTCTGCAGCCGCTCACATCCCCCCCAACCAGGATCGGACCAGACAGAGGCATTTTTTACTCTGCATTTTTCACATCCAAAACATAGTGCTACTCTCTCTTACTAACTGGAGATACCACACATCAGCCTCCCATAGCCGCAATAACTCAAGAGAAATGTTCCAGCTAAAGCTTAGCAATCTGCTCTTGAAACAATACCACCATCTCCAGAGAAACGAGTGAATATCCAGTGCTGAAGTGCCATTCAGTATTTACATACTGAACAGTTACACCAGTATCATCCAAACTTAAATACAGCCACAAAAAGCCCACCTGTATGATTGCATCATATGCACAAAATTCTCCAACCTACAGGAACTTTATAATATACTTCATGATTTGACCAAACCTATTTTTCTGTCCAGTTTACTGTTTTTAGAATACCTAGAATTTATCAAACTGAAGGCACACAGTATTCCCTTTCCTTCATAGATTAAACATGTACAGAATTAGCTGATGCACGGGGCTGTGTCATAATTTTACCTCTGTACATTGTGACAAAGAATAGGAGAACAAATCGGATCAGTTTTCCTACAACACTGCATTATATACTGCTCTGTTTCTGACCATGAGCTGTCCTCACAAAGCAGAGAGAAAAAGGCTGGCAGAAAGGCCTCACAGAAGATTCCATCTCTGAAATAATCTAAAAAATGTACCTTATATATTTGAGATGTACCTTTTCAAGATGACCTCGAAAGCCCATCAATAAATCAATTTCGTTTTGACAAAAATCAAAAAAAGAAATGTGACAACAGCCCAGGTTTGCTTTGCGAGGAGTGCCGGTTACGTAAGGGAAGGATGACTTATCCCTCCAGGTATCTGCGATCCCAACACCCCACCGAACTCCGTATGATGACTGCACAGTGATCTCGCTCGGCTGGTCACGTATTCACTATTTTAACAGCAACCCAGTAGCGCCTTTTCTGACAGCGTTAGAAAAA